>FR990128.1:9000000-9424700 GCA_905404295.2 Ochlodes sylvanus
ACACAGCACACACACGCAGTCCCTGCCGTGAAGAGGTTGCGTTGCGTTGAAACTCTGTACGATCCAGTTTAATCCCGATAGTACTAACTCAGAGTGCTGACGGTATTTATGGTATACTTTACCCTCCTGCTTAGCTACCACCCACCTTCTAGAATCAACCGTGAATTGTTTCTTACGTGTTTTATTTGCTTCGTCGGGGAGGCAATAATAAATGGGTTCCCGCTTTCTTCATGTCAATGTTATGTTTATCATATGACTGATGTTAAACGTCTAACATCACTACAACGTTGCTCCATTATAAGTCCAGAATAATCATAGGTAGATACTGGATGGCTAGTGTTTAGGCTAGTAGTTAACTAGTGCCTGTATACAGCTTTAATGAACAACTGCAAGATACAACAGAGAGATAAAATTTCAACTCGTTCACAGAATAGCGACATGACACGCTTGCGGAAACTACGTGACGTGCAGACTGACACTCGTGTTATTTAATACAGCTGGTGACGTAGAGCAGTGTACGAAATACCTATTCCAACTTCGGTCCTCAAGATACTGCCTATTTGTAAATTAAGGGAATTAGTGCCTTGTATACACATTTCGCTGAGTTAAGGAAAAGTTACATGTTAACTTTGGTACTCAGAACTTTAATACAATTACATAACATAATTCATCTAAAGTGATGTAATATTGAAACGCTCATAGCCCGGTGGCTTGCGTCGATCGTAAGTGATCGACCGAGTTAACAACCGACCGAGTAGTTGAATCGGTGACCGCTAGTGGTAAACAAAATTCTTAAGCGTTTAGAAAGGTTTCGGAGGACACGTTATGCCGTCGGTCCTAGTTGTTATCGTCAGATAACGATCGACACTAACCCCTCCATCAATTCGTACTGGAGCAGCGTGGTGGAGTATGCTATAAGCCTCCTCAGTAGTGCGCCATTGACGGGTTGAAGCCAGATGTGCAATGAGATTGCAAGTCATTATGCTATATTTTGACTATGCTATTTTTTAACGATTTGATTTGATTATAGATAGGTTGATAGTGACACTATGTCATGAGAGGCGAGTTTTGGGTACTGAGCCCGGTCAATTCATTTTGTTCTCTCTTTCTAAGATTTTTGCGAACTATATTTTTATTAAACAGAAGTGCCAAATGTCTTTTAACAATTTATTAAAACCTTCGCTTCCTGTTGGCTCGTGTAGTAAACGAATTATCTTTCAGGCACGAATAATTCTGTTGTGCTTGCATAATCTAATTTGGTCCTGATCGGAATTGCTGAATGTTAGGAAGAATACGAATTTACATCTTACAAAATAAAACGCGTTTTTAATTTACCTTGAAGCAAGTATGCATTTATTCAACTTATTTAAAGTATAAAAGCGTTTTCGTTATAAACTTTTCTTTGAAATTTTTAAGTGTAATAGGTACGTAAATTTTTAATTTCATGCAACTGTACCACGTAACACATTTCGCATTAAATTAATACATTTATATTATAATCGCGAAATTTTGTTGTTTTTCAACTACAAAATAAACATACTGAACTAAATTCAGAACCTTCTACTTTTTTGAGTACGGTTGAAAATTGCACAAAATTTACGAGTTCCTTGCTGCTAGTGGCCAAAATAAAATAGTAGATTTAATGGATATAAACACGTGAGATCTATATATAAGGCCACACGTCGCTAAGACTTTTGTGTCAGAAACAGTTGGCAACCTGTAGATTGTAAGTCAACTTTGGTACTAAAAGATAAAAATGTGGGGCCACCCATTTCTTTATTGGCCATGGATACCTATGGTTGTATTGGATACATTAGCGACAAGTACCTACTTACCATCAAGTGGCTCATTTGTTAAATTAACAAAATTAGCCATATAATTTCCATAAGTTTCAGCATTTATTGCGCGCTGAAACAATCATATTAAACGTTGAAATATATTGTCGCATGATTGTTTAGGTACTACCTATCTTATAAAGTAATTTTAATACCTATAAAAATTCTGAAATTCTAGTTATATTCTCTACCAGCTAACCATAAGCCTAAAAAGAAAACTACGAAGAGCAATTTGGGCCGGTTTGAGTAAATACATATTACAAAAAAGTTCCTTTACATTAAATATTGTAGTAACTTGTCGCTGAGATAATATCAGATAGATTTTTATTTTTGCGATATCAGTTCCACAATAATGACCTTCGGAGTACTTACCGGTTCTTTTCCCTAGACAGTTCATGGAAACATAAGCTTCCACAAGAAGTGATGCCGTAGCTTGTTGTTCTAAAGGTATAGAGTTCACAGTAGAAACGTGTAAAAATAAATTTTGGTTACATTCACGTGAATAGGAATTTGCCGAGCAATGAGATTTAGCGCAACGATACTGGGGCCGAAATAGGGAGAGGTGATTGCGCTAACAGGACTTATTTCGTATCTTATTATGTGAAATATTGTATAACAATTGTAATACCTTTATTTGTAAAATATAGTAGGTATATTTTTAAAAAAACTTATTGATTGAATCTCGGGTGGCATGAGCAACGCAATCTGAAATATCCAAGACTCGAGAACTATATTTGTCACATACATGTTTTCCCTTGACGATCGAACCTGGGACATCTCAATGTGTAAACAGGCTTCCAACTGAGCTTCAGGGTGGGCAATCAGTCGCCATATTAAAACTACAGAATCAATTCTTACTACAACATAAGTTACAATAAAGTAAGGTACACCAATTCCTTACAGCTTCTTATTGACCTACTATCTATACTTTTATTCATATTTATCACGAAAACACGAATGTTTACATCTTCTATCATTATAAGCACAATGCGAGTAATATATTACAGTAGATAGGGCGCGTGCCTTTTGACTTTGCGGTGAACTTCGAGCAAAGTGATGTGTATGAGGTATGAGCTGACTGAGTGCGCATTAAACGTGTTTATGATTCGGTCGGCTGCGGTGTTTATAATAAAGCAGAGATTAATGGCGCGAGCCTCGAAACGCTCCGGGCCGACATCCTCGTTAGACTTTTATATACACACTCCAGTCCTTTTATTTGGAAGTCAACCTCGCATGCTTCACGCGTTTTATTGCTCCTCTTTCCGATTTCAGAAAGACGGGAATAAAAAATATGCATTCGCTGCGGTACTTACTGATCTGTTTTTTCCTGAAATAACTGAAATATGACCGCTCTTGGTAATAAAACTGTTTCTAGACTGTCATCGACTCACACATTATACTTAGCTGAAACATAATGCCTGTGCGGATTGTTGCAAAGAAATATAAATGCAACTTAAATAATAATATGATTCATCATCATCATAACTCAGTTTCTTATTCGTATGATTTAACTGACCACAGAATCCACAGAATCCTTCTTGAGTTTGGTATGTGATTGGCTTTATTTAACATTGACAGAGAGATCTAAATAAAAACAGATTTCCCCTTCCTTCTAAGCCAACACGTCGGTGATGCTGCGGTGTTGTTACGCTTACGGATGTGCAACGCTGAATAAGCTTAAGTCTTATTATCAGATAACCTACTGTCGTTAGTCGGCATTTCAAACAAGAACTACTTGTAAAGTGTTGAACTAAAGAACCACTTACATTATTACCACTTAGGTACAGTATTGTAGTAAATACCAAATTGTGTTTGTTCGTCCTTCTTTCCCTATAAAACGGAGCAACACGTTTTGATCAAATAAGCGCTATAGATGGGGTTACGAGCGAAATAATATCTACTAATTATTTATTTTTAAACGTGAGGAAGGTTTCCCAAAGCAAAGCAAGGGCGGATCTACTCGTGAATAATATGTACAACAATAGGCAATGACTTCTAACATATTGAATATCAATAAGATTAAAAGCTTCAAAAACAGAACACTGCAGTATCTTATAATAAAAAGACATTCCTATTATATTGCAGCTAATAACACAGACGTGCAAGAATACCTACCGATTATACAGCGCTATTTCTAATGAAAGTATCGCAGCGTTGAAGGTTATTCCCCCAGACCCCCAATACTAATAAATAACAAAGTTACTTTTGCGTAATATTCAGCTTTGTTAAAATATTTCATTTTACCATCACATAAACTACTTTATACATAATCCCTGAGAAACAGAGAAATCACAATTCTATCAATACATTTACATCTTTAAACTTTATAAATCATACAAAAGTACACAGACAAGGGCGGACTGAATGCTACATACATAAAAGCATCATTAAAGTTAGAGTTAAATTATAATATTATGTATAAACTTATTGTATTTATATTCGACTAAGATTGGTGATAGATTTCGTTAAGCAGGTGTTTCATCTGTTACTCCGTTAATCCTACGAGATATACATAAATAAGCGGTGGACTAAATATCCTCCACAAGACAAAAACCTCCGCCACTTAGATATTGGACGTAGCGCTGTTACGCCGTATATGATATACTCCACTCCCACAATACTTTATGATAAGCCGTTAACGCCACTATACGTGATTATGTGAAGATTTCCCGCAGGCTTGCGGGAAAAACTACGACAACAACGTAAACAATTTTGGAGAGCACAAAATTACCTTTTAAATTTTACTTTGGTTTGTAAAAAGTAATATTGCGGTATTTTTCTCACCCGCAGGAATCAAGTGATTAGTAATAGCACAAAAGTAATAGTGATTTGGTAATAAGTTTATATTGATCTACGTATGTTATTCTGTTAGGTAGGTATTTATGTTATAGGTCTTGTTACCTGATATAAAATGAAAAAATAATACCATAGGATTTTAAACTCAACTCATCGCAGATGATAGGTATACATGATACGGGTTGGGTGTGGTGTACAAAATACATATCGTGAGTACCCGTATCATAATAAAATGAATGAACGGTTCAAAGGCTCTTTATGCCTTAAAAAATGCTCTTAAAAACTTAACTTAAATATTGATCTGTCCGTTTGTCGGTTACGCCCTGTCTTGAGTTAATCAACAGAAGATAAATTAAAATAAATCCATCCCTATTATGGAAATATTGGCTGCCTTTATGAACACGCAAAGTAATGTCTTTAATGTTAGCGCTATTACTCTAGCAGCATAATTTAGACCACGCATAACATAATCAGCAAAATATTCAAATATTGGTAGCAAAAACTATAAAACTGAGGCCAAGTCTGCTAATTTAAAAAAACTTCAATTGCGTCGTGTCGGAATAATTTGACATATTTCGTATAACAAATTTAATGTATCATACTATTCCGACACGACCCAATTAAAGTTTATATCAATTGCTAAAGGGCCCCAGATGTGATACACATTTTTATAACTAAACGTTTTAATTATGTTCGGATGATTAATAATTAACAAATTAATTCATTCAACTTATTCAAAGGTATCACTGACACACACTGCACACACTGCATTTTTAAGAGGAGAGTGGGCATAACATCAATTTGTCTTACTGTCCTGTTACAGTAATAGGTAAGTTACTAAAAACTTTACCGCCGTAAATGTGTTAACAGCGAAAAGGGATTTAGGAAATGGCTTGCTTTTGTTTTCCTTTTCACGCAATCGTTACGTTTGGCGGATGGTTGATGGGCACCGGCCTCGAAACTATCGACTCCTTTTCATTCGACACAAAGCGCAACTCTGCCTGTAAACCCATTAGTGCTAACAGGCAGAATATATTTGCCAACTAGATTTTGGTTGTATTGTTATTTAGTAGTATTAGAGCAAGCGCAATGAACAGAACTCACTTTGGGAATCATATTTATGCAGTACCTACCTAACCCGATTTGACTTTACACTTTTTTATAGGTATTGAACTCCTTCCTATCAGCGGCCCACTACAGAGAAATGGTTTGCTCGTAATTGTTTATAGACTGATTATTATTATTATTAAAACCAAAAACACACAGGAAAGATAGACCGTCCATAATAATTTGCTGGCTTCTTTTATGTTGTTTTTTGAAATTATGGTTCAAATTAGATATAAAAATTAACGAAAAATATGAGATGATAAAAATGTAACTCATATTTAGCAATTTGAAACTAAAATGAAGACTATACCGACGATTAAGTGTTTTACATCTATTTCTGGGTATTAGTTTAGCATTGTTACGGATTATTCCAATAGGCAGACTAATGTATATTTATGTCTATCTACTTCAATGGTGGCATTATGTTGAATACTTAATTTTCGTAATGACATAACGTTATACAATACACAACTCACATTCGGTAGTAGATATTTAATTATGTCACCGCTACGTCCGTGCCGTGCTGGAAATAAACAAATTGTATGTATATCAAAATTGATAATTCCTTAGGGCGGTTTGAGTCCGCTGAAAGTGACATTTAATTTATGCTTTCCGAGATTGGATGTAAGTGACAGGGGGCGCAGTTGTCACATAACGGAGCGGACAGCTGGCAGGCCGGATGCGCCCGGAATAGACACCCGGGCCTTGCTTCCACACTCGCGTCATACTTTGAACATGCATCATATTTTATATGCATTTAAGGAGTAAAAGATTAAGGCGAAGAACGACGTGGTCGGTCTCTGTAACGACTCGAATGTCCATTCGGTAGTAAGTATATAAAATTAGCTGAATTGTCTTTATAACTGGTTGGGAATCAGCTTGCAGTAAATTTCCCTTATTCCATTACTGTCATTAATGGATTAAGGGAAGATTGTGCGGATTGTTGTCTATTATTAAAGTGAGAACAACAAAGGTGTTTTCAACAAAAAACAAAGGTATTAATTAAAACTGGTGGAAATCTATTCTGTAACCAATCTAGAACAACGGTATCGTTTACCTACTATGATAGTAGTTCCTAGTTCAACAGAATATCAATTACAAAATATTATTTTCCACTAAGTTATTCTCTAAGTTAAAAATGATCGATAATTACGCACATACATACCTACGTGACACAAACAGTATCGTTCTGTCTAAAATAGTCATGCTGGACCAAACTTCTCGAGGCGGTAATTTTATCAAAGGAGTAAAGAAGAAGGAATTAAAAAGGGATAGGCAGGTAGAAAAAAGTTTCTTTTTCTATTTTTTATTTAGGTATTAAAAGTTTCTTTACCTATTTATTATTCTATTTTTTATTATTTAAAAAGTCGCTGGGCTCTGTAACACCGAACTTGCCCTGGACTTGTATGTTGACAGACGGCTGTCCGTCCAATAGGAAGACCAGCTGCTCTTCCTATTCGCTGATGCGCTCTCTTTCTATTGCGAACGGGGTCTGCGGGCCTTAAGGATGTCCTTTTTACCCGAGCATGTACTCGTGAGGACTAGGGCCTCACGGTGTTTTGTGGGCCCCGCTGTTCAACGGGGTTCCCTATCGTCTCTGTATTACTAACCAGTTGTCGCAGTCAGTCGCTCCCGCAGAAGGTATGTTGGTGAGATCGTTTTCACTTCTTTCTAGAACAGCAACACGCCAATGACGCCCCTTTTATCACAGAATTTCTACATTAGGTACCTAACATACCTACCTACCTACATTAGGTATTGGGTAAAAGAAAACCAAAACCACAGGTACATTGTGGATAAAAAAATAGAAACTGTAATCATTTTTAGGATAACGAAAGATGAGATATGTTAATATCGGGATTATCCCGTTTAGCATATGTATATTCTTTAAAACATTATTTATTCCATCGTAATCTTCTTGTTATAAATATGGGATTAGTAAAACCTTCAAAAAGAGAATATGAACCTTTCAGAGTTTTTGTGCAGACCGATCCGACCCCTGGGGGGTTCGGGTGGAACAAATAATTCCCCTCGGTACATAACTACTCACCGACATGAAAAATTGATACGAATATGATGAAATTATATATTTCTGGGTCCCATAACTCATAAATTAAAGTTTCGTGGTGAGGTATTTCGACATTAATAACGAATTTTGTTGAATCAGTAAAGAAAATGTAGTATTTCCATGTTTGTTAGAACATCATGATCCGACGAGGCGGATAAGATACTGGCAATTATTTATGTTAATTGTGGGACAACATTTCTGATACCTTTTAGATCGGGAAATGGATCTGTTTACGCAGAATAGATTAAAAAGACATTTGAAAGTGCAATTAGAAGGTAAGTAGGTAGTCAGAGTACTTTACTCCTCCATGTAATTTATAAAACACTTTATAAAAAGTACTACCGACAGACTTATATGAACATTATTTGTACTCATAACCATAACCATTACATTTCTTAATAACGTTATATAGTCATTATTTAAAATAGATGAACAGCTCGGTAAATAGTCGTGCACCTCTCATAAATAATATTCTCGTAAAGGCGAAGTAAAGTAGGAAATTTAGAACGGTCTCTGTAACGTGAGATTCACTAATAGTAATACACATTTCAAGCCGCACCATTAGTTACCGCAGCAGATCCGACGTCGGCGGGGAAAGCCCACAGCCAACAAATCCGGTCTGCTTTTGTCTCTAAAATGAGTAAAAATGTTTTCACAGCGCTGGGTTTGGGTCGAAAGGTACATTGTACGTACAAACATATTTGAAACAAAGAACATCTAACTCTTTGAAGATGTTGTGTTGTAACATAGGCAAGACCTTTGTACATTTTCAATTATCACCGGACATAGTTTCATTTCGTTTAGATAAATATTTATCCTTTTAGTTTTAATTAAGTATAGATAATACTAATTAAAGACTAAATTATACTTTCGTGCTTTGGAGGGCACGTGATGCAGTGGTTGTTATCGTTAAATGGCACTCATTAAGCCATGTCGGAGGCGTTTGGGTTAAAACTTCTGACACTTGTATTGACTACTAACTCGTTGGGAAATGGAATCAATTCGTACTGGATGCGTAGTGGAGTATGCACTGGGCCTTCTCTTATGGAACCCTTATCCAGTGTGCTATTAATTAGGTTGAAGCCATTCCATTCCCGATATTGAAACTGCCAGAACCAGGGCATCGTAAAAATTAAGATTTGGAACCTAGCGTCATTGTGAATGTGTGATATGAAATAAAAATTAAGTCGGTACCCCATTATCTTGCTTGGAAACTTATAAATAATTATTAAGCTCTTAGCTTCAAAGCACTAAAGTCCTAGAGAGTTTAAATAATATCCATAAATCATTTTATCAGAATAAACTTCATTCTGAACAAGACCTAAACTAAAGCTTAAACTAAAATTTATGCTTAAGCTAAGTTTATTTTAGTTCCGCTATATTTTAAGCGAGACTTTCATGTCATTATAATTTTATTAGTTCGATGTACAATTTCATTAGATTCATGATCTTTTCAAATCTTACGTAAGCGAATTAAAATTAATAAAGTTTAAGTTACACGTATGTGGCAAACTGAAGTAGGTATCTACTAAAACATTATCAAATCAAATGCGCAAGGATTTGTAACAGTTCAATTATAAATAAATAAACTAAAAATAAATGCTAACACATTCATACCCCGGCACTAGGATTCCCTGTGTCGCGGGCGGCATGGACAACACGAATGACACATTACAAACACCCACGACCCGACAACAAATATTTACCTATCACTAAACATCTGCCGCGGCCGGTAATCAAACCCGGGACCCCTCGCTTGGCAGGCAGGGTCTTGAAACTTGCACACGTAAGTTTTCCTTAAGTTATGTTTTCCAAAGTGTGTTAATCAGCCCTTCTGCAGCCCAGTAGCGGGAAAGCAACCATCCTAATCAACAACACTAACTTAACAAACGAATAGGTTAGAAATACTTACCTAATACAGCTTCTTATCTTATCACCCGGCTGGGGCAAAGCAAAAGGAGAGTTATAATTTTAGTCCAATGGATGTTCATCTGTTCCCGAACAACTTCCAAACTATCTAATTATCATAATTCAACAAGTGAATAAGCATCTTGATCATCCACTAGTTATACAATATAAACCCCTCAATATGACTTCACGTTAAATTCAATATGACGCCTTGTAACATCGTGCATATATCCGGTTATATGCTCGATGTCTTCTAAAGAACATAGAAAATACAAGAAAAAAACATATTTTCCCAAAGGTCATGTGTTGAGTATCAAATAAAAGAGCTTAGGTTTCATATTTCTACTTTGAAACCAGATATGTATTAAGTATATCAAATCAAATCTTTCTCATAATTTTTAAGTAGTCGAGTTATAGATAGTTTTTCAACCTCAATCTAATTTCCAACGACATAACAAGTCTGGTTATAAGTAAAATATTGAATTCAATTTCACAAAAACAATTTTTACGTCCCCATCAGCTCACGAAGAGGGGCCAGTTTCTGTTAATTGGATTTGTTAGTTGCGGCACTGCAAGGGACGTGCCCTAAGCCAACAATAACTTTCAATCATAGATTTAACTTCATCCAGACTTCCAATATTGTTAGTGAACACTTTAAGATTGTTATTTTAGTTATAGAAAGGCATGTGTAACGTATAAATTGTAACTTGTAAAAGTTCTAGTAAAAGTAGTTTTCCTATTTTTACTTTAGTTGTTTTTTAATTGTCCTTTTAAACACACAATTTTTGTAGATATTATATTTTCTGTATGTATAGTATTTTATGACTAACAAATATTATGTATTTCATTCCAAGTGAGCCTTCTGTCTGTTTACACATAATTAAATAATAACACAAAACAATAATCTTCTTATATATAAAAATGAATCGCTGTTTTTGTTGCTAAGAGCAGATCTCCAGAACAGCTGAACCGATTTCGCTAATTCTTTTTTTATGATATTCCTTAAAGTACGAAGATGGTTATTACGGAGAGAAAAATTTAAAAAATTGCCTGAAAAAGTAAAAAAACAACACTTTTCTATATTCCCATACAAAAGATTCGTAATAATACTTAAAAGTCAATTTGAACTTTAATACCATAGCATAAAGTTTAAGTGTCAGTGGAGGGTTTCCGAGAAGGCAAAACAAATGACTGACACGACACGAGTGGTACGAGAGCTAACAACGTTGGAAAAACAAGAATTTGAGGTAGGCCAGTTTTTAGATATGTTATCTCTCTCACTCTCCTGGACGTCATACGGACGGTCTGGCTGGCGGTAGACGTTGCGTTCATCAGTGCGCATCGTATCTGTACCGGTAAAATATCAATTTTTCAAATAATTTTAAGAAGGTTTCTTTTCTTTTTTTAATTGAACTTTTTGCAACATTAATCTATTATTGCTATAAAATATTTTTTTCAAATTATTGTATGTTGTTATTTAATTATCTAAAACCCCAAAATTTATTTGCCAGACAATAAATCAATTGTTAAACTTCAGCCAGACCGATCCAAAAGTGAAAAGTGTTGTGGTATCATTTTGCTTGGTCTAGAAATAGTTATCAAATAAATGTCAGAGGAATGACTAAAAACCATTGAATTATTTTGTGGATTAATATGGTATCAAAATGATAATTTATTTTTGTACAATTAGACAGCCAGACCCCCCGTATGATGTCCGGGAAAGTGAGAGAGATACCATATCTCAAAACTAGCTTTCCTGAAATGGTCTCTCGAAAACGTTGCTAGCTCTTAGACCATTATAATATTTCGATGACAGCTCCTGTGAAAACTTGAACGAGCGTCTTTTTTACATTATGTATGCATTATTTGATAAAAATATGACGCGTTTACACACGTACAAGGTTATATCAGATTCGGAGAAACTGATAGGGATGGAGCTATATCGATAAACGTAACACGATAATAGACCCGTTTTTTTTTACAAAATGTAAGAAACTAAACTACTGCCGGAAACTTTTGTACAAATGTATTAACTAATATTATATTAATATATTTCATTACAAGATGTTACACGTATTTATTCTTGATTGATAATGCTAAATTCTTTAAAAATTTCGAAGCTGTTGTAAATTATGTAGGTATAGGTAGGCACTCGACAATAAAACGAAATAATGATAATGACAGGTAATCTTTATTCATTTATTTTAATCAAAATCTGATGAATTTAATATAATAAATATATGCGATCGATATCATTAGGTACTTATTTCACAACACTACAACTATATAAATTAGAACTGTCACGTTTTTACTAATAAAATCATTGACATAAATACTATAGACATAGGGTCTCCTACTAAAATCGCGAAAATAATGTCCCAGTTTGACATTACAAGAAAGAATAGGAATGTTAGCAAGGTAATTTAAACACTAAATTCATTAAATCACGGTTTTATTTCGATTGCATCAAACACATACGTCAATGGCACCTTATGACACAACGATTACACTACACGCCATAATGACATAGTGCAAAATAATCTAAACAAAAGTAACTGATATATTTGTCTCTTTCTGACTATATGTATAGCCTGAATGGTGAGAAGACAAAGACAAAGATATATTTTTGATTATTTTGACTGATTTGAAAATAGCGTGTTTTAGTAGCAATACAATAATTTAAAAGATAAAACAATAGTCTACTTACCGAAATTATGATATACCATCGTCTTTATTCACTTTACTGGCGTAGTCTTTGCACGATTTCAAAACACAATACGGCATCGTTGATGTGTAGTTGTCAGCACGGTCAAAAAGTGACTAACGCGGCATTGTTGTTCTTCTTGCGTTTTGTTGCTGAGTTGGCTCGGACATTTTTTAGCGCGGACCCTACGTCCATTGTAATGTGTCAATGAATAAAATACAGTGCCATCTTAAATAAAGTAAGTAAGTCAATTACATAAATTAAATAACCTATAAAATAAATCATCAACCCAAAAAGGCTCACTACTGAGCATGGGTCTCCCCTCAAAGCTAGGGAGACCTTAAATATATCTAACCATTGTGATACATTAACTATACATTTATATATTCTTTTAATGAAGTTTTAATTAGGTAGTTACTACTTACTACTCCAAAAATTTATCGATGGATCAACTCGCACTTGAACATATTTTTCGATACTAAATTAACATAATTATATCACGACACTATTTTAATGTATCAAAGGGGGCATTTCGTGCCGCTACTGTAGCTGACCCGGTGTCCCGAATAGCAGACTAAGTAGGTATTTAAAAAAAATAAAGAATCGACTGTTAGGTGGTACGAAGTTCGCCGGGACAGCTATCTCGAGAACAACTGAACCGATTCCGTTAATTCTTTTTTTATGATATTCCTGAAAGTACGAAGATGGTTGTTACGGAGAGAACATTTTAAGAAATTGCCTGACAAATTCTAAAAACAACACTTTTCTATATTCCATACAAATGATTCGTAATAATACTTAAAAGTCAATTAGAACTTTAATACCATAACATCATCATCATCATCATCATCACAACCCATAACTGTCCCACTGCTGGGCACGGGTCTCCTCTCACAATGAGAGGGGTATAGGCCATAGTCCACCACGCTGGCCAAGTGCGGATTGGCGGACTTCACACACCTTTGAGAACATTATGGAGAACTCTCAGGTGTGCAGGTTTCCTCACGATGTTTTCCTTCACCGAACCGAACCATAACATAAAGTTTCAGTATTAGTGGAGGGGTTCCAGGAAGGCAAAAGAATCGAGTGACGTTAGTATCGTAAAAATTATTAATTTCAAGATAGCCGTGTGGTTAAACGTTGTACTCCCGAACCGGGGGGGCCGGGTTCAAACGCCGCACGCACATCTTAATTTTCAAAAATTGTGTTCATATTACAATTTAATTATCACTTGCTTCGGTGAAGGAAAACATCGTGAGGAAACCTGCACTCCTGAGAGTTATCCATAATGTTCTCAAAGGTGTGTGAAGTCCGCAAATCCGCACTTGGCCAACGTGGTAGACTATGGCCTATACCCCTCACATTGTGAGTGGAGACCCGTGCCCAGCTTTGGAACAGTTATGGGTTGTAATGATGGTAAAATGTAAATTGTCTGTGGTAAAATGTCACTTGAAACGTAAACGTCTCTTTGCTGTGCATCTTTAATATTACAATTCCTATAAAATTAAAAATTGTTGTGTTTGTGACTTACTAAATATGCTTCCTATAAGGCGGCGGACAAATTTAGGCAGAAGAACCCGCACTAACGTTACACTACACACTCATAGCCCCACACTAGGTTTCCCTGTGTCGTGGGTACCATGGACAACACACAAGACAAGAACACACACACCCAGACCAAGAACGGAAATTTAAATTCATCATTCAAATTTCCGCCTCGCTGGGAATCGAACCCAGGACTCTCGGAAGGGCGATCCGGCGTGTTAACCATTGCGCCATCCGGGTGGTCAACGCAACGAGTCAAATTAATTATCAATCTAATCGTACTGCCGAGGAACGTGAAGATCGCAATGAACATGAAAGATTTCGGTTAAGACAGACCCGTGAAGTGCAACATTCGACTAATAATGGTGCAAGCTTTTTAGTGACTATTAAAAGAATTACCTCAGACAATTTACATTTTACCATCATCACAACCCATAAATGTCCCACAGCTGGGCACGGGTCTCCTCTCACAATGTGAGGGGTATAGACCATAGTCACGTTGGCCAAGTGCGGATTTGCGGACTTCACACATCTTTGAGAACATTATGGAGAACTCTCAGGTGTGCAGGTTTCCTCACGATGTTTTGCTTCACCGAAGCAAGTGTTAATTAAATTCTAATACGCACATAATTTTTGAAAATTAATGAAATATAATAAGTAGGTATCATAATAAAAAATCAGAAATTGTTATTTTCATTGTGATTTTTCAGTGACTATTAAAAGAAATTTAAGTATTTATGTTTATTTTTTGACATATCAACTTTCTTATATTGTTGACTTATCAACTTTTTTTTATCTTACTAGCTAACCCGGTGTCCCAAATATCAGAATAAGTATTAAAAAAAATATTATAGAATCGACTGTTAGGCGGTACGAAGTTCGCCGGGTCAGCTAGTAACAATATAAATTCTGACTCTTAAAAAACCTCCCCTAAAATTGTGTTAATATTGTGTTATTACTGATATAAAAATCTTTATTGCAACGAAACTTCAAGCGCCGACTGCGGTGTTTTGGAAGCATTCATCAGAATAATTAACCTGGAAAATTATTATTGTTTACCGCATACCGCAGAAATAAATTTAATAATTGTATGTATGTAATGCTCGTGTTCTCACAGCGCTTTAGCACCTTTATTGTGAAATATACAAATACTTTATGAGGAGGACACTACCTCTTAATATATTGTACGATATATCACACAAATAAGTAATATTAATGTGAAAGTTTGTCTGGATGTTAGTTCCTCATACGTAAAGAATGACAAGCGAACTAGGAATATTTGGCATACAGATAGAGAGTTTAAAGTCTGAAATATAGGGTTCATTTTATCCTAGAAAATGATCGTTGCATTCCCGTGCGATAAAAGGTATAATTTTACCATGGAAGTTAAGAGATTTCGATATTTGGTACATAAATAGTTTACGATATAGATTATAAAATACTATATTTTCGCTCCAGCAAATGGATAATGCTCTCTGTTATACTTTTCTTCTTCTTCACAACTCATAATTATTATTATCACCCTGCCGGCTCGGGTCTCCTCCCACAATGTCAGTGATACAGCTGTCGTCCACCACGCTGGCAATGTGCGGTTTCGTAGACTTCACATACTTTGAGAACATTATGGTGAACTCAGGGTGTGCAGGTTTCCTCAAATACATTTTCGAAAAAATAAAGATTCGAACCCAGGTGCCTCTGTTACAATTGTTTTAACGCTGGACTCCACAGCGTTAAAACAATAGGCTATCACTGCTTAAATAAGATATTAAACGATGCGAGTGCTAAGTTTGAACCAGCAAACAAAATTTTAAACGAACAAAAACACTTAACTAGCTACATATATTATGTAAACCACTAAAAGTGAATTCTTCAGTCGTTTAGCAATGGCAATGTATTTGATGTTTCAAATAACAATAACCATTAGCAACAGTATGCCCCGTACAGACCCTTTGTAGACATTTACAGGGATTTGAGAAGATTCCCTAAGGACTGTCATTTACCTTATACTCGAATGATAGATATATTTTTAAGCGTTTACTTAGTACTAATTAGGCGGATGAAGCGTAATTAAGAAGCTGTTGAGATATTGTTTTTGCTAAGATTTTATAGAAGCCCAAAATAAAGTACCTATTGTACTTGAAAACAATTCCTGCGAGGTATTATTTAAGAGGGAATAATGTCCGAACCATTAATATTAATTACTCTCAGTGATTTCTATGAAAACGGACAAGTCATAATAGAAACTAAATAAATAGAAATATACAACAATCTATCTGGTTACAAAATAATGAACAACATTATGATA
The DNA here is from genome assembly GCA_905404295.2 of Ochlodes sylvanus. NCBI lineage: Eukaryota > Metazoa > Arthropoda > Insecta > Lepidoptera > Hesperiidae > Ochlodes > Ochlodes sylvanus. The sequence goes on from FR990128.1 coordinate 9,016,269, forward strand.
CCAAAACAATGAGTCTAAGCTTTGTCGGATGAGATCGATAAAGGAAAGTTAGGTCAAATCGAATGTTTGATGCTTGACTTTAACCCAATAGCGGCCGTATGCATGGCATGGGTCTCTCTTCTATTGAGGATGTCCGGGTGTATTTCTCCAGAGTAATTTAGTTCGCTATGGTGAATGGATTAGTGACCAACCCAAAGAACAGAAAATATTTTCCGGCCAAAGCCCTTGGACGTGGTTTTTTGTCTATTATCTTCATATTGTATCGACCCATTAATGGTCCACTAGAGGGCACAGGTCTCATAACTACGAGTAAGGACGCCTAGAGCAAGCTCCACGGTGATGCTTCAGTGCGGATTGGAGGATATACAATGATAACAAACGGAAGGACTTAACGTGCTCTTCAGAGCACACTTCAATTAATAGCCGATAGAGTTTTGGCTAATGTTTGTAACATTTTATTTTAAATCATGAAATGACGATTTAAATTCAAACAATTTTTTGATTGAACAAAAACAAAACGTCAACGATTACTCACATGGCTTAGCAGCACCTGCGTATTGAAAAATGTTATTGCAAAACCGAGCTTGGTCGATCCGTGGATAAATGATTGCTAGTAGCAATATAATGATAATCTTACGCTTTTTTAGATAAAAATGCGTTTTCACTTTTTCATAATTTAACATATCCTTACATAGATATTTATCACGTTATTCCATAGTCATGTTCATGTGTAATTTCCGAAGTTCGAAAACCTTTTAAATTGGTTGGTTTATTTTGCTGTGGAATATGTCAGATAGGCGTACGAGACACCTAATGCTAACTGACCCAAGAACAATCTAAAATTAACCTCAAGTAGGCGTTTGAAGTCTGTTACAGGTGTGTTCATTCGTATTTTAAAGGATACCGGCTGAGTTAAACCGCCTCGTCTGTTGGTGACAGCTGATATTAGTCAGCCAGGGCTTCCACAGAAACTTTTAAATAATACGATTAATGAATTATGAATAGGGCACTCGCAGCTGCAGAAATTTATTAAAGAAATAAATACGGTAATTTTAATTTTTGTTAATGTACATAAATCTTTTAATTTGTTTTCATAGTAATAAAACAGAAATCCGAAATTAATTAATCCACAATTAACTAAATAGTTACACAGCTTTTCAGGAAGGGTGCGAAGGGTAGGCGGTTTTCTATTAATAAAATATCATCTAAGGAAATTGGCAACCTTGATGAAAGCTCAAACCCTCACACTTTTTAGATATATTTTTAAGCTATTACATAGCTTTTATCGCGGGCCTTGAGCGTGGGGACCGAACCCAGAAATTCCGTAACGAAAAAATCCTAACACCCCCTGTTCGCGCGTAATCGACGACAGCAACCGACGGCTGCCGACAATTGCCGAGTCGCGCGCGCCATATCAGCGCCATCTAGTACCTTAATACTAAGGTAAGGTACGTATGTTTTCTACAAACTAGATGGCGCTGTTCTGATATAACTATATAACTTCTAATAATTAAAAAATGCTATGCAGTAGCTTTACCGCGGCAGGCATTTAATTTTTTTATTCTAATTTCTTATACACCTTTAGGAAATGCTCATCAAATGTAATTTTAATTTTAAATTCTCCAAAAGTTTGGCTGATCTCTTAGTAAATTTCGACATTAGCGCCATCTAACGGTTCCAAAATTGAACTTAAACCATCCAGAGTCTTCATTAAAACCGGTCAAACCGTTTAGTTCATATTTGTTCAGCACATTTTTTCCACCAGCCGTCGTCAAAAGTGAAAAAAGAAATCAAAAACAAAAAAAGTAGACAATCCGATTTCTCATTTTTTTTCACGTTCTGGAATCAAATTTCCGACAAAAAAAAAATCACGAAAATCACGAAGGCCTAAATCACGAAAACGTAGGCACTTTTACTGAACTGGATTTCTATTGACATTTCGTAGGATTGTCAGTTCTTTTTCCATCCCCAAGTTCTCCAAGTTTGTTGTACAACTTATGAAATATCCTGTTTAAAGCGAAAGAAAACAAAATGTAAGCTTAAAACTTCAAACCCGAATTCGTAACAAATTGAGAATGATTGTAAACCAACTTTAAATACCAAACTATCTATAATATATTGTTACAGTAGATACAGTGCAACGAATCTTTTAAAATGGCTTAGAAAAAAGGAAATACTTATAGTTAATACTCCTAGTAGCGTTTTAGAAACCTGTCACGGCTATCAGCCAATTAGTCCGGTCAACGCCTTTAACCTATATCAAGATATACAGCGCAGCGCACAGACAAAAATATATTTATCTATATTTAAAGAGTAGCGAGCCGCCGCGCCTTCCCGCGGATGCAATATAGATAATATACATTAATAAATATAGCCTATGTTACTTAGAGATAGCATAACATTCTAATTATGCAAGAAATTTTGAAATCGGTTTAATAGTTTCTGAGATTATTCGTTATAAACATTCAAAAATACAAATGTTTCATCTGTATAATATTAGTGTAGAAAAATAGATATGGCTACAATATAATGATACTTGGTCGTAGTGGCTGTTCTGATATAAACCTTCACACATCAAAGAAATGAAAATAGTAGGTAGGTATAGGTACGTACTAAACATTACTTGCCGGTATTAGCAGATGTTAAATTAAATAAGTAACAGTCAACAAGTCAATGTTGTAGGTTGCATTTATGTATATGATTTAATTTCGTATCTCAGATTGAATTTATCCGTGACTGTTTTATTGAATATTCTTAAGAATATTTGGAATTAATTCCAAGCTCGATGAGGAGTGGAGCACCAATATAGTGATACAATAACAAAAGTGAACACCTTAATGTTACATAGAAAGTCTTTCATCAAAAAAGTTAACTGGGCTTAATCATCTTTCATTTTTTACGCCCAAATAGGCTAACGAACAGACTAATCACCTGATGGTAAGTGATCACCATCGCCGTTAATTGCTTATCATCCATGCATATTAAACACCAAAAGCGTTACTGACGCTGCCAATCAAGATTTATGGTATACATTAAAATATTTAAAAGAAGGATAAGGAATCTAAGCAAATAGGCACAACCATTAAGGAGGTTATGTTAGGCTGGGTGGTACAGAATCTTGCGAGCTGCAAAAAATGATTTGACCCCATTGCCTCGTTCGACGGTAAACGAGTTTTACTACGAGCAATGCAAAACCGCTTAGAGTTTTAAGAAATAAAAGAGCCCCTTAACCCAAATTTGATTTCATCTTTGATCATCCATGACAAGAACACGAACAGTTCAAATGTGAAAGAATTTGGTACTTTAGTGTACATTGCACCGATGTGGTCGGTGGTACATTGTAACATCTAAAGCTTATGTACACAGTACAAACGACTGACAATACCGATCTCTCAGCCTGCGTCCCTTTGTAGATATTCGTGTTTCTCAATGAGGCCTCTGAGGTAACAAAAAAAAAGACATGAGAATTTAAAAATACCCAAACTCTAGCTAAAAGTCCGTTATTACCTCAAATTATATGTAGATATTATGACTTGTGGGGACGTCTAATTTAACCTTCGTCTGAGGGAGAGATATAGCAGGATAATCAAGGTTTTACAGATATTTAGGTAGGTACAGCAAAACAAACAAGTAGGTACTTCTAAATAATGCGGTTATACTTACGACATTTGGGTAAAAACGTACCCTCCTATTCAAATCCAATTGTTATTGCGTTGGCAGTAGCCGGCCTCCGAAATAGGAATATGGTCCTTTTTTGTAGTCCGATTCGTGAATTTAGGACAGAGCGGCAAAAACACCTCCCTAATGCAGTATACCTACCGACGCGGCGACGGGGGAAATATGAACATATGAAATAATACTTTGTAGGCAAAACGATTGAGGATGTCTCCAGAGACTCGTAAAACTGCTAAGCCTTCACCGAAATTGAGAAACTTGTTGAAAAATCTCACATGAGGGATTTAGACCGTTTTGTTGTCATTTGGGAAAAAGCAATATTTCAGAGTTATGTTACACCCGTATAATCAGTCATATTTCTACAAAAAATGACTCAATATTTTAAAAACATTTATTTGAGGATTACTTGCCAAAAAATTCAATACCTGCGTGGCCATATTAATTGATAATGTGTTGTTTTTATAGAAATGAAATTTACAAGCGGTAACAAAAGCCTATTTAGTATTTTTTTAATTAAGTGATAATTTGTGTAGGTTTTTATATAAATTCTTTATCTTTCTTTTCTCTCTCTCTTTCTCATATTAAGACATATACATATTATACATACATATATGTATAAACGATTAGAATCCAAACCACGCTACGTTGAATTTCAAACCGCATCAAATTGCTACATAACAAGCTTATAAACTATATTATTACATTTTCAGTCAAGTTTTTTTATAATCGTTTAACTGTTTAACATAAAATGTAGATTAAATACCAGTAAATTAGTTTTTACGTCTCTATCTTACGATGGAAGAGCTAGTTTCTGTTAATTGAATTTGTGCCACTACAAGAGGCGGCACTGAGCTAACAATAAATTTCAATTATAACTTTGCGAATGGTCAAGATTTGCAACTATGTGAAGTTGGTTATTTAATCATCAGCGAATTAATGTTATAAGTGCTGCCGTAACTACCGTTTAGGTATTACACTTTAATGTTATATTAATACGGAATAAATTATTCGCAAAGAAGTAATTAAAAACTTCGGCGGTATCTTATATGTACTTTTATCAAATTTAATGTTCTTAAATAAATAATTTATTATAAATAATATTGTAAGTGTTTATTTCTAACAAAATCTAAAATATCTGAACAATCTTTCCCAGCAGACCTGCGAATGGATATGATATGAGAGAGACCCAATTTAGCGTACAATCTCAATTGGGGTCATAAATATGGACATGGACGGGGTTATTTTTATAGCGTACAACAACAATTGGAAAATTCAAAGCGACCAACCGTACGGATCAATAAGTACCTACCTACTACGACTAAACTTACTCACCAGTTACATATTGAATAAGCTAAATTTTAATCCAATTAAAAATACATACTTGTGTAAAATTTTTAGGTTTTAGGTTATGAAACTTACAAGTGTTTTTATTGAGGTTGGGTAGGGCTTCGTATTATATTATCAATACAATTATTAACAGGTCATTTAAATTATTACTGATATTATTATCTTTACGTCAATCCTGGCAGGCCAGGTCTGGCTCCTTGAGTCAACCGACCCCAGACTAGCTCTCAAGACCCCAGGGTCTTTAGTGGCAGTTTTTCTTTTATTATTTTAACTACTTTCTTTCTTGGCCGGTAACGCATCGGTGATGCCTGTTCTGTTGCTTTGTCCATGGGCGACGGTGACCACTTACCATGACCTCATGGACTTGCTAACTTGCTACCTATGACACTTGCAACATAGCAACTCTGCTCGTTTGTCGGCTATTAACATAAAAGAAAAAGCTGTCAAGATTTGTATTCAAAGATTCATTAAAGCAATTTTTGAAGTTTTGAAGAAAAAAATATTGGCTACTTACTCCAAGACAATTAATTAATTGATATCTTATAATGACTTGGCCCGCGCCGTGTAACACTAGCGGGGCGATACGACAACGTCCACAAAAAACGTATTAAACCTCACATCCGTCGGACGTACTGCAAACACCTATTTTTTGTGTTGTTGTAACGTTAATTAATTATTTTTGCCCTATGTATAAACATTTACTTAAGTAGTCTCTTTGTGAGATCACGTTGTGAACTTCATATAAGATCAAATTACTGAGCGATTACAATGACTCGTGTAATAATTTCAACATTGAAAAAAGTTCCTTCGCTTTTTTGTCCATCGGTTCTTGTATTACAGAGATCGGTACAAAAAAGACAACTTCAAACAAAATGCTTCAACTAATAAAAATGAAGCATTTGATCACGTTCATGGCTGTATGAGCTCAAATCTCTTTACGCTACGTGCACGGGAGAGTATTAGAAAATCCAGTAAATATATCCAAAAATATTTTCCGTTTTCTGTACAGACATATAAATAATTTCTTTAAAACTATGACAAATATTCCAAATAAAAAACCCGTTTGGAAGAGTAATTCCTCCAACAGTGCAACCAATTCGTTAAAAGCATTTCACAGTTGATTCCAGAATAAGTTTGGTAGCTAACTAGGCAGCCACTAGCATTCCCCGAGTACCGTTTTGATTAAATTATGTGGTACAGAGATATCGGAGCGTCCAGTTGCATTAATCCGTCATGTCATACGAGTAATGCTTTGATGAGGCATGCATTGATTAGAGGAATGAGTCTTGGTTCCCAAATGACAAAGAATCCTTATAGGTATAATTGTACTATAATATATGAATATGGTTTACCTAATACTTATTAAATCGATTCGCTTCGGAAACAGTGTAGTAGCGTCACTGCACTGATGCTGTAGTAAACAATACCCAGTTAAAACCGTAGTTTAATAAAAATAAAACATAGGCATTTGATGAATTTATTTGTACTTAAAAGTACTAAAAGAGATTTAATCGGCTTCTGGTATATCTATCTATCTATCTATAATTACGTACATAAAAATATTAGGACAATAGGTAGGTACATATATTCCTATGGCAGTTTCTATAATTACTGGTAGTAAGTTATTGTTTCTATATGCCATTTTAAGTAACAATACCTACCAATAATATGTAATTATAATATTTTGGGTTTACCAATAAATCATTTTGCAGAACAACACATAACTATTCAGAGACAAGCCTTTGTAGGGTAGAGCCTAGTAGAGCCTGGATAATAGGCCATTACCAACTCGCAGCTATTTACATAATAACAGCCTCCGTTAGGAAATTCAGGCGACACCGAGGCATGTCACAACGGCATGGCGGGAACGTGAACGTAGCGTAATGGATACGTGAACTCCGGCCCCGTTTGAGTTATAGCGAAACATCGAACCACTCAAACACGTACAACGAACACCCTTGAAACTTAGAAAACTTTGTATTAAATTTAACATTCGTATTGAATACCCAAATATCCAATTACTGAAATGAACACGGTCTTTATTCAAGGTCCTGTCATCGGCGCGACGTACAATGTCAATATTTGCCGTAAATATTTTTATTAGTGTTTTTTTATAGCCTGAAGGGCTGACGTAAAAGCAGACGAGCCAGTGGTCGTCGTCGCATATGAACACGAGCAACTTGAAGGAGAACGCTTTTTATATCTTTTTCGAAGAACCCCACGTCATAGCGCTCCGGGAAAACCTCAGAAGGAAGCTCATTCCACAATTTTCTCGTACGTGGCATGGCAAAATAACTATTACTATTATTACTCGTACATTACACTATTACATTTCAACTAATAAAGTTGTAAAGATTACTATTTTAAATATAACGCTGATTATGTTTACTTTTTCGGATAAAAATTCTTATTAATATTACAATATTAATGAGAATTTTTGTTCCCCAAAGTAATAAAAGTGAAAGTAATATGAATAATTATTGATACTACTTTCAAAATTTAAGAAAATTTGATTCTCAGATGTTATTAAATTCTCTTAGAACCACAGGTCAAGTCTATTTGGAGCAAAATCAACATCATTCACTCAAGATTGATTAGGAGTACATAAGCGGGGGTATTTCGTTGATCGATAACTGTGGGGTAATTCATTAACTTGGTTTGGATCCCCTGGAGTTCTAAATCCATAACGAACTTGAGACCTGTCTGTCCTTGAGATCCAATGTGATTTATGGTACTTTAAACGATAAAGATTGCAATAATGTGCGTTACACTAGGTGACGATATTATTTTTAAGTAAATTGAGACATTTTTAATATTTTTAAGATACATGAATATCAGCTAACCAGTCTAGTTAAAATCTATCTCGCGTGTTTTGCGAATTGGAAATGTAGGAATTATACAAAAAAAATGTTTTTGTTCCATAAAGAACGTTTATCACAAGAATATGTTCTACAAATAAAGAAACAAATACTGAAATTAAAAAAACAAAAAATAAATGTGGTTTTATTTAATCATCATCTATATAATTATATAAAAAGAGAAGCTGACTGACTGACTGACTGACTGACTGACTGACATATCAACGCAGGGCCTAAACTATAAAGGTTAGAAACTTGAAATTTTGCACGGGGGTTCCTTTTATAACGTAGGGGAGCACTAAGAAAGGATTTTTGAAAATTCACCCTTCAGGGGGTAAAACGGGGGTGCAAAGTTAGTATGAAACTTTGCCGTTTTTGAGGGTATTTGAATGAAATTCAGTATGAAGGTATTTCATTGAAAGTTATGAAACATGTTTATAATTTTTTTTCGAAAATTATCCCTTAGGGAGGTAAAAGGGGGGCGCAAACTTAGTACGAAAGTTCTCTGATTTTATCAACTGTTATATATTTAGGGATTTTTGGCGGGCGAAGCCGCGGTATAGGCTTGTATTTTATAACCATAGTATTGATGTTAAATAAATGTAGAGACTTGCAACATGCCTGTGGTAATGCAACATGCGACATGCTTTAGAAAACGATACAATAAAAGTTTCTCTTAATAATAATTATTATTATGTATATTATGTTGTAGTGTCAAATTATTCGAATGGTATTTCTACAGAACACTGGGATAATATACACGCAATTACTCACCGATACAAATACATACATAGCTACGACAACAAACGTAAATATATTAGAATCTCACAATTTCGAACACGAACTAAAACGAGGAGGAGATTAACGCGGGAAGGGCTTGTAACAGTAACGGTCGAGGGTACGTACAACGTTGTAACTATTAAGGTTTTACAACTGAACTTATGTATGTAGTATGAACGGGTTTTCCCTCCGTATGATCTAATTTTGTCTCAGTAGGAAGACGGTAAAACGGTGTAAGGGGCCCGAACAAAACGGCTCTGATTTATAGAGACCACACCACACAGCTCGCACTGACATAAATAGAAAATGGCAGACTCCCTAAAAGGGTTGCGAGGATATACGGTATATTGTAATTTTCTTTAACTAATAAAATATCTGTCAGCATCTTTCAATAGTGAAGAAAATACGAGCCGGCTGGATTTCCTGTGAAATAATGTTTTACGTTCGTTGAGTAGTAGTAATTCTACGTTCACAAATGCAATTGTAGTAGTGTGCTGTGTGTGTGTGTGTGTGTGTGTGTGTGTGTGTGTGTGTGTGGAGCTGAAGGATGACCATAGAAACTCAGTAATTAAACGACTTAACCCCATCAAGTATAGGCTCGTTTGATTCATCTTGACGATTACTTTGGTGCTTGATGGCAACCACGGTCTGATGATGAAGCTGGAAGGTGGCCATAGGAACTCAGTAATTAAGCGACACAACCGCGTCGAATTTGATTCGTCTTATTGGGTGAACCGTTTTTGTTGGGTGGTGAGTGGTGGTGGTTTGGTGGACGTGAATATGCGACCCCAACTTTGGGAAATAAAGTTCGTTCCGGTTGTTATGAATATGGACTCTGTCTTTGATTACAACAAATGGCCCAAATTAACGAGCAATTGTGATCAACTGCCGAGTCAAAATCAGAATCCAAAGCCAGGTCAAAACAATATCACAACCGCAAGGCACCTACGCTTTGTTCTTTCCAATAAAACATCAAGTTGAAACTACTTTGCATTGCATTTCGCGTGGACACGTAAACACGTACGAAACTCGCAAACGCCAGAGGCAATATAGTTAGGAACAGGCTTTGTAACAGGTACACATTGTGCTACTGAACCATAACTCCTGCAATGAACTACAATTTACTAAATATATGTATCTGAATATCTATTAAATTATGAACGTAAATTATAGTTGCTAAAGATGATTCTTTAGCGATTTAAATCAAAGTTTACCTCATGCGTATCCAAACAGAGAGATCAAAACGCTCGATATATCTTTATTGAGAGTGGAGCGCCAAGCCGGAAAAGTCGGGGAGACGTGAAGCTTGCCGAGTGGCACGCTGCGACGTGCCATCAAAACTTTGTCACGCACAAAGACATTTAAGTACCCTATATATTCAAATCTCTTTGGGCTTACATCCATCTTCTTCTTTAATATCAAAAGACAGCCATTAAATAAACTAGTTTTGTAGTTTTATAGTAACGTGAATAATTTGGAGATATATTTATATAAAAATGATGAAATTTAAAAGAGTGAGTGCAGCCCCCGTTGGATTTTCTTGGAGTTTTCATTAAATTCATAGGTAGTTGAATAATTATGTTATTGCCACATCTAAGTACATCTTCGAGACCCAGATGTTCCAGCGTGGGTAAAAAGACACCTTATTACATATACAAAAAGGGGCACTATTTCATCAAGAGAATTGTAATAAATATCTAATCACCTTTTAAAATTCTAACGTATTATATTTTAATATATCCAGCTTCGGTATTACCTTTGACTCGCCCCTTTGCAAACTTATCTCTAGTTTTTAGACATCATTCCGAAAATTGCTCCAGAGAATTTTCGACTCTAGATATTTATAAATTATTCTGCATGATAAAACTCCTATAATCAAGAGGTAATTGCTCGGTCTGTGCCTTGAACCTTGGCTTGAACCTTTACAAGTATATAAAATTGAAGTATGTCTGTTTCGAAGTAAACGGTTTTTCTTAAGCCCATATCGATAATTACACGGTACCAAAACCCAGCCACGATTTTTTTTATCTGTCTATTTGCTTATCTCTACCAATATAATTATATTGTATAACTACCTTCTTAAATATCCTATCCTGTTATTTTGTTTGCAAATAATAAGTATTTGTTAATAAACATTGCGGAACTCCAATTTTTTTTTGCATGTTTCAAAATTCGCCCTGGAGAGATTTTAAATACTTAATGAACGTTTGTATGAATAATCGACATTGAAATAAAATAATTGATTACTTCATTTCTTACAAAAACATGCTAAATTTTTTTTTTTAAATGTTCTGCGATTTCCTCGGGACTTATTTCGAGATGGAAATTCAGCGGTTGAGCAGCAGCTAGTTTATACAATTCCTTGCAGATTGTAGTCTCTTCTGTGAAGCACTGTCCGTTTATCACATTGTTAATCTACCAACAGCATGCACTTTGTCAATGGACCTCTATCAGAATTTATAACTCATTTTATTGTATAATTATTTTCAATAGAATCGGTTGGAGATGTTTGAATGCCTGTTTTTTTAAGGGTTTTATTTATGGAGCATTCTGTGTTGGCTGTCTAATAACAAAATATTTAAATGCAAACGTCGCATTCTTGCATCCTTTGGCCATCAAAACTGTAAAAGATTACAAAATGTCGCTGTAGCAAATTTTATTCAATATGTTGACTTACTTAATTAAAGTAAAGTATACCTACAAACAGTATGGCACTGTAAGGAATCAGTCCAAAATGTAACACCTAAATGTAAGAAAACAAGAAAGGCAAAGTAGAAAAAGACAGTAATTTATAAAATGCCAAATAATTGTTTCGCATGAAAGAAAAAAATAATCGCAAGATGGGTTTTTGATATAGGTAGTGCATAAAGGAATTTTCATTGCAATGAATAATAATGTCCAGTTTGCCTGCTTTAGGAGTAGGTAGGTAGGGCACTGTAAGTATACTTACGAACTTTTTTCCCGAAGCAAAACGAGGACGGGTGTGCCAAATTAATGTATTCAGTAACACGTTACACCCCAGTTATAAACGTTGTCAGGACCCTCGAAAGGAATAGGTTCTTGCTGTTTACTAACGTGACCTCTGAAGGAGACTGTAACAATGTTACATTTTGAGAATTATCTTGCGCTCAAACTAATCGATGATAGCAACCTTGTATGGCTGTGGTTTACGCTAAGGCAAAGTTATTTTTAGAATCACCACTAAAGCCACATTAAGAGTCATGTTATGAGTCACTACCATGTGATAGTTATTTAGATCTGGTTTTATTTGCCTCAAATGGCTTTTTCTACTCCACGTAGTACGTGCGCTAGTATTTTATAAGTACCACGCAATAAAGTAATTTTGAATTTAAATACTACTAAAAAATTACATTTTTGTGCCAAACCAATGTATCTGCAATAGGTTGTGACTGAACTTTTTGGTGCAATAGAAGAATTTATTTATTTATTTATTTATTTACTTGTGCACTTGAAACTTGTGCAATAGAAGAGGTTGAAATACCAAACATAATATTAAGTAGTATAAGAATATCTATTCTACGCACTAAATATTTAATACTTATAAATTATGAAGTAAACAAAGAAAAACTTTAAAAACTTGTTAACCACTTAATGCCCCATTTACTATCAGTAAAATGAGACAAAGCGGTCCATGGACAAACTGAAAGTATCATTTAGGTAAACAACTACACATAAATCATAAACCACTCCGATAACAACTAGAAACCATTACTAGACCAAGTAAACTCCGTAATACATTCAATCAAATTATATTGGTAAATTATGGATAGTAGTATCATTGTTAGTTGTACGTGGTAGTACCCAAACTAAGTTTAAACTAGTTTAACTTGGATATGTATGGAACTTCACTCATAAGTCCAGTCTCTAAGTTTAGTCATTGAATATTAATGTGATGATATGCATAACATTCCTATATTGAAATACCGTTCAATGGAATTAATATAGCTCCTGTTACTGTCCCTCCGAAGATGGGTAGGATCCAGCCATCCAAGTGTGTGTATAATAAATAACAATGGATTTTTATAACTAATAATTATAAACTAATATATTAAAAAACGAAGTATGTATTTTATTTATAACACGATACGTAGTTGAATGTACTCTTGTACCTAATACCTACTTAAAATAGAATAATAAAAATTTATGTTGATTACTTATTTAAAGTGCAAAAAAATTACTTGTCACTTTAGTCGTACTTAAATTATAGAGCAATTTTGTTCTGCAGTAAAGTTGAGGAGCTTAATGCTTAAGAGTACCTATATAATGGCGAAGTACCGCACCTCGTACATTACTTTGGTTGGAACACAGGTGGACGCTACGTTCGAGTTTGAATATTTGATGTAGCCGCTTCGATGTTATAATAATTTGCCTTCTCTACCCAAAATGCAGGCTTTACTACGCATTAAAATGTATCCACTTCGATGAAAGCATTTAACAAATTTTAATGTACCTAATGTAGTTTTTCTACGCGCGAAGGTAAGGTCATACAAGCAACGAGTAATGGTATGGTACGGTGATGGTATTTGTGAAGTTCAAACGCTGTAATTGTTCTTGATTTTGCGGACCATAATTATCACTTTCTTTACGTTACTTTCATAGTATTATGTTACTTTTATACACCACTCGCCGAAGATTGAAGTTCTATCCATATCGATTGGACTCGTGGAGAATTTCTACGGTCCGATTCTCACGATCGTTTTTGCCTCGTACCTGCAAACTATGGAATGGACTTCCTTCTGAGGTATTCCCGGAGCGCTATGACATGGGGTTCTTCAAATCTGGTGGCTTGTCTGATTTAACGTCAGCTCTTCAGGCTATAAAAAAATAGTAACGTAACCTGACAAACTTCACCCATCACATACCTAACATGGGCTTGAGCTAGTGGAAAACGTGATTCAGGCGACTCTTCAGTACTGCCACCTAAATGCGAAAACTTTACAGTTGATTGTTACAGCGTGGTTTAAGTAGGTCAAGTAAAAATCCCCAGGAGTGGTGCTTAAATTAAATTGCGTGGTATAGAGAATAGCAAGCCTCAATAAGAGGGGATTTAACGCCATTGCCTCGCCCAAGATTCAGCAGCCATGAACGAGAGATTGGTTTGAACTCAAGGATGGAATTGAAGTGGAAAACTTTTTAAAGAACTTACAGAATTGTAGAAATAAAATTAGTAGTGACTTACACTAAGCTCAGTAATGAGTCAGTATTCAGAAGGACTACGAGGAAATGACTCCCACGGGATTTTAAATGAGCCATTCTTCATTACATAATTCACCCGGGTGTTCGACCTTTTGACCGGTTTTGTCGGAATATAATTAATCTTTAACAATTTTGAGAAAACGGATGCTTAGGGTACACAGACCATAAGTAAACCATAACGAGGGTGTTTTAAGGGTCTGAATAATGTATCACAGTGAGGTAATATGTAAATATGTACATACTTACATATTATCGTTTAATATGGAAGCAAAATTAAACCAGCAATAATTTAAGTATTTAAAGAAATTTTGTATAATTACATAATAATGATGCACGGCCACAATAAAATGCGGGCAAAAAGCTACGCATAGAAAAAATATGAACATTATTTATGGAGATGTAAGTTTGTGAAATCCTTTTATAATCTCCACTGAATAATATTCCGGCTCTGACGTGGAGCCTCACGACTTACATGATTTATGTTTTGTAGAGAATGTTTTATAGTTGGGATTAAGTCTCTAACTATCTCATGGCAGAGATTTTCCTTATATTATTTATTTACGGTAAAATTGTTATTTTTATTAAAATTATTTAATGGAAGTCCAAGTTGGTACCTAAAATTGTCTTGAGAAGTCATCTCAGTAATATCGATGTACATCTTTGTACTAGATTTTTGGTGACGAGCAACACATCTATAATTAGCCAGGTAGCGCGCATTAACTGGCTCCTCGCATACATCACGCATGCATACAAACGCTAATACAGCCATTCATACTATATAACACATGTTATGTCCCTACAGTTTATTTCCAGTTTTCAAGGATTTCCAGGAAATATGATATTGCGATTCCAATAAATTACTGTTCTGTATAAAAAGTGCCGTTATCTGTTCTACTTTAAATCAGTTGCCCAGCTATGCGACCTTCTTTTGTGCTCACGTGCGATTAGTTAGTGTTTAATAGCCCATACATGTTGTGTACCAAAACTTGCAAATAGTGCAATTATTGAAAAAAGTTACACGCTTCGGTAAAAAAAAGTAGGTATACATACTTAGTTGGGATTATTTAATTTGACATATCTTTTTTGTGAATCGGTTGAAATAAAACAATCAATAAATGTTACCCACGCTCTTAAATACACCACTGAAAACCGCATATAATCGGTTAAGCCATTGCTGATACAATATACATAATTCCATAATTACCCACTTCCATAAGTAAGTACGAAAAATACAAACGCACGGACGGACCAACAGACAAGTCTAAAAAACATTGTTGGCAAATACCCTTAGTAATTAGGTAATCGTTTTTCTCAAACATCTTCCATGTACAGCCAGTTAAAATCTGTTCATCGAATAGTTAGAATTTGATATGTAGGTACGCGATGATTAAGTCGAGCGATAAGCTAAGCCGTTCCAGTTTAGTTTTTAACCGCAATATTGCGTTATATGGTCGTTTGCGTAAATATGCACGGGAATTTCAGACATCTAGACGTGCTGATTGCGATGGACGGCACAAACAATATTGATTGCACGCTCCATGGGGATTGCACCGCATATCATTTTCGTTTCTGTTCCTACTGCGGCTTACGGCACATCTACTGCCAATACTTTCTGTGTAGTGTCAACCTACAAATCGATCTATGTATATCACAAAACGTACCTAAAACTACAATTTGAGGTAAAACAATCATATGTGATAATGAATAAATCATTTTAATGCACAAATTATTTTAATGAATTTTAATGAATAAACAATGAATAAATCATTTTAATGAACAAATTATTTTAATGAATTTTAATGAATAAACAATGAATAAATCATTTTAATGAACAAATTATTTTAATGAATTATCAGTGAATAAATCATTTTGAGATTTAACCACTTCATAACTTATGATAGCTTCTTCAGCATCTATTTTACTGTGTACTTGTGCGTGTTAACAAACACCAAGTTATCTGGTGAATATTATTTTCACGATGATTTCGGCCATTCTCCGGTGGATGATATTACATCCGGTCATCCGGTAGATGATAAACGACGACGACTTATCGAATCCTCATTATGAGAGAAATATAAATAATGACCATTAAGTTTAGTCCTACTTACCTATAATGTCATTGCCTATAATAGGTTAGGTAAGCGAAAGTAGGGTCAAGAAAGATAGGTATTATAATCAATTAAAATAAATCGAAGTAAATATTTCTGATTTCACCGATAAAAATTGGTTATAATCGTCATATTCCAATGAATTATAACATTCACAATCTATCGGACATTCACAATACATGTATATGTATGTAGGTACCTATATTATTGACATTATAAAGCCTATGGAAATGTATTCCTTGTAATTATTTTCTATTAAAAATACGAATACCTTTACATGCGAACATACATACCTTTACATACAAACACCTTTACTTTGGAGTCTGCCATAGAGGCGACCATCTCAGTCCTCAAGGGTAGCAATACAACTGCGAAAGAATTATAACGAGACTCTTACTAGCATTTACTAACTGGACTATTACTAACAATAACTAACAGGACTAACATTCACTAACAATCCCTGTCCCAGTCCTCATACTTACAAACTAACCAACTAATGTTCTAACACCGTCACCTAACCGGACTAACTATCCCAGTCCTCATATGAGTCTTGTTTTAAGTCGGTCACAGTTGTCATGGGCGGCAGCGGAAGGTTGCTGCATGCTCGTTTGCTGCCTTAAATCAATAAAAAAAACATAGTTTGGTTATGAAACCAATTTACTTGTGTAATGCTAATTAACTGACTTCTCTCTTATAATCCTGCCTGAATATTCTACGTTTACGTAAATGAAATTCATAGAAGCACTAAGTTAAATGTCACAACTGTCTCAATTTCATATGAGTGATAGTACTAGTAGAATACTGTGTAGGTGTGTACTTAAATGTGTTTGCACATTTAAGTATCCAAGTATATTTATTTTCTTTGTGTACGACTTTGAATAAGAATAAACATAATTCTCCGGCAATTTAATAATAACATTTTTATAAAAATTGTATGTTGTCTGAACTTTAATTTAATTTTTTTATGGAATTCGAAGTATTACATACTTCAATGAGGTGTTTAAAGTCGTTACAAAGTACACTTGTTTGACAAAATAATACGAGTAGATACAAAACAAGCAAAAAGTAGTTAAAAAAACAAGTGTCATTTCCTTTAGGAAAACGCCTTAATAAAAACGAATGCATTTTAAAATATACATTATATCTAAATAAGCTAAGCGTATGATCCATTACGTTCCTGATACGTAGGTAAACCCGCCGTCACTTGACAAAAGGCCGTATTAATGTTCTATTCTATTCTGTCTGTAACCCGAGATACTATCGGCTTATTTGCCTCATAATTTCATATCAGTACTGACAGATAGAGGCAGCGAGGGACCGCATGTCATCATTGGCAAGGGAATAGTCCTACATGATCAATGTATGATTATCTTTTTCGACGACGACGAAAATCCTATGTGTCTAGACTATGGCCTCTAGTTTTTATTGCTTTTGAAGTTTGTTCTTCATGCATACTGTACTGTACCTATACCAATGATGCTACATATATTATATATAATAGTAAAAAGCCGACTTATAGTTATACTGTAGTTTGAATGTTTCAAACTACGAATAAACGGTTATGCAAGAATTATTTTCTATATTTTTAGGACAAAATTGAAATCACATCAAAATTGAAATACTTATTGCAATGAACCTAATTGTAATGTCTTTTATAACAAATCTCTTTTTTACAATGCTTTTATTAAGTTAGTACCTAAGCACGTGCAAATCTTACAAGCTGAATAAGAATTACATCTAGTAATAATAAGTCAATGATTACATCCTTCATAACCTACGAAGAGGAAATTTTACGTGCCTTAGTTTCGACTACAATGCATCTTCATGATAACATTATTGTCTATTATAACCTCGTTTCTCGCCCTCGCATTAACAATGAAAAACGGATTATCGGTTTGAAATATATAACAAAGGTACAGACTGTACAATGAACGAGCTGTCTTTACTATAGTTTAGGTGTATTATTTAACTTTATTTATATATCAGACAGAACTGATTTAAATATAATCTTATAACATAATATTTGCAATCAAATTAAATTGGATAGAAGATGACTTATAACATAATTGCTTCGTTGTACTTAACATAGTATTTACATCAAACGTTGCGCAGATTCTACCATGTTACTTTACACTCGTAAATATCCAAAAATAACGTGTTATTCAATTTATTAACTTTGTAAATATGTACAAAACATACATATAATATTAGCATAGTTTTTAATGTTGATGTTAATCTGGTTTGTTTAAACAATCCAACTAAAACAAAAGTTAATCGTTACAGGAATCACAATTAATCTGAATATCGGAAAAATCCTACTAAGCCAACCAATCAAAACCCACTACGACATAAATCGTAGCTATCAATCAAAACACGAAACCTTGTAGCTGTTTTTGACGACGTCTGATATTTTACATCAATCTTCTTCGTATAAAGATTTTCTGAAAATATCTAGAAATATCGTGAGCTTGCGTACACTGGTTAATTAGACTTGTATTTGCAGTGGAGACATGCAGTAAAAACGGCCGTATGCTGCAGTCTATTTCCGTGTGCGATATGGGTGGCGGGCCGGCCATAAATCAACACAATTTGTTCCGAGAAATTTTGACTGCCACGACTTAAATTATGAAAATATACTTTATTCTAAGCACGGATGTTGTCGATCTGGTCGATGTGAGACCCAGTTAGAGGAATCGGTGATGGCTTGTTTATCGATTTATGACGGTTCCAAACGAGCTTGGAATCGAAGCTAAACTTTGAATTGCGTCATCATTAACATGATTTGTGGACGTTGTTCCAAATGTTCCAAATAAAATACAAAACATATTATTTTTAAGTACTTAATTTTTTTTTAGTACCAACTGGAGAAGTCAAGTACTCAAGCAAAAGAAAATTCCTTAATAGTTAAATACATAATAACTGTGCCATTATGTACCTACCTACTCCATGGATTATGGAAATTTAGAATATTGGCCACAAAAACATTCTCACTCATCAAACTATCGACGCGCACATTAAATGATATTAAATCATAATTAGAAAATTGTATAGAACTAACACATAAAATGTAGGTATCGTTAAGTACCATGCAAGAAAGCACTAAGAACTAGAAATGCATAACAAACTTCATTATCTTCTTCAGATTCAGTCTCTTCGCTCATTCATAAGCTTCTTACCCTTGTTTATTCCTAGTTCAATATTGTATCGTATGCTTGTGAAGTTTCTGAACTTTTCTAGTTTATAAAAAAGATATAAAAAAAAATTGGTTGTCTGTAAAGTCGGTTTACTGACGATAGTTGAACGTGACAACGTCTTAAGAAAATAATTTCCTTTGAATGAGTAGGCAAGCACAATAAAAGAACACTTTTTCAATACAAGTTAAGTCATTTATTAAAAATGTGGATACTTATACATCCTGATTCAGAATTA
This sequence comes from Ochlodes sylvanus, assembly GCA_905404295.2. NCBI lineage: Eukaryota > Metazoa > Arthropoda > Insecta > Lepidoptera > Hesperiidae > Ochlodes > Ochlodes sylvanus. The sequence continues at coordinate 9,035,683 of FR990128.1, forward strand.
TAGCGCCCCACTACTCAACGCCATCTAGTGTACTGCGAGTGAACTACCAGCTCAGCCAGCCTTCCTCCATCGATAAATGGACCCAATCGAACTTAATGAATAATTGTTCACTGCACAATACATAGATGGCGCTGGTATAATAATTCACCAACGGTAACGACGGTAACGCATGAGTCATGTTTTTTCATGCGTGCCACCGAATTATAAGACGTTGTCACGTCAAAAGTATTAATAACTTAATATTAGTGTACCTATAGCCTAAGTTTAATTCATCCAGTTGTTTCGAAAGTTACTTTAGAGTGATAAAAACCTAGACAGAGAAACCATTAAAACCCACATTTTGCTAATTTTGATATATGTACTTACTAAAACATCATTAAAATTTATGGTATGGCAACGATAGCAACTGTTTATTTCTAAATTAGAAAACCAGGTAAGACTGGTGATATGCTTGCTATAATGCCTATAGTCACACATTTGAGATAATACTTGAAAATAATTTACCTATCCAAGGGACACGTTAAACACAAATGGGTAACGGTTACAATAATCACGCCGCTCCATTCCATTACTCCATTCAGATAGTGTAGCATAAACTTTAATGAGTATACGACAAAGGTATACTCGTAGGTACAATCGGCAAAACCATAGTTTAACGAGGAAAAGCGATGCAGTATATCAATTGAAATAGGCATAAATAATTATGTCATTAATTTAGAAAACACTGCTGAAAGACAAATTAATTTCAGATCGAATTTGCCTATTATTTATAAAAACGTAATTTTTTCAGTCAAAATGTTCGTTATTAATACGCGGCAAAATTAGAGTCTGAGAAGGGATTAAGTATTTTGTTTCCAGTTTTGTAACCTAACTTTTAACTGTACACACCACTTGACCACTTGACCAATTCTGAACACTCCATCTTTTCCCCTCGTTAATCTTTGCTATAACCGTGGAACATAACCAATATGGCTGCTCTAAAACTACCATGCTACGTAAGTATGTACATTTCCCTTTTCAGATTAGTCCTTCTGGAACTATTCGCACGCTCGTTAACGTAATGGCCGCCGCACCGAAGATAAATTTATTGGATTACGACAAAACCAACCAACGTTAAATTACAAGAACGACGTGTAATAAAAGTCACGCGGTTGCTAGTAAAGGTGTTTTCGCTAATTCATTGATATATTGCTAACCAACCCAACCTGGCTATTACGAACAGTAAAAGTTAAAGCTTCGTACAATAATAAAGGTCAATTACGGCCTTAGGGTATTGCGAGCGTATAAGGGTAATTTGGCGAGTAAGAAGCGTTGTCCATGTCATGGACGCTGACCTTCCCTACTCATGGTGCACCGTGCCAACGAATGAGGCTATTGGATGAGGTCCTTTCTTACAGAAGTATTACTTCTATCTTAAAAACTATTTTGACTGTTTACTTCTATAAATTGATCTTCCCGTACAATTTTATGCTTGCCCTTTGCTATAAATTCTCACCTTCACCATGAGTTGATTTGTAGAGAATGCCACCATTTTTACACGAGTGGTGGGTGTTGGCACTTTTTCTAGAATCATCTTTTAACGTTTTACGCGTCTTTAGCATCACAGTTATCGGCATTGACAATTTGCTATCAGGTGGCTCGGCTGTTCGTCAGCCGCCTATTGACACAAAATTTCCATTTTGCCTGTTAATTGAATCTACGGGTTGAAAGCAAAGGAAATTACCAATTAATTAAGTCTCGCAAGACTAGAACGAACTCTTCAATCGTGTCGTCATAAACTGTAGTCTGTATTTAATAATCGTGAAACAATTACTAATATCAATCTATGTAATATCTATTTTATACATATAATGCAACTAGCTTTCCCCCGCTGCTTCGCTCGCCGATTTCCAAAAATCTTTTCTTAGTGCTCACATGCGTCACTTGAGGAACATATAGGTATACAAAGTTTCAAGTGAATCCATGGAAGAAATAAAAAGTTTCAGTTTATCCCCTTTTTTTATCCCCTTATGGACCATTTCCAAAAATCCTCTTTTAGTGCTCCCCTACACTCCCCAAGGAACATACATGGCAAATTTCAGCTAGTTACGTGTAGTAGTATTAAATTACGCAATAAATTCCATAACATTTAGTCTTAGTCTGTTTGTCTGTCATTTGTTCCCGCTAATCTGACTAATGGCCGATTATGATGCGGTTTTCATTGCTGTATTTGAGTAAGCTTTGGCTCACATTAAGTATTTATTTAATTTTAATCGGTTAAGGAATAAAAACGTTATATAAATTTAATTAATCCGGTCTAAACATTTACATACATACATTGAATATTTTAAAAAAGTATCCCGAAGCGAAGTGTTGGTACGTTAACGACTTGATTCAAATTGAGCATAAATGTGTGGTAGCTGACCTACATACATACATACCTATGCAAATTTTCTGTGTGTAAGATAGTAGGTAATCAGAAATTTGAAGGGATTCAAATTAAAGTAAAAGTACCTAAAGCAAATTTCGTTCTGCTAACAACAGTCACGCGGACCATAACAACAGGATGAACTGCTTAATGTGCCCTCCGAACCATGTAAGCACGTCACTAGCAGCTACGTGTGTTCCCGAACGCATTCGATGTTGCTTAACTAGGCCAATCAATTACAATTGACATAAGCCGTAGGGCTATGAACAAATAAAAGATATGCTTCTATTCTTGATTATTTCGTCTAAACTAAATTGATAATAACGATACTCAATTATATCAATTTTATTGTACTAAAGAAGTTTATTTTTTTAATGAGCAGCTCAGTAGTTATTGCAAGGAAAGGAAAGCATTTAGGTTGGTGGTAGGGTTATGACCTGGCTGCTACCGGGGTCCATCGCTTCCTTCTTGGCCGGCAACGCGTTGGTGATGCCCCTGGTGTTTCTAATGTCCATGGGCGACGGTGATCACTTACCAGGTGACCCGTCAGCTCGGTTGCCTGCTTAGGCTGTAAAAAAACCCCTTCCACCCTCTTTCTTTTGCTTGAGTCAACCACCAAAAGACTTTTCGTGATCTGGTTGGGGATTTGAGAGCCAGCCATTTTCTTTCTTTACTCTCCAAATCTTCTTTCGTCCTCCTCACCTCATCTTCTTTCTTGGCTGGCATTCCATCGGTGATACCTTTGGTGTTGCTGATATCCAGGGGCTACGGTGACCACCTTCAGATGGCTCGTCTGCTCGTTTGTCGGATATTAACATAAAACAAGGAAAGGAAGATGACCTCGGGTTGGGGTATGCTCCTATCTGCTACAGTCAGTATGTATGTAGCAGAAACCAGTACCTAATGGATAGCGCTACTTACAAACAAGTGTAGGTAATAATTAAATAAGCCCCCACAGGTCACAGACAATACTTAATGCGCAGAAATGTAATGTAAATTGTCTAAAATTAAATTTGACATTATTTTGTTTTATGTTTTTATTACATTAGGTATTGTTTCAATCCAGATCGAAATGAAAGCAAAAAACATTATAATACGTCTTAAGGAGTGCGCACATTACACCAACTCGACGTCAACTCCACTCCGACTCCACTCCGTTTCAACTCCGACGTTCCGTTCCGCGATCAACGCTTCATCGACGTCAACTCGACTCCGTCTCCACTCCGTTTCAACTCCGACGCTATTTACATTACGTCATTGTGTCGGTCGACGCGTGGACTACTCGTCTACGGTGAGTCGTCAACGCAACGTCGACGCGTTGGTCTCGAAACGGAACGGCTATGGGTGTAGGGCGAGCCGTACAGGGCTTTTAAGTATAAGTTCGAAATTCAACCTTACCTTCAAAGATATAAGGCTCATAATTGAATGTTAGCTTTGTCAAGGTTTTAGTCGCGTTGGCGTCGGTCGGTCGTGGAGTCGTTGTACTGTGCGCACTCCTTTAACGTCAGACGCAATAAATTACTCAGCATTTCTCTGATTGTTACGCACAGCAAAACAGATGGCAACTGATTCTAGTAGTGTAACGAGGCGATTAAGTTGTAAGTTATATAATTTGGTATAGGCGAGTTAATGGTTGAGCATTAGCGAGGGACGGACCCTCTCAAACAAATAAAGCTTCTCGTTAAATAAATCGCCGCCAGTCAAGCATCGCCAGGACCTTACGCACCTCTCCGCTCCTGAATAAATAAACATAATAATGTATTTAGCGTAATGTAGGGAGATATTGTGTTGCCAACAACGGTTCTTAAATCGTAAGCAAAAATTTTGCTTTAAATATTTACTTGACTTAACCCATTAGGAACCCACTGTCCCGTCCTTTATACGGGTGGGTTGAGCAGGTCTGAAATAAAACTTATATTTCTAGACACATACGCACTCATAGCATGAGGAGGCAGACAAGATCCCTGCCAACTAGGTTACGGGATTGTCGATAATGAAATCAACTACAAATCTCGAATATAATTCATAAACACTATATAACATAAAATATTACTTATGTATATGCGACAGAATAAGATGAAGATAGGAAAATTAAACACACAGGTGAACAAAAAATATTATGTATGCTTTCGTTTATAAAATACCTGTAGATACATGTCGCGAACAAAGCCGAAGTTAGGCTCCACCAAACCAGTAGGAGCTAAGCCAGATAGGATCAATGTGTTTATTTTAGGTCAAACTGGTCAGTCTAGTATGTATATAATATGTGATGCTTTAATAGGCTAGGCTTGTTAGATTAACGCGAACCTAAACCTCTTTACATGGAATATTTTGCCCTTTACCTAAACTGAATGTTACATCGTATCGTAGTAGTATCTGAATTCATGTTTTGTGCAAGTGTGAGTAAAAATCGCGCGAAATAAATGAATGAAATGAAATAAATGTGCGCGAACTTTGCCAACAACAGAATTTAATCTATGTTTGTTATAATCATTATGTTTGTATCTGTTTGACAGAAGCGATTATCAACATGTCTCTGCAAGAGACATATTTATTATATACATACATATACAGACAGTTGAAACCGATGAAATTCTGTACCATGGTATTGTTACTTATTACATTGGTTACCTACTAACTTATCCCACCCACGCTTCCCTGTGGCAATGGTTACTATAGCAACGAGGCAATATTAATCAAAATCGGTTTACAAATAACGCAGAAATCGCTGGACATTCATTAAAAAAATATAGTCGTCGAATTTATTACTATATATAACCTACTCCTTTTTGAAGTCAGTTACAATTACAATTTAATTCACGAACTATTTATTTTAGTTTTGCGGCCACAATCGCATCAAAGTACTTTGTAGTGTGATGCGCTGCTAGGGCAATATAATGAAATGCGTTTAATTTTATTTTCGAATTCATGTTACTCAATAAGACAAATCTGTTTAATAAGTTAAATAATCATCAAAAGCTAAAGCTTTAATGTTATTTTGCGTTAGATATTGTTCTCAAAGGTGTGTGAGTCCGCCAATCCGCATTTGGCCAGCCATCGTGGTGAACTATGACCTGTACCCCTCACATTGTGAGAGGAGACGCGTGCCCAGCAGTGGGACAGTTATGGGTTGGTATGATGATGATGATAATGATTAATGTGTATCAAAAAACATACTTGAAGTGAAATACTATTTAATTATCTAGGGACCTACTATTTACAATACTCACATACCTTGCAAAGTTGCAAATGAGAGTCCATTTAATTTAAATAATTAATTACTTTAACTCAAAGGGTTTAAAATACGAATAAAAATAAATTTTCATTCACTTTTAAACTGCCACACTAAAACAACCTTACGACTGCGTACGGAATGATACCCATTCCCTCGAAGAAATTAAGAGAGAAGTATACCATTAAATTACTATTATTTCTCTTTGCAACATTAATACACAGGTAAGGTACAAGAGGTGATTCCTGGAACTTAGTGGTATGATTTAAACGAGCAACGAAACCAACGATTATAAACTTTTTTTTTAATTGTAAGTTAATGCTTGACTTCAATCCTATCTCAGGATAAGTAAGTGGTGGCTGGATGATAAGTAGATACATACACTATTATTTATTTCAATTATAATTACTATTTACTTTTTATTTCGAGGTACCAGTGAAATGAGCCACATTGGAGCCACATTGGATGAAAATCCATACTAATATTATAAATCCGACAGTGTTTCTTTGTTTGTCCATCCCGTTAAAATATGGCAACGGTTTAATGTGATTTTTCGTATGGAGATACTCGTAATTCAAATCATTGAAAAGTTGGAGAGGTTTCATCAGAAATGATCTCATGTCCACAGCAGAAAAACCTTTTTATCAAATAAGCGCTACAGGTGGTGTTACGGACGCAATATTAAGATATATTTGTGAACATGAGGAATATAATAATGTAATATCCTATTCCTGCCTTTCTTCTCTTTTCTCTTTTTCGGTAATATCTTTGATGTTTCTGAAGCCAATACGCAACAGTGCCACTTAACATCACGTGGTCCAAAAAACATAAAAAAAATAGGCAACAATTCATGCCTGGCGTGCTCGGCTTATAAACTACTTTTCTGCCAAATTTGTTCTACATGGGTCAAGTAGTTTTTAAGATTTCGTATTTAATCAGTGACCTATGTTTCTAAACAGATTTATGTAAATAACATAGACTGTAATAACAGCTTTCACAAGTAATACTCTGCAATAAACTATTTTCTACCTAACTTTTTTCCGCCGTCCACGAGTTTGATAAGCGAGTTCAAAATTTACATATCAAAAGTCATTGAACCAATATCGCTCGATTCGTTTCTTGGGAGTGCGAGGACCATATACGTCTTTGATATTGCATGCCCTTTGAGAGATTAGGTATTATTTTCACGTCAGACCTCCTATCTGTATTTATATCCATTGTTATAGACATGTAAAAAATAAAAAACAAAATAGCGATTAAACAAAATAAGTGGAAGATTTTAAATAAGGAATAACTAATTTCTTTAAAAAATAAAATCTCTGTGAATTTCAAAATTTGAGGCAAGACGGTACACAGTTTAAAAATATTACATTTTCATTAAAAAATCTGTACCTTTCAGAAATCTTGTAGCATGTAATTTCATTTTCATGAGACATTAACATGTATTGTGTAATTCGGTTTATTTTTAAAACACTAAAGAAACCCTCATACATATCGTACATAATGCTTAAACAATTTTTTATACACCAAGCTTTTAAGTTTAGTTTAAAACAGAGGAATTGAAAAACAAAACATTTCAAACTGAAACTTTACGCTCACTCTTAAACTCTTTAAGCTCCGGGCAATAAAAGCTCGTTAAAAATGCCAATATAAATCCGAACCTTCTGGGCGTCATTAGTGTAAAGAAAACGAACAAAAGCATCCGAGTACCGCTAATTGAAGACAATTAATAGAAAACCTTAAAGGAATGACCCGATAGCTAAGACCCTACGAATGTTTAGTATAGTTTCTTTATTAGCGTTGTAATAATTTATAAGCACAACTAGCTACACGTATTATTAACGACGAAATAAAAAAAAATATCTTCAAATAAAACAGAATACAAGCCGGCGGGCAATAAGCACAGATGTCACTTTATTCAGTTTATCTCTTTTCATTCTTTGTTTAAAGCCTTTCTTAATTAGCCTTTTCTATTAAAACAAGTGACTTAATTATACTGTTTAATTAAATGTATTTAGGTTACGGACGCTTTCTAGTCGACAGCGTACCGTGGCAGGTAACTGAAATTGTTATTCATTATCAAACTGTTGTTATTCATTAAAAATTTCACTCTCTAAATATAGAGTAATAACTCTAATGACGAAATTAATAAAAAACTGTCATTCGTCATTAGAGTAATAACTCTAATGACGAAAATGGGGCAAAGGGGACAAGGCGCCCCACGCTTTTTCCACTACAATAATACTTATATGAAGAATTATTTTTTAATTTTTAAAAGCATGTTTTTTAGTTTTTTTAACTATATTTTATTCCTTCTATAACTGAAAACATTGTTTATCATAGCGAAGAAGAAACGACGAATGAAAATATTATAAACTTCTGTGAATGGAGTTGCAGGTAACAACTACATTTACAGAATAAGTTTCTTACCAATCCACGTGGAACTGGATAGGTACTTATTTAATTAAAATCATGTTGTTACTGTTAATTGAAAATCATAAAAAGAAATGTTTTGATTCATGCTCAACACAATTAAATTATATGTAATAGACAGATATCTCAAAACATTACCATCTCTATCTTAAATATCACAGAATAGATGTGTAGGTACTAATTACTCCACAAAATGAAGCCATGTATTTCTCATATTTCTCAAATTTATGGAACAAATTCCACTACTTACTAGATTTTCCACGTCGAGTTACAATAACGATTTAAGGAAAATTGTGTAGTAATAAATGGTTAAAACACGACCGAAGCTCGTTCCATTTACAAGGCAAGCATTGTGTTGGCTGGCCCGTCACGTCATTCATTCTTGTATCAATAGGAGCTCATCGATGCAGCCAACAACACAAAAACGCGTAGGAAAGAGTGGCAGGTGTCAGGTTTCAGCAGCCCCTTGTAAACGTGAGCTCTGAAAACCTTTCTATTATATCAACGACCGACATCATCCGTAATATCTTATATGAATATGAAAGGACATATTTATCATATCTGTAAAAAGATCACAGGTAACCTATAAGTATCATATTATCCAACTTTTTTGCCTGTCTCGGTTTGTTATTATTAACATCTATAGGTACACGTTATAAAATGTAGCTGACTGCTGTCTGTAGGTAGTTACAGGGAAGATAATTATGACAAAACCTTTTATGGGGTAGGCTTTACTCATTTACTCAAGTTTTATTTCAATCAGTTCATAAATAAAAAAACTAATAGTTATAATTTAAATAATCACTAAAGAGTACTAAGGAGCAGGTTTCCTGAATCTAAGCGAGAGTGGATCTAGTAGTTACGTATGTAGGTACCTACCCACGTAGGTAATACGTATTACGAGGACGGTTAACTTAACTGGTATATGCATATGTATATACATACATATTACCAACGAGTTTAAACCATCCTCGTTTCACTTGAAAACCGTATTCCTAACGTTTACAAATAGTACACGAGTCCGCACCCGCACCAATAGTTACTGGGTTTTATAAAGTTCTTGTTCCCTTTATTTTATCCTTTTAGAGTTTTTCTTTCTTTCTTTTTAGAGTTATTCTTTTAGAGTTTTGTTAGTTTTCTGACATGTTAAGATAATTTTATCTTTCATATTTTATAGAATCTTTGATTGAGCAGAAACAGAAGGATCCAAAAAATTGGCAGTTAATAAAAGATTTACATGTGTCAAAGCTATGCTATATATAGTTTCTGCAAATTACCATTGTTGATTGATAATCTCAGATATGCATAGATACTCTTTTTGATGTTAACTCTTTTCTGTTTTGGCTTATGAAAAAAAAGTATTATAATTATTTTTGAATTAAATTAAACTTGGAACAATAGATTTATTTCTTAAGAAAGAATTCTGTATTATGTGTAGATTCCGTGAGACTTACTTGGAGGAGTAAGATGTATAGTTATCCGATATAACTATTGTATTTTATATGCGGTTATAATGTTTCTTGTTCCTATATATTAAATTCAAAATGTAAAATGTGTTGTTCAATAAACAGTTTTTCGAATCAGTCTAAAAGTCTATTTTTGGTGTGAAGTGATCCCAATGTACGCACTCCTTTAGCCACATCTACCATTCAAGAGGTTATGGGCCTATAAATATTTATATTTTCAAAATTTTGTGAAAAAGTGACAGAGGAAATTTTCAAAGATGGACAAGCCCATCAAACCGATTTTAGCTAAGGATTCCAATTACCATAGCTGGAAACAGAAGATCGTTCTGAAAATAACTGCTGCGGGTTATGGAGATATTCTGAAAAACAAAGAGGAGACTGTGACCACGACAAGTGAGGAATTATTATCCATAAATAAAATGGAGGCATGGGGTAAGTCCTTAATTTTAAGCTCGATAGATCCAGACCTAGAGAATTACGTGATTACAATAGATACGACATTTTCTATGTTGAAGAAACTGGACGAGATTTTTCTAGCAAACAGAGACCTGCAAATCACTGAACTTCTTAATGAGTTTTACACTTTTACTTTTAATTCGGAGGATATGCTGACGGCTATTGGGCGTATTGAGCTTCTAGTAAATAAACTGAATTCACTAGGTCACAAATTATCGAACGTAGAAATAACAACGAAAATTATTTCAATATTACCAGACGAATACAAAGCTTTTAGATTGGCGTGGGACGCAACTCCATCTGACAATAGAACTGTGGAGAACCTTGTCTCTAGACTTTACAAAGAAGAGCGGCTAGATAAAGCAAATAAAGCTACTACCGTATTTAAAGCAAATGAGAGGGAGTGCTTTATTTGTAAGTCTAAGGAGCACATTGCCAAGTTCTGTCCTAAAAATAATTTTTCACGACAACATAATTGCACTTGTAATTGTAATAAGAGTAAACCTTCAAATTTTTTCTGCTCTTTCTGTAAGAGACCTGGTCATACTGCGGATCGATGTTTTAAGAGAAATAATAGAAACGGCAATAATCAAAGCAGTGGTAATCATAAACCAAATGTGAGTATCCATGCTGTTTTAGATTCTGGTGCTTCATCACATATGTTCAAAGATAGTTCACTTTTGTACAATTTGAAATCTTTAAATACACCTATAGCTTGCGCTGATAATATGATGATTAATGCAGAAGCAATCGGTAGTTGTATTACTGACACCTGTACTTTAGAAGGAGTTTTACATGTACCTAAGATTGCCAAAAATATTATTTCGGTGAGCAGCTTGACAGACAAAGATTTTACAATAATTTTCTATAAAAATGTTGCAGTAGTAAAGAAAGGAGAAAACAAAGTACTAGTAGCGCATAGGAACAATAACGGCTTGTATATTACGAAATTAAATGCAATTTTTCCAACTGTCTCGGCGTTGCTGGTTGAAAGTGAATCTATTTGGCACAGACGATTAGCTCACTTGAGTAATGTCAGAGAAACAGCAAAGAACGTTGTTGGTTTAAACCTGTCTAGTTCCGATTTTGTATCAAAGTCCTGCGAAGTCTGTCATCAAGCTAAATTATGTAGGTTTCCTTTCAAAACTGTACGTCATCTAGCTAATAGACCACTAGAAATTATTCATACCGACATTTGTGGTCCAATTGACTGTCAGACATGGGATGGAAGGAGATATTTCGTTACGTTTCTTGATGATTTTACTCACTATGCAAGGGTCTATCTTTTACGAAATAAATCAGATACATTAGGTTGCATATTACATTTTATTCGTTGGTCTGAAAGACATTTTAATCAAAAAGTTGAAAAATTACGGTGTGATAATGGAGGTGAATACTGCAGTGGTCAGCTGGTTAAGTGGTGTCAGGATAGGGGTATAACACTGGATTATACTGTACCATATACTCCTCAATTAAATGGTAAAGCTGAAAGGTTAAATAGAACTCTGATGGAGAAAACACGAGCTCTTATGTTTGATTCTAAGATGCCTAAATTTCTTTGGGGTGAAGCTCTATTTACAGCTGTGTACCTTCTTAATAGAGTTTGTACGTCTACGAAAAATAAAACGCCTTTTGAGCTTTGGCATGGTAGGAAACCGGACTTGTCTAATATAAAGGTTTATGGTTCTAAAGCATATTATAAAATAAATAGACGTTTAGGTAAATTAGATAAACGTTGTGAGATGGGTTTGTTGGTCGGTTATGATGCTAATTCTTATATAATTTGGAATCCACGCGTCAGGAAAACGATACGTTCTAGGGATGTCGCTTTTGACGAAAAAATGAATGATTATACGGATATTTGTAAAAATTTTGGTGGTGTGGCTAATGATTATTTTTGTGCGGATTTGTTTAGTGGTTTACATATTGAAGAAGGAGATTTTTTACAAGATTTTTCTAGTGATGAAGAAGAACCAGTTGAAAAAGAAAGAATTCAAATGGAAGCAAATGAAAAAGATACAGTTGAAGAAGAGGTAATAATTGATGAGGTTACAAATGAGGAGAGTACAGAAACAAATGAAGTAGTTCATGAAGAAACAATTGAAGATGTGAGGAATGGGAATTATGTTGATAATCTAAATGAAGAAGTTACAGAAGATATAGGAGATTTTGATGAATTTTTGGACGCTAGTGAAGATAGAGAGGTTGTTGATGTTTTTAATAATGTGGATGAAACAAATGAAGAAGAAACAGAAGTTGTTGCAGAAAGTGTGGGTCCAAGGAGGAATCCACAGAGAAATAGGTCTTTACCTGAAAAGTATAAAGATTATGCTATGGATTTTTTGGCTGAGTGTGCCCTATTAACGTTTGAGGAAGCAGTTAACTCCAGTGAAAAGGAGAAATGGTTGGAAGCTATAGAAGAAGAGAAAATTTCTTTAGAGAAGAATGGCACATGGGAGTTGGTTGATGAAAAAGAAGCTGGAGGGAGAAAACTTTTAACAAGCAAGTGGGTTTTTGCTAAGAAGTCGGATGGAAGATATAAAGCTAGATTAGTAGTCAGAGGTTTTCAACAGAAATATAAAGTGGACTATGAGGAAACCTATAGTCCTGTGGTGAACAGTACTTCACTAAGAATTATTTTATCGATAGCAGCTCAGAAGAATTTGAAATTAAGACAATTTGATATCAAGACAGCATTTTTACATGGGAGTCTAGAGGAGAAAATTTTTATGCAAGTTCCTAAGGGTTATTTTGTGAAGAAGGGGAAGATTTGTAAGTTAAAGAAGAGTCTTTACGGTTTAAAACAAGCTCCTTTGATGTGGAACATTAGGTTTACCAGTGTTTTGAAGAAAATGGGTTTCTTACAATTAAAATCTGATCATTGTATTTTCATTAAAGAATTGAATGGTAATGTTGTTTTTCTTGCTGTATATGTAGATGATGGTTTGCTCGCCGGTAACTCATTTGAGGAACTGGATAAAATTCTAAAAGAACTTAATAGTGAATTTGAAATGCGTGTTTGTGACAATGTTAGTAATTATATTGGTGTAGATGTTAATATTACAGATAATGGGATTAAAATACCTCAGGCTAGCTACATTAACAAATTAATTAATAAATTAAATTTGCAAGATGTAAAGCCAACCATTACGCCTTCTATATTTACTGGTGAACATCCTGTTATAAATGATGATTCTTTAATTGAGGAGTATAGGGAGGCAGTGGGTTCTTTACTGTATGTAGCTAACAAGTCTCGTCCTGACATCGCCTTTCATGTGGGCTATTGTAGTAGACACCAAAATAATCCAAATGAAAATGATAGGAATAATATTAAATCTATTCTAAAATACATAAAAGGTACATCTGGTTTGGGTATTGAGTATGTTAGGGGAGATAGTAATCTTGTGGCTTTCTGTGATGCGGACTTTGCAGGAGACTTGGATACTCGGAGAAGTACCACTGGGTACTTGATCTGTTTTGGAGGAGGTCCGATTGCATGGGCATCTAGAAAACAACCTATTGTGGCGCTTTCTAGTACTGAGGCCGAATATATTGCTGCTGCTGATTGCTGTAAAGAATTATTATATATACAAAATCTTTTAAAGGAATTGTTACATGTTGTACCTCAAACAACTTTGATGGTCGATAATCAGTCTGCTATTGCTTTAATGAAGAACGGAGTTTTAAATAGGAGAAGTAAACACATTGATGTTCGTTACCATTTTCTGAAAGAAAAGCTTGATGAACGGCTATTTAAAGTTGAATACTGTCCAACAGATAAACAGTTGGCTGATATACTAACTAAGAATCTAACCAACGTTATATATTTGCGGCTTCGTAATCAAGTTTTAGTGATGTGATGGTGTAGGTAGGAAAGTGATGTTTTGTAAAGTGATTGGTGGTTTTGTTTTTTGTGATAGACGTAAGACTTTGGTATTTTAATTCTAAACTTTTTTAGTGTAGGTAGTATTAGTGTAAGGGGGTGTTCATAATAGAGATTCGCGCAGTGGAAGCGTGTGTGAGATTGTGAGATTGTTGTAAGGGGGAAAGGATTTAATTTTTTGTGTTAATCGATTATTTTGTTAGGGGAGGAGATTTTTATTATTCTGCAGTTTTTCTCTTGCTAAGTTTTGGACTTATCGTCTGACTGTTAATACAAAGCACGGAACTCAAAACGGAATTAAGTTTTCAGAGAAAGTTTTTACAGAATTTTTGATATCTCCTCTTCCTTTGTAGTGTATTGTTTTTTGTTTTAATTTTGTGGTTTTAGGTATTATTAAGAGTTTTTGGATTTTTGTTGTGTGTGTATTTGTTGTTTATGTTTGGTGGTTTGTTTGTTGATAATGTTTTAGATATTTTGTTTGGGTTTTCTGTTTTCTGTACTTAACTGTATGTGATGATGTATATCTGAGATTAAGGGGGTGTGTTGATTGATAATCTCAGATATGCATAGATACTCTTTTTGATGTTAACTCTTTTCTGTTTTGGCTTATGAAAAAAAAGTATTATAATTATTTTTGAATTAAATTAAACTTGGAACAATAGATTTATTTCTTAAGAAAGAATTCTGTATTATGTGTAGATTCCGTGAGACTTACTTGGAGGAGTAAGATGTATAGTTATCCGATATAACTATTGTATTTTATATGCGGTTATAATGTTTCTTGTTCCTATATATTAAATTCAAAATGTAAAATGTGTTGTTCAATAAACAGTTTTTCGAATCAGTCTAAAAGTCTATTTTTGGTGTGAAGTGATCCCAATGTACGCACTCCTTTAGCCACATCTACCATTCAAGAACCATAACAGACCAGAGACAATCAATAATTAACAAATTTTTGGACTCTATATCAATATAAGCTTATCACTTTTTAAATTTTCCATGTCATACCTCAATACTAGAGATGTGCCGATTATGACTTTGGGCGTAGTCGGACAATCCAATCACTTTTATCACTACTATCCTATTCGTTCCACAGTTTATACGTATGTGGGAGGAAATTACGAATACGTAATAACCGAACTGTGGATGAATGCCAGGTATCCCGGTGATGTTGATGGAACCTGGCTTTGCCTCGTATTTTATTGAGAAATACAAAGTAAGAAGCCGGATAGCCGACTACGATAGTAGCCGGATGGTCGGCACATCTCTACTTAATACAGATTCAGTCCCGTTATAGTATTGATCTAAGTACAAAGTAGGTATTTATATTTATTTTATTGAGGACGTTTGATCCATCACCTTCTTTGAATGCTCCAATTTGAAAATTGAGTCAAGGATAACTCTTAAACTAATCAATTTTATGTTAGTAACAGTAGATTTTCATATTGAAAACATTATTACAAAAATGATTGAAATTTCCATTATAATTGAAAAAAATTTTAGGTAAGTACCTACTTACCAAGTATCTACCGGCATAATACCGACACTAATATACCTAGTCGATTGGTTCATAAAAACTCAGTACCTACTTACCAAGATCCAAAAAAAGAAGAAAATAAAATATTCTTTAAGTAAAAATGGGAATATTTACTTTGTATCCCTATTCTCGTATCTAATAAAGGAATGTCTTATACGTTTTCATCATTTTATTAGAAGTCGTTTAAACATAATAGTCAACAAGCCGGTTTACTTAGCGAAAACGTAATAAACGTGACCTTCTTGTAATAAATTTCATGTTCTGAAAGGAATTGCTTGAACTATATAGGCCGAATTCAATACTAATAAAAATATTATATGGGCAACTAGCGAACAGGCGCACCAGTAGGCACATTCATTTGGGTACCTATACTAGCGGATAGTACCTACGGAACGAAATCAAAAGTAGGAAAAAGATTTAGGTACTATGTCTTACTAAATCACAATCATAAAAAAAACAGTTGTCTGTAAAGTCGATTTACGGACGATAGTTTTACGTGAAAACGTCGTACAGAAACATTGATGAAAACACGTTGTCGCGTATTCAACATTTGTTATAAATAATGGCTTCCGTCGAGGTGGGCAGGGGTTATTGTGAATGTCCTCGAAGAAGCTCGCGTGGCGGCGTTCCAGTAGCAGAACTATTCTAACTGCTACCTCTGACGTTACGCTCTTACTTCACGCTCTGACGGTAGCGGAACGGGAAACTTTTTCGTGCGCGCAGCCCAGCAATTTATACGACGTTGTCACGTCAATAATACTATATTATGATAAAAAAATACAGTTACTTGTTACTTCATGTCGAAGTATATTTATTATAAATTTACCAGTATGATACGTCTCCTTTTTTTATTTATTTGATCAGATTATTTAAAACTATTAAAAATATAATATGTTTATTACCTATAACACTAGTAAACCGGCTGTAAACCGGTCTTCGCTATAACAAACCTAATTATGCCCCAAGCACTGCATGCAGCTGAACATTTTCTTTAATCATAGCGAAACTATACTTTCGGCTGAGTCAACTATCATACAAATCAAATTCATTAAAATCGGTTCATCGATTTAGGAGCTGCGATGACACAGACAGTATAATCATCGAAATCAATAAGCCAAAGGCATCTGTTGTAAGTTCGTACGGAGTATGACATCGTACTGATTCAAGATTATTAATATCTGTTCCATATCATTAAAATCACAAAAAGTGTCTTGTAACTATTTGAAATCGATTTCACCAGCAGCAGTTGGTGATATTATTTAAACAACTAGAAAAGTGCTGTCTTCAAAAATTTGATTTTCTTCAATCATTGCTAAGAACAGTCTCGATAAATGTGCAGGCAAACACATTTAAAACTTATAACACCGCTTTGGTGTAAACTGGGGGTTTAAGCTCTCAAAACATTTATTACTAACCTTTTAAGAGAACCTCTTTACTGACTTAAACCTGTTGTTCTGTGGAAACATTACCATTACTCGGATTAAAAAGTATCCTACAATAGGTAATAACTCTACTTTTCAACAAAGCCTACCTACATTAAAACTTCCCAAAAATACTTTTAAGATACCTACTACTTAAGTAGGTACATAAAATTTTTCCCGCGCCAATTTTAACATCTCACTTAAGATAGCTATACTTTACAACAATCTCATAATAATAAATTATTACTTATACAATGAAAAAAAAATTATAATGTAATTGATTTATCAATGTTTTAGTCTAGCAAATACACAATTACAGACATCCATACAAAAGCGCAAAACTCGAAAACAGCTGGCACGATTCGATTATTTATTCTAACATAATAACTATATAGATATGACGTTTAACATTTAACTAAATTGTAGTTAAAATGATTGTAGTAGTACTTATAATAGTACGAGTACTTTTCAAAAAATATAATAAAAATTCACTGCGCCTGGCACTGCGGGCGACGGTGGGCGGTTAACTTGATAATCATAAAAGAAAATATTGATGAAAAAGTGGCCTAGAATATACTTATATGAATATGAGTGTGGTGAGAGGCGAGGCTTAGAAGTAACTTGAGCTCACCGACCACACATCCAATTGACTGACAGGCTAGCTACCGCCTTCTTGCTTGAGTTAACCGCCAAACGATTGTTAGTGTCCAGGCTTGGATTTTGAAAGCTAGTACCTTATTTTTTCCTTCTTTCTTCGCCTGCAACGCATTGCTGATGCTGTTGGTGTTACTAATGTCCGAAGGTGACCGTGATTACTTACCAGCAGGCGGCACGTCTTCTTGTTTGTCGCCTAAAGTTATTTGAATGTACACGAGAAAGAGAAAACGTATTTGGACTCGTCCAATAAGTCCAGATACCTATAAAATTCCACATACGTTCTTCGATGTGAAGTTATTAGTAATAAGAAATACGTAGAACATAATAGTGGATATTTTTAAACACTTAACTTCTGAATGTCAGTCAAAACAGGTTTGAAGAATATTCTTATGAATAGCAGAATAAATTTAAATACACTGTACCTACCTTACAATTATTTTCTCTACTTTTTTCGGGGATTATATTTTCAGTTTTATAATAAATTATCTCATCACAAAATAATTATGTAGAGTATGGTAAATTATTGATTTCATGATAAAACAGATTTCTTATTTTATTTTAAACTCCATCATCTCCACATTTACCTAAAATGTAGTTCTTTCATATAATTACAGGCCAACCATGTAAGTACGTAGCCACGTAGTAATTTTAACAATTATTCACTTTTGCCGCTTCATATCTCTTAACAAATTTCTGCTAGTACTTACTTCAATAAAGTTAGAATTATTCAAAAGACTATTGTTTTATCTTTTGTTTGTGCTCAAATTTCTGTTGCCCAATACAATACAGCTAGTGAAAGTGGACTTATCTTAAGGCCTCTCTACGTAAAACAATACAGCACTTCGTGGGTCTAGCTAATAGCGAATGCCTTTGTCATTTGTTCCCCGTCATGTAGATAACATAACGGCAGATCTTAGAGGTAAAGACTTTAAGTTTATAAAAATCAGAAGGCCATTAACAAGTTAGCACTATTCACAATATGATTACTTTATAATTTTAAGTTGATTTAAAATTTATAACCAAAACAGGCTTGCCAATATAATGCAATTTTTAAGTGATAAATAAATATTATTAATAATAATATGATCACTGAAGCCTAGTTAGTCAATTCTAGTTAGGAGTGAAAATTGGGTAAAGTATCCTTAAGTGGTTTCTACATGTACGAGTGTACTCACACTTTGAGGTACACAGACTTTGCACTAAAAATAAACTTTTATTGCAGAGGTCTGCGTACCTTTCAGGGGATCGAATGAAGCCTTTATTTATTAACGTTACTTTATTAATGTTTTAATAACTACTTTATGAACGAAATATACTTAGATAGATTGTTCCTGTGCACGTGTGCCTGTGTGTTGGTGTGTCTGTGAGTACACAAACACTGCACTGCTGTGTTCGTGTATAGTTATGCTTGCAGAATTCAAGACAAATCCTTAACTCAATATTATTAAGCATGAAAGTAAAAATGAAGGAAAATCGGGGTAAGGTGAAGGCTGGTATATTTGCAAGAAAATACCGGGGTATTTTCTTGCAAATATATCAGCGGGCTGAACGGTGTTCCTATAACGTTTTATTTAATATAATCTAACCTAACGCAATTTATATTATTTAAATATACATAATGTTAACATCTTCTCTTAGGGATCAAGTCCCCGGTTTCGTTATTTCCCTGCGGCATACTCATTACATTCCATTCATTCCATTCATAAATTATTCCAATAGTATTCCTTCAACAGACAGGGTCACTTCAATTGACCTACAGAATCAATAAACAATAAAAAGAATAAAGTAAAAATAGTACATCATACAATACAGTAAGTTTGACGACGGTCATCGGACGCGGAATGCTCCGACTGTCACAGGTAGGCACGGCAACGTTGCGCGTCCTATATTCCCATATTAAATTGCCAAACGAAAGTCGTCTATCATCCGCGTTGACGTTTTTCAATCCAACAGATTCGACGGAATAACAAATGAGCACAAATTGGGAATATATAACCAACATTCCGGATCAATCAACAATCCGCTCCAATAACAATCTACGTGTCGAGAATATATCGTGATATGAAATACATATAACATTTTACGTTGTATTTTCACGTTCCGATTGTGATAGGCGTTTTAAGCTGGCTTACATTTATACTTTATTTTCTGCAAGTATTAAAATTATGTTCTTTCAGTGTGCACTGTGTTCCGCACTTTAAATTTCTGCTTATCGTAGGCACATACTGTTCTGTGGTACTTACATATTATTGCGAACGTAATTTAAATGATGAATTTCAGATTATTTCACTTACGATACAGCGCTAAGCGATTTGATAATTATCTGCTATATAAGTACAGTTTAATTAGTTATTTCCAATTAGTTTATGTTATTGTATACTAAATATAAAATCAATATCTATCAAAAGATACATACACCCGCAGAAGAAATAGTGTAGTCTACCATCACGTGCGTGTAAATAAAAAAAAATTAAGATGAATCATGTCACGTTGTTACAAACAAATAGGTTCTCACAACAACTTCTCCAGGTAAGAACAAACACATAAAATTATAAAATTTACCACCAATGCGAGTGACTTTACAAATATTGTGATAAGCGTCGACTGTTGGGGTAAAATATCGATGCGAAAGCGCCCGAAGAATCCCGAGGGATTGCAGTCGGCACAGTATCCGACCATTCGTCTGGCGCCGTTGGGATGCCCGCGCCTGTCCTCGAGTGACGCTGTTCGTGTCGACAACGATAACAAGATTTTGCCAAAGTTTTGCTTCTTCTAATTTAAGTTTTCAAACTATTATTCCAACGACAAATCCCAATATTAGTTACAATAATGAAGTAAAAAAAACGCTTACAGTTTCGGTATGAGCACTAGCATTCCCTGTGTGTGTGTTGTAGCATGGATAACACAAATAACACATAAGTAACAACCAGGACGCGAGAAACAATATTTGCTCAGTTCGGGAATCGAACCCGGGACCCCTCGCTTCGCAGGTAGGCCACTACCAACTAGTCTACGGGGTCTAATAAAAGTTGAATGATTTTCGTATTTTAATGGTTATTGATATATTATGTATTCTTAATGTCAAAAGCCGGTATTCGAGCAGACAGATCACCTGGATGTTAGTGATTGCAATTAAGCATGCATATTTATAAAAGCGGAGTGAAGAGGCAGTTTATACGTTTATAACAAGTAATGAGACGCCGGATGACAACAGTACGCAAATTTTATAAAAGGAAATCAATGAACATCTCCCGTACCTAATGATCCAGCGCCGGTCGCCGGAGACTTCCCAATTTCCGGATGAGTCTCGTCGGAAGCGGCCAGTGATTTGCCACCTCCGGACGGGTGAGTCTCAAATCTAATAAATAAACTATGTATTTAGCGACGAAACAGAATTTCAGATGATAAATAATATATCTACTCTATTGCGTTTGCGCACATTGTGTAAATATTGTATGAAGGTACTTTAATAAGATTGCCTCAATTGTTAGTGCCCTGGCGACGACGTACGATGCCATTAGAGATGCCTTTCTTACATCCTAGATTCTTGAGTCCAAGCCAATTTCCCATACTAGTGGTTCACTTAGGTATCCAACAGACAATAAGACTAGAACCATTTTGTTAGAAATCATTACGCGTTGTAACCTCCGTAAGCGAACGATGATTACTGAAAGAATTATAAATCCTATTAAATAACTTGATTCAAGATTACTTTTGCTTTCACTTTGCCTTGAGCTACACAGAGCAATTGTAATGAATACTCATTAAATATTCAAAAGTGATTAGGTAGGTAGATAGTAGGTACTTTATACTGCTCAAACGGGATACTTTTACGTGCCCATCATACTTATCATAAATATATAATGTGTGAAAAGAAGAGTTCTCCGTAAAAGTATGTAAACTTGATTACTTTTGGGGAACCTCTTTAAATAAACTTCCTTTCAGTGAACCGAATATCCCGTTAGCTCTAAATTTCAGGCGGCGACATCCGGCGTCGGTTAACTCTGAATTCTTTTGTGCTTTGACAGTTTATTACGGAACAAAGGATGACGTCGTTTGAGCAGGTCCGTTTCGGATCTGAGTATCTTGATGAGCGATTACACATTACCTAATTTACTTTATAAAAACCAAAGCCGTGAAGATCATTTTTGTAGATTAACCATTAATTTATACGAGGTTTGTACTATGTTGAACTTCCTAAAACAAATAAAGTCACGTGAAAACCCTTCTTACATTTGTATTTTTTTTTTCATAAAGGCAGACACAGTGATAAATGGTCGTCATCATTCGTCCTGAAAAAACACAAGTTTCAGAAAAACAAATAAATATAACGAAACAAATACGATGATACCCATTATTATATTATTTGTTAAATTTTGCGGATTCCTTGAAATGTAACTAAGTATTTTGTGCGAAATTTCTTAATTAAGACCGCAGACTCGACAACTAAAACAATACAAATATGATTCCCGGGTGATTTTCAAAATAGACCTAAAGACTGGTAAGTACATAAGAAAACCTCTAATCCTGCATGAGATCCCTCTTAACAATACTTAAGCAGAGTAACCATTACGTCATCTGTTGTTTATCAGGATACACCGCAAAAAGGCTTCGAGTTGCAAACCTCATGGCTGGCTCCAACCAACTGATGACCCACTAAGCACGGGTCTCTCCCTGAGGTGGCCTAGAGCATACTCCACCACGCTGCTCCAGTGCCGATTGGTGGAAGGGTTAGTGGTCAACCCAAGTGTCGGAAATTTTTAAGCCGCCCAAAGACATCCGACATTGCTTAACGACTGCTACCAAATGGTAACTACCGGGACCGACGTCTTTACGTGCCCTCCGAAGCACGGAAGCGCTCAAGAAATTTTGCCACTAAGGGTTACCCATCCATCCCTTACATTCTATACCTACCTTCATATAAAAATATTTATTGTCTTCCGTATCATTTGCGTTTCTGCACTGTCATTTAACCTTTCAGAATACAATAACAAAGTTGTTTCTATTCTATAACATCTTTAGAACCGAAGCCAACGTTACCTTGCACACGGCGACCCGACCCGTGCCAAAACTCCGATCCAACAATAAGGCGGTACAGACAGGCGTAATATTATTTTAAGCATGTTCGCTTGAAAGTTCACATTTACATAAAAACCCTAACACACAGCCAAGTCTTTCTCTAGGTAAATACCATTTCGCTGGCTATTTAAAAAAAAAAATTCATCTTTTAAACTTTGATCTACAAATTTTTTTAAACTTTGATCATAATTATTCTTTTATACATATAATAATATTTACCCACTATTAAATTGCTCTCTGCTGCAACGCGGTTGTTTTAAATATTGCTATTTATAATTAACCCACTAGTTTATAATATCGTCATCATCGCAACCTTTAACTGTTCCACTGCTGGGCTCAGATCCCCTCTCACAATTTGGGCACGCTGGCCTCAGCCCACCATGATCACCAAATATGATGAACAAATAGTAATTTCAGACAAAATCTCTGGGAATTTCATGCGGATTACACCCACAAAACTTTTCTCTTGCTAAAATATCCGATCAAACAATTAATTGGTGAGCTAATTCATTTGGATAGGAGATGGGCAGTCGACATTGCAGTGCGGACGGCACTAATAGATAGTATCGAGCTCGCTACAACCCACTGGTGGATAACAAACGAGTGCTGTCATTCTCACACAGCGGGCGGGTGTGTTTACGAGAGAATTAATGAACGGCGTTAACACTACCCGCGAAATGCCTTCATGGCCGACGCAACTACTAAAATACTAGGGTATTTTTGGTATTAGTTGGTAGGGTAAACATTTCTTTTTTTATGGTCCTAAGATGGCAAACGTGCTTGCATCCAACCGAGAACATTTCTGTTCACGGGCTGGATGAATATATTATTGTCTTGTGTGTTGTCTATGGCACCTAGCAACGCTTTATTTAATCGCGATAGTGTAATATTTATATTAGGTACACTATCGCGAAATACATTCAAGCTTACAAAATATTCGGAAGTCAGTTTGAAGAAACATTTTTATGCCCGGATTGTCTTTTGTTTCTTAGTTGCACAGGTGTATTCAGACCTATATTCATATATTGTATCAACAAATCTGTGCGTTTGATCAGACTTTCTCTAAAATGGCTTAACCGGTTTGGCTGCGGTTTTCACTCATGTATTTTAATACAAGCAACACAATATTATAGTGTAACGTGTTTTATTCAAATCGGTTCAGAAACAATAAATATATTTCAATTAAAAATCCCGTGTAAATAGGGAATATTTATGATTCACCAATTCTGGTTAAAGCAAATATTATCAATTAAATTGTTGGTTGCCATTTGGAAACGTTTTATTTTTAGTGTACAGCGGGTTAACGATAAATACGATATTCCATTATTTAATTTATTAATAGAGAAACCTTTCGATACAGGCGTTTAAGCGGATCATATTATAATACAACCATAGTCAGTATTTTCAATATGAACGTGAATGGCTGTGTCGTAGAAAATGTTTCCTGTTGACTGTATTTTCCTGTATAGAAAAGACGTTTATAACTGATACCATCAGAACAAAATTATCTTAATGATATTTAGTTAGATACTTATTATTTTATTCATTTTTTAATTTTAATGAATAAGTTTCGGTTCAAATGTCATTTTTATTACTTTGGAAAGTTAAGAAAGTCCCTCGCTGCAAGAAATTGTTACCATGAGCTGTTTGGGAAAACTGGCGAGAAATACAGGGAACGCTAAGAATATGAAAGTACCAAACTAGGATGTACGAGTATACCACCTGGTGCTAACTGGCTGCCGCAAACTGTGGACATAAACAAACTTCAAAAATAGTTCACTGTACTATTTTAAGTTATTCACAATTATGACGCTACTTCTTTACTGAATAGGATCGGCATATTACGGCGTCCCAAAGACCAACATCTTATTGAAATGAAACAAAAGAATTTTTGGAGCAACATTCTTCACGCCAGAATTAGGTTAGAGGTGCCCTATCTTTATTGAATCAAGGTTCATTTCATCTGTCATAAGCGTTCGATGATGAATAAACACGGCCCAAGGAATAAGGTTATGGAAAAATGAAAAATAAGTTATAAAGCAAATGCAAGTGTATAAAAATGTAATACTGTCGTTTTAACAATCCAAGACCATGATGGTTATTATAATGTGTCTTCTATTCGCTTATAAAAGATTTCAACAAGCGTCCACGAGGGAAAGATACCGCTCAATTTGTTTCCAATATCTTTTACGAGCGTTTGACAGGGTGAAAAATTACCAAAGAATTTCAGACGATATTGTTATTTTCAGGTTCTTGTTATTTATACGAATATTCAATATTGTAACTGGTTTGTGACATACGACCAATGTGTAAAATATGATTAGATTGAGATGGAAATTTATATTGACTTTAAGAACGAGCAGTCAAAATTGTTGCTTAAATTATGTTTCAATAAGTATACCTAACTTAGACATTTACACAGCACACTTGCCTACAAGTAGGTATATTATATGTACCTACGTAGTTATGTGCCACGTGCGATTCATTTGATAGGTAGTAGAGCCTAGAGTTCGCCCGGGGTAGTACCTGTGGTAGTACTACCGCCCGCCACGGTAGGTACTACTTGTACCATTTGTACCGTGTAATAATTGTTTCAAAAGCAATTGTGTTCCGGAAAGTGCAGCCAACTACACAGGCCACCATCTCAGTCCTCAAGGGTAGCAACACCATCTCTCTCTCTCTTACTAACAACTGCTAACTAGACTATTACTAACAATAACTAACAGGACTAACTTACTAATAAACTAACTAGCTAATATTATAACACCGTCTCATAACCGGACTAACTATCCCAGTCCCCATTTGAGTCTTATTCTAAGTCGGACATAATTGTCATCGGCGGCAGCGAAAGGTGGTTGCTGCATGCTCGTTTGCTACCTTAATTCCATAAAAAATCCAGCTGATGAGGTGAGGAAAAGCATTATAAAATAGAATGTTTGCACTGTATATTATAAATATGTATACTTTTAATAACTTGCAATCTTTTATATGACATAAACTCTGTTGTTGAATTAGTTGGCATAAGTCATGTTCATGAGAGGTTTTGTGCTGCAGCAAACAAAGTTACCTTTAAGTTATTTAGTTAAATAGTCTTCCTTATCTTTGTTCCACAATATAACGTACAAGCGTGCGACACTTCTAAGTTTGCACGAAAATAGCTTTATCGAAAATCCAGGAATCCATACTAAAAATATATCTTTATAGATATCACGATTAGTTTTCGTGCTACTTTAAATCGTGCGATAAACGATCATCGCTTGGCATCCTTATCTTTACAAAACTCATTATATCTCAGATTAACCCACCGCAGTATACCACTTTTAAAGTGACAGAAATACATTTCGTCAGTAACACAATGAACCTCAATTTATTACAAACACAGAAGTTTTCCAGTTCGGTCACAAAGTTCTGATTGCCTTGTTTTCCACTTCGTTCCCGGCAATATGACTGATAAAAGTTCACAAGTACCTCCAATGTCAGGACAAAAAGAAATGCATTTTAAAGTAACGTTACATTTCACATTGATTTAGTGATTTAACTTGCTTAATCTTGTAAAATATGCTTGTGACACTAATGATATTTTAAGTAATGCATAGTAATAAATTAATAAAATTATTTTGAAAATAATATTTTTGTTTAAAAATAGAAAACGGAATGATAGGTACTCTTCATTGAGACGAAAGCTCTAATCTAAATAAAATTCACATAATATAAATCAAGGAATTTAATATTTGCATTAGGATTCCATTCCATGTGTTACGATAAACATGGTATACCTGGTCGACTTTCCCTCGTCAAGCAGGATCATTACCAACTATAATCCAAGGGTTAGCGTTATGCAATGAAATGTTCTTTGACTGTATATTTAGGGCGTAGACTAGAGTTGGCGTGTATTCTTGGTATTTCTTGAAGACGACACATTTTTAGGCATACTTAAGTTCATTTTGAGGACCCGGATGGCGCAATGGTTAACACGACGGATCGCCGTTCCGAGGGTCCTGGGTTCGATTCCCAGCGAGACGGCAATTTGAATGATGAATTTAAATTTCCGTTCTTGGTCTGGGTGTGTGTGTTCTTGTCTTGTGTGTTGTCCATGGCACCCACGACACAGGGAATCCTAGTGTGGGGCTATGAGTGTGTAGCGTTATTTATTTATTTATTTATTTGGTCTGTATCGTAGGTAGGTAAATTTATCGCACCGTTTACGGCCTGTAACTAACGAAATAGCACAGGATATTATACAAGTACGTACATGTAACCTTTAGATGTTATGTATGCGTCATTTACTTTCCGTGATGAAGTGTAATAAAATTCGTTTCAGCGCCGACTTCACTAAACTAATTTGTCCCTAATAGATACTCCCTATTTCTACCTCATTCTTAATAACACAGTCATTCATATTCATTCGTATTTTGCCGTATTCTGTATCTGATGTTAGAAGAATAGAGAAATAACTAAAAAATCTTTTTTAAGTAAAATATTATTCATATTTAGATCCATAGCTTGCAAATAAATAACAAAATAATATTATTTCATATTAATTGTAACTAAGAACAGAATGAAAAACGGACGGAAAATTTGAAATATTTAATAAATACTACTTACTTACTATATAAGTAAACTTTTAGGCACTTGACATACTCGAGGACATGAAAGTACATGGTCCTATGTAGGTAATGTTTAAAAATATAAAATTAAAATTCTGTACGATAAATATTTAAAAAATGGTACGCAAAGATATCTAAAAATCCTCGGGAAGTATGGACACAGTGTGCAAACGCTCAAAATACATGCCGCGCGACACGATAGTAGCACAGAGTAGCTAAAAACGGAATTTTTTAACTACTCTGTGATAGTAGTGACCTTTGAGTCGCCGTGCGCTCACCGATCTGCTCAGCGGTCCGATTCCAAACTTCCAAAGTCCATACTTTTGTTTTTTAATGAATTATTACTTAGATCACATTTTAAGCACCTTTTTTAATTACATATTTGGAACGATAATCAAATACTGAGTATCCCCTTGTATATTTTTCCCGACGAATAATACTGACCTATATCCCATGCTGGCAGACCGGGTTATCGTAAGAGGCAGTAACCGGCCCCTGATTAGTGGTAGGTAGGGCTGAGGCCCAGCCGATACCTGCCAACCTCTTGCTGGAACCAACCGCCAAATTACTTGTCGTGTTCTGGCTAATATTTTCTTATTTTTCTTCTACCTTCTTTCTTGACCAAAACGTTGACGATGCCTTTGGTGTCACTAATATTCATGAGCGACGGTCACCTTATTATCAGATTGCTATTCTGCTCGTTTCTCGGCTATTAACATAAAATAAAAGTAAAAAATAATAATATAAGTAAACAATAAAATTATCATACGCGTATTGCCGGCGTCCTGTCGGTCCCATCCCAACGACTGCCGTTAAATAGCAATCTTAAGCCACGTTGAAGACATTTAGACATAATAAGTTCCAATATTATTACATGGGCTTAAGGCTTAATACTAGATTTTCCAATGATGCCGTTTTTTATTTCGATCATTAAACCAATAAAAAATACATTTAATGTAAATTAGATTTTTTAATATATTTTCCAAAAAAAGGAAAATTAAATGGAAATTATTTAATTCTATAATAATATAATCGTTAAATATCAATTCTGGTAGAGCAGAAATTTACTCACCATAGATACATTTTCAAGCTGCATTCAGAATAACGCATTTATGTTTCCTTAAAATATACTTAATCAGGATGTAACTGCAACTAAGATGATTTTCATTTCGGCTTTAATCTGTTGTATATTCCATAGTCTCGTATAATTTATGGAAATCCTTGAGAACGCTCTTACACACTCTAATAAATGAATTTTGTTCATTTATCAACGTCTAGAAACGACAACACGATTAGAAAAAGATATTTATTGTAATGCCTAAACGCCTACAAGGTGCTTTTATTATAATTTAACAATTCTGTAACAAAAAAATGTTACAATTGTTGGGTACATTATTGTAACTGTTTTATAACTCTATCAACGAAAAGCTATCAACATAATAGCATATCTTTTTGTTTTAAAGTATTTCTTCGAACTGTTTATATTTATTAATCAAAAAGCACATAATTAAGAAACTAGCCTTTGCCCTGTGCTTCGGCCGCGTGGAATTTGGTCTGATACATAGATCTTATCGTGATAACTTTTAAACTATTCGTCAACCTCTACCCTCTACCCTTTTTTCCTATTCGTCGTTATATTATTGACCAAATTAAATAAAGCTTTTACAAATTGTAGCCTACATGTAGTTCTGATGTACATATAAGCTATATTACTGTAAAGTTTCATCTAAATCCGTTTATTAGATTTTGCATAACAAACATACATCCATACATCTTCACAACCTTTCGCCTTTATAAGTAATTAGCATTCCCCCGCGGCTTCGCCGCCAAAAATCCCTAAATACATAAAAGTAGATAAAATCAGATAACTTTCATACTAACTTTGCCTTTGACACCTTATACGGGTGATTTTCTAAAAAATATTTTATTTGTGTTTCATGACTTTCAATGAAACACCTTCATACTGAATTTCATTCGAATAACTTCAAAAACTGCAAAGTTTCATACTAAATTTGTACCCCTGTTTTACCCTCTTAGGGGGTGAATTTTCAAAAATCCTTTCTTAGTGCTCCCCGACGTTATAAAAGGAACCCCTGTGCAAAATTTCAAGTTTCTAACCCTTATAGTTTAGGCCCTGCGTTGATATGTCACTCATCTTCTCCTTTTATATTTACTACTAGTACTCGAATAGAAAGAAGAAGATTAGTATGGATGTTTAAAACATTATTAATATTAGAGGTATTCGTTCATCAAATACTAAATGGAAAGTTACGTACCTATAGTATCTACTGTAATATTATTTATTATAATTATAATTCTAATAACCACTAATAACAAACTAATGAAAACTTCGTTAATGAAACTTTGTCAAAAGCAATATCGAGAGTAAGTATATCGTACCTATATCAAATATCTATAAAAAGACGAAATTAAGTAGTACGAAATTAAGAAAGTTGTATTATTAAAGTAAGTTAATTAAAAACATTATCATTTATGTCATTGGTAGATAGAGATTTGTACGGTGGCGTATATTTAGATATACGAGTATATCGTGTTCCCATCCAATTATAATGTGGATGTCTTCAAATCTAGAAGGAATAGGCAGTAGGCTGCTTAAAAGTTAGTGCACTCTACCCTAAGACCACATCTCCATTTAGCATTAGGTGGGCTTGTGGTCAAGCATTTACTTATAATGAATAAATATATATATAATATAATTATATAAGTGGCCGATAAACAAGCAAACGAGCCACCAGATGATAAGTGGTCACCGTCTCTCCCATAAATATCAGTACCACCAAATTTTTTCGTTACCGACGTTCTTTCGGGCAAAAAATAAGTCGGGTTCACGCATCAAGTATCAAGCTCTCCAAAACGTTAATTGGACTTCATGAAAAAATTAACAATAAGTATTTTGTTCAATTCAAAAAACCAAAATCAGAACGACGTAAAATACAAGACGACATTTACTTAGTAGGTATGTTCAATCTTTTTACTCAGAAATAAACAATAACTTCAAAGCGCTAAAATGGCGGTAAATGAGGCTTAAGATTTTCAAATGTCGCCACTTCGATAAGTGGATACAACGCCCAATTACTGATCTAATCGATTTTTATGATCAATAGAAAGTTAATGGAAGCAAGGACATGAATTAAGCAGCGTCTGTACAAAGCAGTACTCTACGAGACGTTGTAAATATCCAAGTAAAAGGTCGAAGCGATTCGCTAGTCGCTTGTAAATCTTGTTTCTACCCTCCGAGTGTGTCACGTCTATCAAAAACCCATAAAGACGTCATGAAACGCACCGCAGTGTAGCTTTAGGATTACCTATAGCCTAAAGGCTATCTGCAAAATATGTATCCCTCACTATAAGTAAAATGGTATTACGTTTCTGGTACGATAATATCGACTACAGTCCATTAACGGCCTACTATAGGACAGAGATCACTTCTCGGAACAAAGTAAGCCTTATACGGTTATACCACAAAACTATCCCGGTAGAGATTTGTGGTAAGGTTTCAATTTTCAAATTTCTCAATTCACTAACTTTAATTACTTGTCCAACTCAGTTTGTCCTTAATCCAGCTTTCATCCACAAGATTTACGTCGTAGGTCATAAAGCCACCGCTGAATAAATCGAAGATTGAGGTTTTCTACGGGTCATCTCGAATTTACATGAGTTTGTTATGTGTCCGTTCGCTCGAAATACCTGATCCTGATTCGACCTCGGCCCTAAGATGGATATAATTTGGATTATGACGGTCCCTTGCCTTTTGGAAACCTTTCACTGTATTAGTTTTAGCTCAGAGAGTACAAAAATGACTTGGTAAAACCCTGTAATGCTCACCACCAAATAAACCTATATATTCCATACATAATTATGTATAACAAAACTGGAACTAATCATTTAATAAAAGTAGGTAAATGAATTTGATGTTATAGAGTTTAGGTTAGAGTATGAAACATATTGCAGAACAACGTCTAAGGTCATGTCAGATCACCTTAAAATTATTATGCAAACAAGGGGGCAAAATGGGTCACACTACGTTCCATATATCCGTATGTACAGATATTTACTTTATTAATGACACTGCCATCACTTTTCACCATCAAACACCCACGCCAATCCTTCGTTAACAGGAACATATTCAATGTAAAAATTGGGAACGGGTATGAAACCAAATTAATAAAATATAACGGTGTCAACCCATATCACGAAACGTCATTCGGTGATTATACATCAGAAAGATACGCAATAAGCCTTCAGACAGACCTCTATTAACGATAAAACAATGTGGTGTTATGATAAAACAATACGCTTTTGGCGGCCTCAGCACTATGGCGAGACCCTCACCTTGCAGTGGGCCATTAATCGGTAATGGGTTGAAGTTAATAAATAATAAAATTATGCACATACAATAACTTTTCACCTAAATACATAAATACACATACGGTATTCTGCGCATGTTTTTGATTCTAAAACATACAAAATAGATCGCGTTTTCGGTACAATTTATAGTTACAGGTTACAGCTCGCAGGTTATTAGACGAACACGAGAATAAATGTTCGCCGGCGCCCATGCGCCCACGAAGTAAACCCATGTTCACTGAGCATGAACACCGATTAACTAGGTCTTTAGAGCCGGTTTTAGTTAAATAAATCGTTAATCCAAAGTCATTAATTGTACATTTTTCTTTCTTTAAACCTGGCCTCTGCCTGTGTCTGGAAGAAATCGGTATCTAGCGATAAGACCGCCTTTTGTACTGTGTCTAATACATATAAGCTGATATGAATATGAATATTATCTTGTGTGTGCAATAAAGAGTATTCTATCTATCTATTTACTACCGATCTGTGGCACAGTTTTGTGAAGCTGATATTACGTAATATTTACATTTACCTGATATTTTTTGGCAAGTAGGCAGCTGTCAACACCAAATCTTTTATTCAGATTTAAACCGACAGGGTCATTCCTGAAAGCTAAGGTGTATTTTAGAGTAATTTATGCACCCCTGTAACATTAGAACGTGAAGTAAAATGTCCGGGAAAGCGACGAGATTTGATAGCGGTCATGAAATAAAAGAAGCAGTACAGAACAGGGGACCAATTTCGGTATTTCACGTTTTATATCGAGCGATGTGAATGAAAGTTTTTTTTAATATCAAGAGTATAACATCATATCATCATCATGTTATACTTAAGTATATCATAGGGGGCTTTATACAACGATATTTCGATCCAGTTGCATGGTGATGCACGTCGCTGCCCGCTGGTCCATATCACGTTGACAACATCGATATCAATATCTATACATGGAACGTATTAGAGAAAAATATGTTGCTTGTTTTATTTTAATCAGTTAACAAAATGGATCTGTCAATTTAAAGAATTCAATCTAAACTTTTTTACTACAAATAAACATAATATAAAGTTTCCGAGGCGAAGCGAGCATTATATTAATATATTTGCAAATAGTGTCATTGCAAATCTAATCGAAATCAATAAAAGTCATAACAATAAAAGTCACAAGTCCAAATAAGGTTTCATAAGTACATTTTCGTATGATAAAGTTGTTCAGCTCCGATCCAATATTCCAGATCAGATCAGGTCCAATATTTTCTAAGTTATTAATAGTTCGAACCCATGCATGATACTGTCATTATTCGGTACGTATTTAAAATTTTCCGTTTTCTCGTATTTATATCCTCAGAATAATTAACACAAAAAACATACGTGACCCAGATGATTTAATAAGCAGTCTTTAATAGAAGATCATAAACTAAGGTTTGGCCAACGAATACACTTTTAAAAATGTACCGGGGACTTTTCAGCAGAACTCTGTATCTGGTAACAAGGCACGAACTACCCAAGTCTCGCTCGAAACCAACATTCCGGTTTTTATAAGACTTTGATATCAGTGTTTCCGCCTACGTATGATGTGGGAGTCTTTAAGTGGAGAGTGAATAGGCGTTATCTAAGTTTGTGCGTTAACACCTCAAGGACTTCATCGCCACTTACCATCAGGTGGGATTGTTGTCAAGCACTACCTTATAAGAAGTAAAAAAAAATGCTCTATTCATAGCGGTTAATATATTTTATCAATTGCTACTCGTATCAAAATAATTATTATATACATGAAGACTAATTCCATAGACTATACTTGATTATCACCAGATAAAGATTTTTTAAATGTGCCCCACTTTCTTTGTGCCACGATTCCAAGGTAGCTAGCCAAGGTATGTATATAAACTAAATAAACTATCATAGACCACATAGTCTGAAATCTAATTTATTAGTGATAATCACACTAAACAATTTAGGTGACTTTTTTGCCAGTGTATATTTTCGTCATTACGAGAATAGACCCCCACTCACCTGAACGTCGTGGCATATTTCATTATTATGTGCACAGCGACTTCTTATTAAAACTTCTGATTTTAGATCTCCACTCTCGTTTTTTATAAAGAGTCTTTTCTTATAATATACTGACAATGTTTCTCGTTGTTTCTCAGACAAATGGAGATTTGTAGCCTCGCTTAAAATAAATGTACCTACCTATTATATTACTAGGTATGTTCTTGTAAATGTAGATAAATGAAGATGACGAGACATTTTTAAACAACGAACAACTTGGCGCCTAGCAACTAACTATAGTAAAGCCAACGAAATGATATAAGGCAGGCCTGTATTCATATAACTCACGACAACAACGACTCAAACATTCGATATAATATTATAATTACTACACAACATAAAATTAACAAACGGTTTCGGACCAATTTGAACCAGTTACTAGTATAAATTGTTCTTTGTTCCAAAACCGTTTTATCACCTTTCTTGATAAAAATTGGATCTAAATGTTCATTAATTGAACAGAATTAGTAAAGATTTTTTATTCTTTTCTCTTTACCATAATGACGCCCAAGGAATTCGAATTTATATTGACATTCGCTTTTTAACGAGCTTTTATTGTTCGCAACTTAAATACGCTTTGTTGTACCGTTTTAGTTTGTTGTTTTCCTTCTACCGAATCGCTTAGCACAATCACTTTGATTTTAATCTTCTTTAAAATACAAAAACTTTGCATATTAAAGAGTAACCAGTAATCACACTCTACAGTACACACACTTTAAAGTGACTCTACCTATATAGCTACTAAATGATATAGAATAGTAGGACCACCTTAAATAGCCATTACGCTTAATATGCATAAAATTGGTCGTTGGTAAAAAAGAAACCTAGACTTATGAAGATTTTTTGATTAAAAAGGACCCTATAGCGCAGTTAGTAGTGGCCCTGGTTGCGAAACGAGGGATCCCAGATTCCATTAACAGCCGGGTTGATATTTATGTGATGTGTTATTTATATTGTCCACCCCACCGATAATACAGGTAAAGATAAAGATTAGAAGATAAAGGTAATCCTAGCGCGGAGGGTATGAGCGTTTTAGCGTTTATTAAAAAAAAGGTATCACATTACCTTTTTTTTAGCGAGTAGCTGGTAGATCGCGATGTCATTTTATTAAACTGCACGCCGCCTGCGAGAATAAATCGTCCAAAATTCCTTCCTCGCACCGCTGCTGAAATAAAATTATTGCTTCGACTTTTGAACAAATCTTTCAATACTATTTGAATCTCATCGATTTTACGCTGCTTTATTACATCTATTTTGTTCTATTTTTCTTGCAAAGAATTGATTTGAAAACAAAATATAGCCGGATTGTTAGCTATTCCAAATTGTGACGTAAGTATTTGTTTATTATTGGATACTAAATATTTGAAAATAACGTAACGGTTGGCTGGGAGATACCTAATGATTAGAGCATTAAATCACCCTTCAATTCTAGATATCCAATAACATCCAATTTATGCTTATATTAATTTTAGTATATTATACCTACGTCTAGCTCTAATGACTGTAGGTAATATTAGCGTAATTAAACGAATACTACGAATATAACTTCCAAAATAAGATTTATTATTTCATAATAAAGATACACAAGACTATTAATTATAACATATAACGGTATCTCAACATCTCGCTCGTTACGTGATTTCGGGGAGCGGATCTGTTTGTGGTTGGCTAAATAAATAATAACACAAAGGAAAACCGATGAAAGGAATCGAGGACGGCGACGTACACGGTCAGTTAGTCAATACCCTGGGTTTCGTGTGTCTTACTGATTCGATTTTATATGTACACAGGTTGTACCACGTGCCAGAATTGAAAAAACGTTTAATGACTCACAAATGTTTGTTAGTAACACTTCTAATTGGTTTTCATTAGTGGCCCACTATACCTAAGTCATGGTTGTTACGTCATCGTCATCGCAAACATAGCTGTCCCACTGCTGGGCACGGGTCTCCTCTCACAATGTTAGGGGTACAGGCCATAGTCCACCACGCTGCCCAAGTGCGGATTGGCGGACTTCACACACCTTTGAGAACATTATAGAGAACTCAGGTTTTCTAACGATATTTGCCTTCATCAAAGCAACTCATAATTAAATTTTAATAGGTACGCACATAATTTTGAAAATAATTAGGTGCGTGCAGAATTTGAGCCCGGTGTTCCCGACCGATTCGGAAGTCCAACGTTGAAACACTATCAATTTCGTATTTATATTATTAATATGGACTATATTGTAATTGTACGTATTTAATTGGTAACTTTGTTTTCATACTATGAAATAAACATAACATAGTTACACAAAAGAAAAACAGCATAACACATTTGTTCGATTTCTCTGAGCTTAGCTTACACATTTCATATACCGATTCGTCCACACAAAAAGTAACCTATGTTTAATCCACAACAGGGACTGTCGATATCTGTGCAATATTTTACAAAGATTTGTTAACAATGTTATAAAACACAATATGTACGAAACAAGCCAATAAATATTCAGGAGTATTAATGCCGTTTCCCAGCTGTCAGCCCCGCGGGTTCGTTCGCGTTGTCGTTTTGAGTTATCCCCGGAGAGCCGCCCGATTCGTCCACACAAAAAGTAACCTATGTTTAATCCACAACAGGGACTGTCGATATCTGTGCAATATTTTACAAAGATTTGTTAACAAAATAATTCATGTTATTTTGCTATAATGCCACTACGAATATTATTTTCTTCTTTAAGCCATGTCGGATGTCTTTGTGCGGCATATAAATTTTATTTCGGACACTCCGCCACCAATCCGCACTGGAGCAGCGTGGTGGAGTATGCTAGGCCTCCTCAGGTATGAGGAGAGACCCGTGCTCAGTAGTAGGCCATTAATGGGTTGAAGCCAATGGGCATCGATGGCGGTGACTGCTTACCATCCGGTGGCTCACCTGATCTTTTGTGGGCTTTTGAATAAAAATAAATAAACGCTTACACTAACTCCGTAGAAGCATACTTTGAGTCGCGGGTAACACGGACGAAAATAATATGAAATCACAAACACAAACGACGCGACGCGAGAACACATTTCTGTCACATACCTAAATATCTGCCTCGGCCGGGAATAGAATACCGGAAACCTTCGCAAGCTGGGTGATTGGCATAAAAATGGAGTCATCCGTAAATGTGTAATACGAGTAATGAGGATGGCAGTATTTTGCCCATGACTAATTTACATTTGCAGTATTTGATGTTACTGTAGGCAATCGAGCCCTTAGGTTGGCTGCCAGGTTTGTAGCGTACACTGGATGGAACCTTACTGAATTACTGTTTCTATATTATAAATAACCTTCACGTTGTTCTAACATGGATTGATGAAGACAAGGGTTAATGGTCAACCCTTTTGTCAGAACTTTCTAAGCCGTGCAGTGATAATTACTGGGACCGGGCCCTTACATCGCCTAAAATAGGGTACGAAGAGGATGAATTTTCAAATTTTCAGGAAACATACTGAGTAATTTGATTGGGAGGGTAGTTATGTATACATAAACTGCAATGATATCTCATATACATATATCCACATCTTCACTTACCATCAGGTTGGATTGTGGTCAAGCAGTAGGTGACTTATAATAAATAAATAAAAAAGATTAAAATGCTACTACTAAGACTGTATCGCTACATACCTACCTGTAGGGGGAACTATAGCCAAACATTAACATATCATTTATATTTACGTAATTAGATACAAAAACTTCATCTTTTTAAATATTATAATATAATTAAAGATTTGCTCTCCTTGCTATCATAGAAAAATGCTCCAACTTCCACTTCTCTATACTAGAGCGGCATGAACATACACAATTAACACATCACCTACCCATCAATCAATACATCATAAGTCCCCGGTCGATAATCAAACTCGAGAGACCGCACTCACAGACAGTCATTACCAACGTGGCTGTACAACGTAATCAAGTTAAATGATGCATCAATAAAAGCCGGTTGAACGGGAGGCAAGGGTTAATGCGATGAGATATGGGACAAGAAGCTTGACGAAGTGACGTCGTGACGTCACGCTCGCTAGCGGCCACCGTGACACATGGCACGGTTATAACGTTACGATGATGGATTTTTTATGTTGCCATTTTAGCTGCCAGCTTCCTATCGTGTGGAGAAATCTGAATTTCAGTACTTAAGGAAGTAAAGCATTACGTTTACTACTGGCCAATGGCTACCATCACGCTGATGGTGATAAAACTTGTTTAAATAATATGTCTATGCTTACAAAACTTTAATATTTTTCTGTTTACTAACTTTCAGCATTACGTTTACAACTGGCCAAAAATAATAACTAACTTTCACTAACAGTCCCCGCCCCAGTCCTCATACCTATTAACGAACTAAAAAACCTACGTTCTAACACCGTTTTGTGAGTTATAATTGTACGGCAGCAGAAGCGCGGTGCTGCGGGGCTTCTTTGCTATCTTAATTCCATAAAAAAAATGTTGCGGGGAGAATTGATCAGTTTATTTTCAGTAGGATATCAGGAACCCTCCAATAAGCTCTGACCGGTGCTCCTCCATCATAATATATGATAATAATAACTTTAAGACCATAGGTACATTTAAGACGACTACAGTGTTGAACAAATTTGACAGTCTGTGTCAGTGACCGCTAGAAGCAATATTTCTTAAAAGCGCAGTGTGCTTCGAAAAACGTTAAGCATTCGATACCAATTTTGTCGTTGAGTGCAGCTGTTTGAGCTGCGCCAGAGCTTTAAGGTGACATGAACATTGAACAATTATGACACATGATGGGCCACTAACTTCTCTATCAATCGCGATGGACTGCGCTCTAGGCCTTCCTCATTACGCTATGAGGCTATTATTTTTCTAGCAACATTTTTTAAATAGAAACATAACTTAACTAGACCTGCGCAACCAGGCCTAGAGTGAATAGTTAAAGGGTTGAAACCATACTGAGCACAAAGATCACGTTTACATAGGTACGTCGTGTTCCGCGTTCCGTGAGATCGCCGCCGCCGCAGCGAACGTGTTAAGAGAAAAACTATTGTTGGAGGCCTTTTTATCGCAATAGAATCCAAAACACGTACGTTACGTACGTAATGGCAAGATTCACTTAAAATTTAGGTTTTCAACGCGAAGACGGTACTAGTAGGTACCTAGTACAATACATTATCTTCATAATTCAAACCTGATTGAAAATATGAACAAAACACAAAACACTGAAGCTCACCTTGCAACTTAATGCGGCCTTTGTGTGTTATTTTGAAATGTTCAAGGTTCTTGTCTTAATAACCTTGCGTCAGTTTTATTTTTTCCAGCCGCTTTCAATGTAAATTGCATCGGTCTCTCGAGGCGAACAAAGCTTGACAGACGCGCTGAGCGACGGGCTTCCTTGTCGAGAGCCTTTGCACTAAAAGGTACGCCTTTGTTATGGTTCATCACCTGCAAACTGCACGCTAAATTTGTTTCTGTCTTCAAATTAGGATTACAATTGCGGAGATAAATGAAGGGTGGAGTCTTCGTAAAGTCCTGAATAGAAACAAAATCTAACTGGATAAAACAGTTAATAAAATTGTATCAACCAAGTACCGAGTTGGAATTCAATTTGATACCTACGTGTAACTTTCCAGTAATTAAAAGTAATGAGCTAACAATTATCTTAACATATAGCGATAGATCTAACAGAGTTAATACAAAGCTACAATTTTTATACTATGTACTCGTATGAAATATTTAATATCCATCAGGCTTCAACCATGAATTAATTCTGTGCTTTAACACGAAACAGTAATTAAATACTGCTTGTTTCCTATGTAAGGCCAAAGATTTAAAGACTTAAATATTATGTCAGATTTATAAAGAATTTAATTTCCATTGACTCGCGTAGTAAATAAATCTGTGTTCCTAACCTGAACATAACGCCGGATAACTAGAACACCCCTCATTTATTCATGTAGGTTTTATGTAAGCAAATTTTTGATGCTACGCTTTTCCAAGAGAAGTGAAATGTTCTGTTTACAAAAATCTCAACCTAATTTAACGAACACACTGGCCTTAGGTTGTTATGTTTAAATTAATTAATTTGTTTAGTAATTTCACTGGTGAATTTCGAGCCAACGGAAAGGTAGACGTTGTTTTATTAATGGCCTTCCGCTGTGATTTTATCAGCTTAATATAAAGAAACCTAACACGGTTTGTTATCGCCTTTACAGCCCTGACAAACGTGCAGTGGAGCCACCTGATGGTAAGTGGGCTGATGGATACCACCAAGCATCGGGATTAAACTTGGTGGTATAGAACCTTTGATGAATGAACGACCTTTGATAGGAGGGACCTGGCATCATAGCATAGCATAGCACCAGCAGGGGAGGTTGACGGATAGAGTAGGTACCTTACACACCAAAACATTTGCTATCAAGTTGTCAATGGTTGTTAACAAAGGACAAACATATACGAGTAAAGAGAATAATAATATGAAAATAGCGTTACATCCTAAAGCTAATTATCTGCTATTCCATGAATAATATCTTTTACTCAAATACTACAAAGGTCATGTGTGTTACGTGAATTTACAGTAAAGAGACATGCGTACCCGTAAAGTGATATTTGACTGTTAGTGAAATATTCAGGGCTGAGCAGAGAACCCTCCAGGCACGTGTCTAGGATTATAATATGTAGAATTGCAGATTCGTATACATAATTACAAGCATGAAACGCAGTTTCTTGCGGTTACACCTTCCTTTAAATTTCGCCACGTAACAAAGTTTGTTTGGATCTGAACATGTTTTGATATAGTAGATACAGTATTAGTGTATGTTTTCCAAGTTCAGACGAATTCATCTGTCTACATTCTCGAGTACTAAATCGGATTTAAGTTTTTCGTGGAAGGTCAATTATCAGATGGATAACTTTACTTATCCGCAACCGTCCTATATCCGTATATCTGAATACGAAATTTCATATCCATAACCTCCCTGCTTGATATCCCTATTTACTAATATGATAGAGCAGATAGGTACTTATTTCTATCACAAATTCTTAACATTTTTTCTCTTTCTTAATTTACAAACCTACCAAAGACTACTGCTAAAATGGATATGTAAATCCCAAATGATTTATAAATTCTTCAACTTGTAAAACTTATTCGTACTCTATTACGATCGAATCTTTAAAATGTATTCAAGATTTTGATCTGCAGCGACAAGGTAGGTACATATTTTGTATTTTACGGAGTTAGAGACGAGTCAAAGGTATTGCAGGGAACAAAATATATTTCTTTACAGTTTATGTGTTCGAGATTTTCGGTGCAACACTCGTAGCTTTCGATATTACTCTCGAGGTTTCGTTTATAAATTTGAAAAACAAAACTATTTGAATAAAATTTTGTACGTTCATGTTGCATTTGTACCAAAATAAAGTTGGTTCCTACTGTTTGTAAGGCAAAGCAAGTTCAGTTTACTGCAACATATATCTAATATCTAAATCATGTATTACAGCTACTTTAAAATAATATCCGAGTAGCAGTGATAGCCGAGTGGTTGAACGTTGGCTTTCCGAACCGGGGTTCTGGGTTCAAACCCCGCACGCACCACTAATTTTCAAAAATTATGTGTGTATTAGAATTTAATTTTCACTTGCTTCTCTGAAGGAAACATCGTGAGGAAACCTGTACACCTGAGAGTTCTTCATAATGTTCCCAAAGGGGTGTGAAGTCCGCCAATCCGCACTTGACCAGCGTGGTAGACTGGTAGACTATGGCCTGTACCCTTCACATTGTGATAGGAGACCCGTGCCCAGCAGTAGGACAGTTATGGGTTGTGATGATGATGATGACAGTAATATTATTTTATACAAGCTTAATAAATTTTGTTTCCCTTTTATGAGCATGATGTACGTACATTTTGTAATATTTACCAACAAGAAAAATTAATATTAGAGCCCCGTTTGAATTGTGCAAACCTATCGACTGTGATAGACTTCAAAGAGGAATGAAGTAAATTGAGATTGTTGTAGATGAAATAGTTGCCATTTAGGTAACTAAAATAATTTTGCTACTAAGATACACAACTTTAGAATTTTGTTACGTTGTTCCAATATTCCTTCATCCACACATAAAATTGTAAAATACTTGGGCGCCATGTCATTATCTCAAGTAAGTCTTCGTAATACGGGTAAGACCTTCATAAATGTAGAGGAATTTAGTCACACTTCAAAGTCGGAAGCCCTTAATACAGATTCCACACTAATCATTCCTTGCATACGGGACTGTCGACTAAAACCTGTGTATTTCAGTTCTCGTTGTGAAGTATTTACCTAATGTTATTGTAACTGTCACGTTATTATTTGAATCTCTAAATCAATGTATGATTTTAATACATTTCCAAAATTTCTTTATGAACATTTTTGTCCCAAAATATTGCATTAAACCATAGCATTAAACTTACTTTTACAGCTTAATGTTAAAGCATTACCTACATAATTATGTTTCGAAAATATGTGTTTCGATTGAACCCAAAAAACAATGTTGTGTCACTGCCTTGTACAAACAAGAATTTCTATAGAAATACTTACTCCAGCCCATTTTAATAGCACAACAACCGACAAAAGCGGACAGGATGGTAAATAAACTTCACCCCAATAAATACCAGTTTCCCAAAGCTTTAGGAGTTGAAACTGTGTCCCGACGCGTATGATCGTAACCTTTAAGATCAACAATCAACAAGACGGGAATTGGGTTGTATCTTTTGATAGACGTTTGTAAATACACTATCTACCAAACAAAAAGGAACCAGATGACGTAAAAGGCTTGATTTGTTACTTTTTTTGGAGATCCATTTAGGTACCTACCTTCATTTAGTATGATACGACAGCCTGCAGAAACATGCAGATAATATGTATAATCCTAATCAGTAAAAGCATAATAAAATAATACCCAGTAGGTACCTACCTTCATGATAATCCTGTCAAAACGACGCAATGTTTGTAATTTATTGGTCTGGACCATTTTCCATCAGACATCACAAGCAATGTTATGTACTTTGATTATAATATATACCTAGGTGTTTATAATCAAAGGTTACGCAATGTCATTATTAAGTTGAAGCAATTTTGATACAATTTATATCAATAATTTATATCATATACGTACCTATTTTAATTTTAACAAAGAAAGTTTAAATACACCATGATATTTTACTAAATGACCTCAAAACTTATTGCCACTTACCTACTAGTCTATAGAAAATGTTTCACGGAATAAAAAGACCAGGTCACAAATTGGTGAAACGCTTTCCTTATAATAACCATGTAATACCTAATTAATTAGAAGCACTTTCTTATAATGTAATATTGTAATATATAAATAGATACCTAATAATATATAAATATTAATATATAGCATAGGATAATATATAAATAACATACACAACAATTCTCGTATACATAAAATAATATAAAAAAAAATCAAACTTCTACATTATCAAAAAGGAATTCTAATCGTTAAAGCTATCTGTGAGTAATTTTCTCTTTTGTAGCAAAACATTTATTCATTACCATGAAGACATTATAGACAAGATTATTCAGTGCACACGAATGAATATTTGGGGGAAAGTTAAATGGATCCGCATTGTAATTGGGCTTTTAAAGTATCGATTTAGTAAACGTTCGACGCGTTCGTCACCTGCGCCCTACGGGGTAACTTCGATAAAACTCCTCGTAAGATAAATGAAGTCTTACGTCGGCGCTGTTCGCGGTTCAAGCAGAATTGTTGAGCTAGTTTATTTACTAACTAAAAATCTTCGAATAGCGTGTCGAGCTTAATCAATTCATTATAATTATCAGCAAATATCGAAGTAATGAACTTGAAATAGGACATAAATTAGAGTGTAAGTTTCACCAACCTTTGAATCCAATCAAACCTCTCCTGCTCATGCTGACCAATGGACGAGACGACGTCGAACAGTCCCTATTGGACCCTATCACATAACGATATTACTTTTACCTTTTACTATTACTGACGTACCTACATGGACGGCGCCGTACATAGGTACCTACATATGATTAAATATCCGCCAATTACCTAGCTTAATTAAATGGCTATAACAGTGTAAAGTAATACGATGGAATGTAGTGCATGGTCGTAAAAAATATTGCTTTCATATTTGGATCCATATTACGCCTACAAGCTGAAAATACTGAAATTTGGTAACAATCTCTAAAACTAACGCTAGATACTTAGTATTAAACAAGGGCTTCGTTTGTCTGTTGGAAAGTAATAATCTTAAAAACTACTACACCGACGTCTATGTGGTTATGACCAAAACAGAGTAATTCTCTGGGGAGGTTTATTTCTGCGGAATAAATATGAGAAATGTATGAAGCGGCTGATAAAAACGAGTAACAAATTGTTTCTGGTGCTGTTATTGTTTGTGAACGTACTGATCATGTTTCGCGGTACAAGTTTTTCGATGAATTTTCTGCTAAGCCTTTTACATATATATCTCTATACTATACATATTCGTAATAA
This sequence comes from Ochlodes sylvanus, assembly GCA_905404295.2. Lineage (NCBI taxonomy): Eukaryota > Metazoa > Arthropoda > Insecta > Lepidoptera > Hesperiidae > Ochlodes > Ochlodes sylvanus. Next base: position 9,079,791 of record FR990128.1, read on the forward strand.
AAAATTTCATAAACAACGGTTATTGTTATTATCAGATGGTTGGTTTTGGCCGTATTGGGACGGCAGAAGAGGACGTCGTAATAGGATACAGAAGACGACCTGCTTGGTAGTAGGGCTTCGGGTACGGATTACATTTTCAATATTATTGTCAGTTACAAATATTATATAAATAGACAAACGTTTACTTCACATCAGTACTGCAGCAGAAAACATTACAAAAAGGAACTTTAATAAAATAACACAACACTGTCCCTACAGTGCTATGCGAAAACCGAACGCACTCAGCTTTACCGCGGCGCCGCCGCCGGTGGTGCTGGAGCCGCAACGCTGGTTTTCAGTTCGTTATCATTAGGTACTAGTACAATTATCTAACCCTGAATCATTGCCTATTGCTACCTCTCTCTTGCTTCAGTCAACCGTCAAATGACTGATAATGTTCCGGCTGGGGCTTGTACAGTAGGTAGGTAATTTCTTTGTTTCTTCTCTATTATATCTCGTATCACTGATGCCTTTGGTGTTACTGACTGCCATGTGTGATGGTGACTACTTAACGTCAGGTGACTCTTCTACTCGTTTGTCGGCTATTTACACCAATTTACGTCACTCCTTTATTGAAATCACCCCGTGGAGTTATTGTTGACATACACATACAAACTTGAAACTGTAAAAGAGTGCAATGAACTCGGATCAACCTATTGTAGGTACCTATCTATTCATGTTTCACCGGTCTAGCGCTACAAATTACAATACGTTCCAAAGCAAAATGATGAATGATCATTCCGTTATCGTTTCGTTATATTGTATTATTGAAACATAACTTGTTTACTTTACCTATACTAGCTTTGATTAAGTAAGTAGGTACCTATAGTATAGAGTAAGTATCAATGACGATAATATCAGAGAGTCTGGTATAAACTAGGCTCTGATAATTATACTCGTATGACGCAATTAGATAATAATACCCATGTACGAGTATAATCCTAATAATAGGACACATTGTTGGATCATTATACTACATACTTTGAATGCATATAACAGTCATCGCTATGCACATAAAGCTAGTACGGCAGGCTTCAGAGGGAACTGCCAGTTGGAAGATAAAGCAGTCATTGTTTCACTTGTACAATGAGAGTTAGTGTTATAGAATCGAACATTCCTGAGAATGTGGATAACATTTCTGAGATTCTGTGTTCGATTGTATTCGGGCGCTGAATAGAAATTTGTGGAGTTTATACCATTTCTGGTTTATTAAGTTACTAGTTTTGCTTCGGGATACTTTTTCCTGTTATTTACGAAAACCATAATTTATCTGTATGACTGTAGGTATATGCCTATATTTGGTGTAAAAATAAAGAATATATTATGTATTTGTATTTAGCTATTCAGCTACCGACCACGGCCACAAAATTAAGCCAGTCATTTACAAAACACCAGCATTTGGGCTATAATAGTAAGATTTATTATTTATTACAATACGTCACAGGATGACGCCATGCCAAGCCTGAATCACGCTGTTGAAGTTCGCTTTAACATTAACTTGTATATTATATGCGAGCGTTATCGCATATAATATACAAGTTACGAACATGAATTATTATTCAGATTCAGATACTTAATTATTCTGCAGATTGTATTCTACTCTACTCTCCGAAAATCTACTCTCGCCAGTTATTCCTAAATGTCTTAATAACTTACAGTTATTGAGGTCAGTATGAGTTATTTAAATTTAATTTAATTTTAGAATCAAAAGAGGCTAGCAACATATTTCATAATTATTACAACGAATTATTCTTAAGATATTTTGATCAAAAAAGAAACATGCATAAAAAATATGGAACGGGACAACCAACCAAAGTTGCGTATGTGCACTTCACACGTGTCTTTTATTACCTTCCGGACTTAGCTTGATACTACATAGTTATAGTAGTTCCAAAAGGCCAACAGACGGTTCGCGGGTCACCGACGTGTGCGGCGAGGAGGAGGGCCTCATTAATTCTCCCGGCTACCCATATGAGCAAAGATATCGCAGAGACTAAACAATGAACACACAGCATAGCTTACTGCCGCGTGTACCTGAAACCGTTTTAGTAAACTGAGTCCCGAAGCGTAGTCCCCATAGCGTAGTCCCGAGGCGAATTCACGTAGTTCACTTTCGCGGAAACTCGCTCTCTGTACGGTTTGTGTACTCATGTGTAAACAACCACCCGCTGTGTGAGAATGACAACACTCATTTGTTACCCTCCAGCATGTTGTTGCGAGCTCAATACAATCTATTACAGCCCGTCGACACTGCACTAGCGCCAACCTCCCCCATACCCCGATGTATGAACTGAAATGCCTAATAATTGCCATGTATTCCGCCAATATCTCTGTTTCAAAATGATATCGCAAGGTTTATGATCAATTACATATATTTTAAACGGAATAATTATGATAATAATAAGTCCTTCTGTCCTCTAACAAAAGTGTCCGCTTGATTGTCAGTCGGATTTTATTTTAGTGAATTTAATTTTAGGAAAAAGCAGTAATAGAAATGTTTTTTTAAAGAAGAGAGGCATACCTGATGTTAAATTATCGCCTTCGAAATGGACACGTGCAAAATCAATGGAGCTGCAGGTTGTTGCCAGTCTTGAAGGCAACAGTTTACACGCCTTCTAAAAGGCCCAATGTCATAGTGCGGAGGGAATACCAAGAACAGAAGGTCGTTCCATAGTCCACTGGTACGTGGCAAGAAGGAACGCGAAAAGCGAGCAGTAGGTGACTGCCACGAATCAACGCGGTTCAAGTGCAAGTTCAACTTTCGGAAACATTTAATACATACATTATTTATCTTATTTAAATAGATTCACAATAAAAAATCAAATTGAACAATTTCGTCGAATCATAATTGGTGTTGAAAATGATAATTATGTACTTACCTATTGTTACTCTTTATAGTTTGAGTTAAATATAATAGGTACCATTAATATAATATCTGATACTTACGCGAATTGTTGATTGATCCGAAATGATGGTCAGATATCCCCAATTTGTGCTCATTTGTTATTCCGTCGAATCCGCCCGATTGAAAAATGTCAAAGCGGATGATGGACGACGTTCGTTTGGCAATTTAGTGCACGGTTATGGGACGCGTCTCCTCGTACGTGCGACAATATTTGAGCGTTTTGCATGCGCTTGACAATCTAGGCACTTTATTTATGTACTCTTTTTTTGTGTTAACCTAACTACATCTTTTATAAACGATATTTTTACTTAAAAGATTACTTAAAGTAGGAAAATAAAAAAGTAGACATACCTACACAGGTTATTGAAAACGTAACTGGTGCTAAAAACCAAATCTTTAGCAGAATCACTAGGATTTGGCAAAACTCGTGCGAAAATTGGGGTAAGTCTCCGGCGACCAACGCAATATCGTTTCGCAAAAACTTTCTTAATTTCTGTCAATTTGCTATTCTTTGACACGGACAAACTTACATACCTATAAACCTAATGGGTACTAGTGTAACTATATACAAGCTGGACGTGAGACCACGCACAATGCAGGGTTCCGTTCGGGATAAGTAATGCAATTCGTTTTTTTATGAATATAAGGTAGCAAACGAGCATGCAGCAGCACCATTCTGCTGCCGCCCATGACAACTGTGACCGACCTAGAACAAGACTCAAATGGGGACTAGGATGGTCAGTCCAGTTAGCAGACGGTGCTAGAACATTAGTTGATTAGCTTGCTAGTAAGTATGATATTAAGTACCGTGGCGGGCGGCAGTACTACCCCGGGCGAACTCTAGGCTCTACTATCTATTAGCAGCAAAAACAATATACCAAAGGTGTCAAACTAATCTGACACGATTCATTTGTACTCCTTCCGATCCGCCTGAAATTTGCATACTTTTTGTAATGAGTGTTGTACCTACTCTACCCCAAGTTTAGTAGGTATGAGCGAAGCCGCGTATAAAAGCTGGTAGGAAATGACAAAAATCAATGATTTCTATTTCTAAATAACCCAATGCATAGACACCTATGTACTACCAACAAGGTCTACTATGGAAATGAAACGAACTTTAGATAACCTAATTAGAATTGGTACTCTTTAAATGGAAGTAAGCGCTCGGCCGAGCTGTGCATGGTGTCAATAACCTAAGTCTGATCGAGAATTTTGTTTAAATTTTAAGGAGAGAAGAAATTGGTTCCGTATTTCGTACGGTTTTAAAGTCAAAGTAGGTACCAAAAGCGAAATTGGTTGGTAAATAAATCAAATCGTTTTTGTGAGTACCTACTCCACCCGATAGTATCAGTTACTGGAGTTGGAATAAGCAACGAGGTTACTAATGAGCGGTCAGTGTGCAGTACTAACGTTTGAGGAAGTTTCGCGATTAGAGAGCAGAGGGTATTTATTTATCTATCCATTTATTTGTAACTAGCCGGCGCCCGCAGCTACATCCGCGGAAATATTTGGCTACATAATTATATTCCCATTAACTTTAACTTTCTTCCATTTTACTCCTTTAGGGGATAAATTTTCTTCGTGACGGAAGTGTTTTACGACTAAGATAGGTTGGGGCTGGGGCGTCACTTATTTGGACTCGTCGAAAGACCTATAAAAATACGTCAGTAGAAATTAATTTACCAGACACGTAAATAGCTTCCAAACTCAGTTTAACAAGATATCATGCCATTTTAGCGAGGACTTGTTAAGGTCAAGTTCAAGTTAAGTTCGAGTTCAAGAATTCGTTTGAAACAAATAACATAGTCTTTATCTCTCTCTTATATTATGATGTTGAAAATGATAATATGTATTGATACGCTTTATAGTTTGAATCAAATATAATAATGTACCTAAGTACCATGAATATAATATCTGACACTGACGCGAATAAAATTGTTGATTGATCCGAAATGATGGTCAGATATCCCCAATTTGTGCTCATTTGTTATTCCTTCGAATCCACCCGATTGAAAAATGTCAAAGCGGATGATGGACGACGTTCCTTCAATGATAGGTATATAGTCATTGCGTACGTTTGGAAATTTAGTGCACGGTTATAGGACGCGTCTCCTCGTACGTGCGACAATATTTGGGCGTTTTGCATTCGCTTGACAATCTTCGTCCGCTTTGAACTTTATTTATGGCGGAAAACGATCAATGCCCAGCACTTGCGCTGTATTCTAGGTAACAAATCAAACTATTTACGGCAATTAAACCAGAGCAACGCTCTTGTCTATTTGATCTTCAAAATGGTTATGATAGATGTGAACATCCTGTCGCTAATAATATTAATAGGTCACCGACTACACATCCAAACACATCCATCCACACATCCAAGGCTGTGTGGTCGGTGTAATAGGTTGACAATGCTACTTACCTATTGGTGGGCTTGATGTAGCTTACAATAATAAATAGTTTATTTCTCTTTTTAGAGTTGCAGCTACGACTTACGTAAGGAACGTGACAAAAAAAATCTGTCAAAAGTTTAAATAAATGGTAATGTGTTTAGGTAGCACATCAGCGCGCTAAGAATACAACCTAATTTGGATTCCCAACGCACTAAAAAAGTGCCAACTTAGTACCTACTTAAATTAAAACATCATAGGAAATTAAAAACTGATAGGTAAGTATAGGTGCTTGGTGCGTAACCAAACCTATACGAAAATCTTGGTATTAAGTATTTGTCTACAAAAAATATTCCCACATTCGAAACCTTACAGGGCATTTCTTTAAGAATGTGCATATTACGCGGCGCATGGTAAAGAATCCTCTACAGTGCAAATATTTTAATTTTGATAAGACTACTTATGAATATAAGTACTACAGATCTAAACTAGACTATTAGAAACCATATTTTGTTTATAGAATTTAGAGAAATTTGTTTCCAAACATCAAAATTCTAATTACCATTCGTGTCCCATTTTCCGTTTTGATTAGGTTTTTATTCAATATAGCGAAATCCCTTTTAAAGAATGTAATTATCGATGAATATTCTTAAATAGGGATAGTTTCCTTAGCCTTATACACAAGTTGTTTTACATAAATAACATAAATTATGAAGAATAAATGCTCCTAAAAAATGTCCTCGGGTAACCTTATAATTACCATTTCAAAATATTCGCCTTAATTTACTCCCTACATATTTGAGAATTCATTCCCTTAACTGCCTTAACATGTTTGCGCCAGTCTGTGCTCGGCGCCCGACCAAACTACACGCATCAAAGACCGCATTTTTTGGCGCTATATTCAAATTTCTCGTCGTCGTTTGCTTTTGTCGAAATATAGTCTAATCACCATTTTCAATTTTTGTGGTGAGTAGATGATTATTTTTTTAAACTCATACGTTTATTTAAGTTGTTATAAGATCCATTTTGAGGCAAAGTAAGTAAAAAATTCATAATCCTTATAAAGAACTCTTTAATCAAGAAATTGTTTGAAATCCTAACTACCATTTCCATAATTACCGTCTTTTCCATTTTTTCTAAATTAATGGTAATGAGTTAAATTTAGAAATGGTAATTATAATATTTTTTAATTGCGATTCCTGTGCTGTGCACTGTTGAAAACAAATTCTAATTAGGAATATATCCGCCATCCGTAAGATATCTGTAAAGTTCCTTAAAAAAATATACGGAAATCACAGATCGTAATAACGAAATTCGTGATTTAAATGAAATCTTATACTTCAATGTGTTTTAGTCGCGAAAATTTTTAACTAATTAGGTATTTTTTGACAGGTTCACAATGCCGCGAACTAAAGAAGAGATACTAGAGAAGGCTAAATTAGCTCGGAGAGAAAGATACGCTAAAATTAAGTCTGATCCAGAAAAATATGCTCGAGAAAAAGAGAAGGAACGGCAGAGGTACTTGAAAAGAAAAGAAAGTGAGAAAATTTTAAGTATTAAAGATTTGACACCAAACGCTAAAAAGTTACAAAGGAAAAAATGGAGAGAAAATTTCAATAAATACTACCAAAGGAAACTATTGATGAAACGAGGAGAAGAACTTATGGATGTTAATACTCCGAGTGATAGTGAAACCGACCCCTTAAGAAATGATAATGATGTGGAACATGAACAGCGTGATATACGGGACCACGATGCAATCCCAGAACTAGAGCAAAGAAATGACGAGACCAATCAGATTGTTCAGAATTTAAACACGAAGATAAGAAAACTAAAGTACATGATGCAGAAAAAAGAAAAGATGTATACATTACAAAAACAAGAACTACAGAGAAAACTAAACAACTACAGAAAACTTTATGAGAGACTGAAAAAACGATTAGAAAGTCCAAATTCTAAAGCTCTGAGACTCATAACTGACAAGACAAAGATAAATGAAGTCAAGAAAAAGGTTTTGTTTGGTGAAGCTATGAAAAAAACGTTGGAGACTAATTATCAGGCGCTGAAATCAAAAAAAGAAAAAAATATATTTAGTGGCCACATACTTCAACAAAAATCTATACTAAAGGAGCATAAGGTCTTGTCTGAAACTAAACACTTTACTGTTAGAGAAAGAAATGAAGAAACAAAAAAAGACTATTATCAAAAGTTAAAACAGGATATTGTAAGCTTTTTTGACAGAGACGACATTTCAAGAATGACTGCTGGAAAAAAAGAATGTGTATCCCGGGAGAAGACTAAAAAACAACGAAGATATTTATTAGATTCTATGAAAAATCTTCATAAACTTTTTGAAGCAGAACATACCAAAGTTAGTTATTCATATTTTTGTAAGCAAAGGCCATTTTGGGTACTCATACCAGATGTCAGTGGCAGAGAAACATGTTTGTGTAAAACTCATACGAACATAGAACTATTGTTGATAGTATTACATTCTCGTAAAATAATCAAAGAAAAGGACTCTACAGAAGTTATCAATAGTCTTTGTTGTTCCAATACATCATGCTTGTTGAGTAGATGCGGTAAGTGTAAAGATAAAAAGCTTGAATACTTATTAGATAAAGATGAAGCAGTAACATACAGTAAATGGGAACATAAGAAAGAGACGTACGTCACAAAGGGTGTGGAAAAGAAAAAAAGAGTTATCGCAAAGGTAAAAGTAACTGTTCCTCCAAAAGAAGCTGTTGCAATATTTGAAAGTTTGATTCCAGAATTTTTGAAGCATGAAGGTACAAGAAGATGGCAATATACTGCTTTGAAAAATCTAAAATCTAACTTGAAGAAATGTGAAGCCATAGTTCACATTGACTTTAGTGAGAACTATAGCTATAAATATCACTCTGAAGTCCAGTCATTTCATTTTGGAGGTAGCAGGAAAGAATTGACACTACATACTGCAGTTATATATGTTACTAATGAAGATGACCAAATAACGGCTAAATCATTATGCACAGTCAGCGAAAATATGCGTCACGACGCTGCCGCCATATGGGCCCACATAGTACCACTTCTGGAATACATTCAGACCACCAACAAAAACGTAAATCAGCTACATTTCCTATCCGATTCACCAAGCAGTCAGTATCGAAATAAAACTATGTTCTATATAATTTCCAAACTTTACTGGAACTTCCCCAATTTGAAGCTGGTAACCTGGAATTTTAGTGAAGCAGGACACGGAAAGGGAGCAGCCGACGGAGTAGGTGGTACTGTCAAGAGAATCGCAGACGCAGCGGTGGCTAAAGGTAAAGATATTGATAATATTGATGATTTTATGACAATTGTGGCACAATCTGCGGAGAATGTCAAACTGGAAATTGTTAATGATTATCAAATTTTTGAAAAAGATTTACTGATTCCTTCAGACAAACTGAAATCATTAAAGGGCACAAATAAGGTGCATCAGGTTTTGTGGAAGAAAGACTACCCAAGTTTAATTTTTAGAGAGGTAAGCTGTTTTATTTGTTTGAGCGGTTATTGCAGTCATGTGAAACATGTTGGAGAGCTTAATTATGGAGAAACCTGTGAAGGGGTCACGATAGATAAGGAGAATCACGTCGAAATTAATCAAGATAATGTTACAGGATTGCGCTCTGAATTTAAAATTAGTCATAGTGATTGCATAGATGATTTTTTTATACACAGAGTGGAACCTAAGAAAATGTTGCTGAGTAAACCATTGCGCACTGCTTTTCTTCAACGACGTAACAATGGCCAAGAGAATATCAAAATAACATCAAATATAATGCTCAAGCCTGTACAAGAAAATAATAATGTTACGAAGCTTTCTGACGTGCAGCCTGACAACAAATTTCATTTAACACCAGACCGTAACATTAACGAAATGGTTAGTCTATACAACATTAGTGGCAGTACTAATTTCTCCGGAGTGTTTGATAATTTTGTTAATACAAGCACCTTGAAAGAGGCATTATCTGAGAGTGAAGCAAATTCCCAAGTTGATTTTGATTTAATCCCATCATCAGATTCTAAAAAGACAACTAGTAGTCATTTGAAGTTACGATCAAAGCAGCATTCGAGTTTTTCGAGAAGACATGATCAGAATTACTTAGACCCGCAGACTTCCTCGACTTCCCGAATTAATATAGTAAAAAGGTTTGAGGTCGAAACAGGTTACTATAAGCCACCTGTTTACAAAAGAGATACGAGTTCTTCTGATGATGATTTTGATATTTTTCCGATTAAAAAACAGTATTTTAAGTAAATTATGAACACTCTCTCAATGATAGATACTAATTATTAATTAGTTTTAAAATATTTTTGTAAGTTTTTATTTAAAGGTATCAATCATGCTAGTCTTGTGAGTCTATTTTTTAATTAGTTTTTTTTAAGTGATTATTTTCGTTTTGGCTTGGACGCTTACTTCCAATTACTACTAGGGTAGTAATTGGAAGTAAGCGTCCGACGTTTTGGTTTTATGTTTCTTTTATATATCAATATTGCATTGATTTAATTGGTAGATAATAGGTAAGATAAGATTTTTTTTCAGAATAAATCTTTGCTAAAAACAAAATCCTAAGATTAATATTAAGTTATTTTACCGCTTACTTCCAACGCCTTACCAAGAAAGTCGTTACGTTTTGTTTTTCTAAAGTTTATTACATTGTTAATACCTAATAAGTAAGAAATGTGAAATGTTCAAGACTGATTAAAATATAAAGAAAAACGTGTGTTTATTTAAACTGTGTTTTTTATCTTGATTATTTTGTTATTTCGGCCAATTCACTAAAAAAATTTTAATTTGCTATGACTGTTAAGTACATATCTATATGTAGGTTGTTGAAAAAAATCTTTTACTATATTTTTAAATAAAAGTTTATACTTTTATCTTCTTGCTATTTGATTTATAATTACCATTTCTCATTACCTTCACCATTTTCTAATTACCACTTATTGTAAATATAATTACCGTTCACTGAAAATTTTAAACGCTTGTCAGTTAAAAAGTAAAAGACTTAAACAATTCCCTTCTACAGTTTCTTTAAGGATATGTTTGCAGCAATGCAAAATTTACTCAAAGAATGCGTTTTGTCACAACTTTTATGCAATCTCCTAACATGAGGCAATATGCACATTTTCAAAGAAATGCCCTACACCTAACTTGTGGCGTGGCCAAGATTTTTATCCTTTCTCTCGCTATAAACACGCCAACAATAAATGAACGTTTCGTTTTGATAGTACCTATAAGATATAAAATGCAAAAATAAAACATTCGATGTCTGAACAGAGGTAAATTCCATTGTCTTTATAGCATAAAATATACTGCCATTTTAGTTTTTAGCACTCAACCCTGTAGTTAACGATCGTCTGAGGACACCAGCTGTAGAGTTTGATAACATTTTATAGATAAAACAATCAGTTGCAGAAAGATAGTAATTTTACTATCTTAATAAAATTGAGATCTAAAAAATTAGCAGGTATTTACCTGCTAATTTTTTAGATCTCAATTTTTCTTCTTCAGAACTTAATTTACCTTCTCTACTTTCTTTTGTAGAAGATTTTTTGTTGAAGACCCGCAGTACGAATACTTATGTGAAACTAGCCAGGAGGGTAAAGATACCCTACCACCGGACATGAATTCCGTCGCAATGAATGCAACGCATTCTTGTAGGTCAGGTCAATACAGCACATTCTTGTAGGTCAACGGTCGCACGGACCGTCGCACAAAATTTCAGTCGTATACGACAAGTTCGATCGTAAATTGACTGGTCGTAAAGCAGACTGTACCAGTCATATCGCAGGTCCGTTGAAGTAACACCAAGTTCGTGCGACGGTCCGTGCGACCATTGCAACGTGAATTCCCACCTTTAGTCATAATTCGTTGTTCACTACAGTTTTACTTATCTACTTTGTGGTAGAGTACAAAACAAGCAAAGAAAGCTGTTAGCTTGTGCTCAAGGGTACATTGAGCTCCTTACACTCCAAAATGTTCAAATAGGTAATTTTTTTAGGTATAGGTAATACCTAAATCAATGGTTCGCAACAAACCCACCTATTGGTACATAAGTAGCGATGAAGTCTAAGATGTTGAACGCGATAACCTATAAAACCCAATTCACTTTTCAATAATAAGCTATCGTAGCCATAGGTAGGTACATAATGACTAATTAATTTAGAACAAATTAAGAAGAACTGCATTTCCTGAAGAAATTACACACGACGAAGCCCATCATAATCAAACATTTTAAACAAAAATTATATTCCGCCAAAAATGGTCGGGAATTTCCTGCTTCGACTACAACTAAATAAGTTAGGTACTAGTAGGTACCAGATACCAGTAGATAGTTACATTATGTATTTCATACTACCCAAGTGCAATATTGCCTACACTAAAATTTACCTCCTCTCTGGCTATTTACTGAAATCACACCGAGAGCGCATTACTATGGTGGAACGTGCTACAAAAATATTTCATGCTGTCGAACGTAGAAGAACAACCTGGAATACCAATAGGTATATACATACCTAAAGTTAGGTAGTAGTAGTAGTAGGTATTAGTTTGCTAGTAAGTATGAGGACTGCAACTGGGACCGGGACTGTGACAGTTAATCCTGTTCGTTGTTGTTGGTAATAGTCCAGTTAGTAATTGTTAGTCAGAATCGAGAATGTATAATACCTAATATTATATGATCAACATAAACACCTTCGAGAGGTCATCGAATTACCTACTACATAATTATAATTATTATATCAATAGCATTAGTAGATACTTTTAGTAGGAAGTTATCCCGTCTTACGGTTTTATCCATTACAGCGACATCTGTCATAATTTCCCGAAAGTATATAAACTACAAAATTACAAAGTTACGTAATTAAAAGTAAAATAAAGTTAAATTGCGTAAAATAAATTATGCACATGCCGAATATAATTATGTAAGCAACAGTATAAAAACCGCCACGCAGAGCGAGACAAAAAATTACATCATTCTATCTCGTTTTTTTGTGTCTTTGGCGCTTAGAGTATAAAGTACTACCGTAATTTAAACTCTAAGCTTTGGCGTAAGTTGTTCCTTTTCTTGTGTGAGTGCGATAGAAGTCATCCATAGGTCTATGCTCTTCTCCGTCTACGGTTATCTGTTTGACCATAGAGTTTGACACTTTGGGAGGTTTTAACAGATATTGCTACCTTACAAAAATTCACAGTGTAAAGGAGTGCGCACATTACAACGACTCCACGACCGACCGACGCCAACGCGACTAAAACCTTGACAAAGCTAACATTCAATTATGAGCCTTATATCTTTGAAGGTAAGGTTGAATTTCGAACTTATACTTAAAAGCCCTGTACGGCTCGCCCTACACCCATAGCCGTTCCGTTTCGAGACCAACGCGTCGACGTTGCGTTGACGACTCACCGTAGACGAGTAGTCCACGCGTCGACCGACACAATGACGTAATGTAACTAGCGTCGGAGTTGAAACGGAGTGGAGACGGAGTCGAGTTGACGTCGATGAAGCGTTGATCGCGGAACGGAACGTCGGAGTTGAAACGGAGTGGAGTAGGAGTGGAGTTGACGTCGAGTTGGTGTAATGTGCGCACTCCTTAATATTGTCTTTGATTAAGAGTAATGTCAAAGAGTATATTTATATAAACACTACGTTATAAGTAATGTCAAATACATCAATGGATGGCTGTATGACAGTATGACTGAGTCTGACATGCATTGTTTCATTAATATTCTATGCTGAATTGCTGACATTGACATGACATTGACATGTTTTATTTCATTAATTGACATTCAGGCATTCAGCATTCACTAGAAATAGGTAGTAGAAATTATTTGTTGATTTTTTTAATTCAATAATTTCATTTAATTGAATTTTAAGTTATGGTACCTACATATTTTTTTTATTCTTTCTATATTGAAAAGTTAGGGTTAATTTACGGTATTCACATGTTTTTTAATCATAATTTTAGATTAGACGAAACCACCATTGCATATCTTGTGAGGAATAGTGCATAAACAAGATTGTTAAACGCCTATGCATTTTTTTATATACCATTAATACATTTAACGTAAACATGAGTATGAGACCTGATGATCATCGTAGAAAATGGGACAAAGACGAATTCGAGAAAATCGCAGCAGAGCGATTAAAAGCAGAATTAGATGAAGACGAACGATCCAAAAAGAAAGGTATTTATATCTATTACCATTATCTATTAGCTCAAAGTATGCTGGTTACTATTTACAATGTTTTATTTTCTACAATAAAGTATCTTTGACTTTGATACATTGTTATATATTGATATATCACAGTAGTAAATATATGAACATTTTAGATTATATTGTATTTGTCTTGTTTCAGTACCACCTGTCAAAAGAGAATTGTTAAAACAACGTGATTATAAAGTTGACTTAGACTCGAAGTTGGGAAAAAGTGTGGTTATCACCAAAAACACACCAACATCCCAGTCTGGGGGCTACTATTGCAATGTTTGCGACTGTGTTGTCAAAGATTCTATTAACTTCTTGGACCATATCAATGGCAAGAAACATCAAAGAAATCTTGGTATGTCAATGAAGATTGAAAGAAGCAACTTAGATCAGGTACATCATTAATACTTTATATAACAAACAAATGGTACATGAACTTAAGAAATGGAACTTACAATTTTTTTTATTGTAGTTAGTTTTATTGTAATAGGTTTTTTTCATCATCAAATAATATTATTTGAAAACTGTCATATTTGAACTATTTGTTCTACCCATCATAAATCGGTAAACTGCTATAACTCTCCAAATGGTTAATAGGGTCTAGGGTTGGGGTTCACTGGACCAAACTACTCAGGGTCCTGTGACAGCATAGAGTACATCCCTGTCAAGTTTTAAGGTGAAACCTAATAACAAGCAGTTCTTGCTGGATATGATACTTCACAGCCATTTTCCAAACCAACCATCATTTTGGTTGTTTACATAAATGCATAGGTACATATTACTGTGTGTTAAATCTTTGAATCTTGTATGTGTTAGCACTTGACTATGATGTTAAGGGGCAACATAGCCCTTATGGTGCTATACAATTCATAAGACACTTGCGATATGAATAGGGGGTACTCAGTATTCGTTTTTTCATTCCAAATATCTGATTAAAAAGGGTGCTTAAAATTTGACCTCATTATCCATTACAAACCCCGTAATATAGACATACTGAGCACGCGCTCCACTAAAAGTCATTAACCTGGCCGCTCGGCTGCCGGCGGGTCGTTCGTAGTTCCTACACAGCTGTTGACCATACATTCACAGTATTTTTAGATCATTTTAATATGATGTTAAGTAATCACCGTCGCTGCTACGCCGAAGTGTATGTTAACACATCAGTGTTGTTCACCATGAAAAGAGAGAATGATAATTGTGTCTTGAATATAAACAAATTTTATAGTTTTTTTAATCTTGTTAAAGTTAAATGACAATGTGCTTGTCTTTTTATATTGCAGCAGTATCATTTAAAAAGGTGATATTTATTTTCAACCTTACAATGTTACAGGTTAAAGCTCGGTTTGCATTAAACAAACGGAAAATGGAAGAGAAGAAGCGGGAATATGAATTAGATAGTCGATTAAGAGAAGCAGCAGAGGAGGAAGCCAGAGTTAAGGAATTTCGTCGTGAAAGACGCAGAGACAAGAAACGTAAGCTTCAAGAAACCGAGGACACTGACGATTCACCAGCACAATCAGAACTCGCTCAGATTATGGGTTTCTCCGGTTTTGGAGCAGCAAAGAAGTAGGAGTACATTATTAATAAAAATTACTTAATTTTCTTTTGTAATATTAAAGTATGTTAAGATATTTTAATTATTCTCTGTTATTATTATTCCATTTGTTTCAAATTTTTACTATAAGCCACAGTAATGAACAATTTATGTTATAAATCAGTACTGTTGCAAATTAACTATGTTTCTAGTACGAAAAAATGTCAACCAAGGGAAGTAACCAGGGTTGGTAAGTAGTCTGGTCACCCGTCATCGCTAGTGAACATAATTAACACCAATAGGTGTCTCTGATGTATTGCCTGGTCAAAATGGAAATAAATATTGGTTTTAATTAAGACTTCTCAACCGAAGCCTTCACCACAATGGTACCACACCACAATTTACGTTGGTACATGACGGGACAACGACATGCGCACAAACAAGCCGCGTAGGTACCTTTGTTTGAACATAACCTACTAAGTAGTTTTAATTTGTTACATTACTTATGTAAGAAGATCAAATTATAGTGTGAAGAGGTTGACAAGTTAAGTACTTCTCTTATATAAACAGGGTGTAATCGTTAAGTGTGCACAGGCGATTATTCCGTAACTATTACAGATATCAAAAAACTTTAAACTGATATCGAAAGCACTTTACCTAATGAGTAAAATGACAATCATAACTTATTACTAATGAAACGAGAAATATCCTAAAATTTTACATTAAACACTACCATACATTTAGTATGAGATAGTAGAAAGGTTTTACTTTACTTTCCTTATTTTAAGTGGAATAGTACCTACTGATTTTACCCTTATCATTTTATAATTTTGTATGATATGATATTGATGAATTTCAAGTAGATACACGTGTATCTACTTGAAATTCATCAATGTGTAGATACACGTGTATCTTACCACTTCAAATTAATAATAAATCTTGTTTCAATATCGTATAAAAACAAAAAGAAAGATACTCTTTGGTGTTCGTTCTAAATTCAAATTCTTTATAGCGGGTTCACGTTCCCGCCAATTTATTGTGTTTTTTCAATTTGCGATAATAATCATGATTGTTGCATCTACTGATTGAAAAATGGCATATTCCAATACAGAAAAGAGGGACATGTTAAAAATGTACTACAAACATGATTGTAACAATAGGGCGGCCGTTATCGCCTACAGAAGATTTAGTACTTACTAAGAAATAAAATGTATGGGAGAGTTTAATGTAGAATTTTAGGATATTTCTCGTTTTATTTTTAATAAGTTATTATTGTCATTTTACCTACTCATTAGGTAAAGTGCTTTCGATATCAGTTTAAAGTTTTTTGATATCTGTAATGGTTACGGAATAATCGCCTGTGCACACTTAACGATTACACCCGGTATAAATTATCATTGGTACTATAGGTAGGTAGTACTTACCTACGATTACATTTTTTTATTGAATTCAACAACGTTCAATTCTGTGTAATCATTTACTGTAATTAAATATAATGACGAATTAAGTGAGTAGTACTTACTACCTACTAGTACAGTCAGCAACCGCCTGTAACGGAAATTACGAAGTAAATTGTCCAGCGTAACACAGCCAGTGCATTGTGTGAGAGCTATGATGCGAAATAAAGGTCATCGGTATAAATGTGCTATAATCAGGTACCTACCGCATCTACGTGATAAGTAATAACACACACCGTGTAAAGTATGGTAAACTAAGTATATGGTAGTATGAATTTAAAAGTCCTAAACAGTTGCATTATAGGTAAGAAATCAATCCTTGTGCAAATTTTATACTCTGTATTCCAAGATTCAACCTAACCTTTATTTGGTGGTAAAATTATTTTGGATTATTCATGGATCTTTCAATAATTTTATGTAGGTACCTACTTAATTATTGCAATCAATAAAATTATTGCGATTGATTGAACCTAGGGGAACATAAATAGCAATCAATCAGAATAAAGTTTCCCAAATCATAATGTATAAGTACCGTATTGTATACGTAGTTTAGAGAAACCTTAAACTTGGGCGTGGCTTATAGGAACCTAAACTTCCAATTTAAAAAGTTTGATGATATAGGCATGCCTGCATTCTTTTGGCCAAACTATTAATAAATCAAAATGTACTGGAAAGTACTTCCCTTTACAAGAGGTAATTCCTTTGCGTCGCGCAGTCGGGTAAAAATGTTCACCCGTACTGGGAGCCTGGAGTGCCTTGTGATGTAGGTGACAATTAAGGAGTGCGCACATTACACCAACTCGACGTCAACTCGACTCCGTCTCCACTCCGTTTCAACTCCGACGTTCCGTTCTAGGTACATTACGTCATTGTGTCGGTCGACGCGTGGACTACTCGTCTACGGTGAGTCGTCGACGCGTTGGTCTCGAAACGGAACGGCTATGGGTGTAGGGCGAGCCGTATAGGTATTTTAAGTATAAGTTCGAAATTCAACCTTACCATCAAAGATATAAGGCTCATAATTGAATGTTAGCTTTGTCAAGGTTTTAGTCGCGTTGGCGTCGGTCGGTCGTGGAATCGTTGTACTGTGCGCACTCCTTTACACTGTTTAATTGTTAACAGTCTTTACGTATCACAAATCATGACCCAAAAACACCTGCTATGTTTCTCAAGTCAACCCGGTGAGGAATCGAACCCGAAACCATTCGAGGGGGTCACAACCACCTTAGCTTAGGGTCGACGGTAGCAACGTAAATAAAAAAATTTAAATTAAAACATTTAAAATTAACCGTAATTTTATATTTAATATTATTAGAACTCAAAACCTCTACATTTCACTAGTATGTGTCTCACTATTTATTCTGCGATGTACTCGTTGATAAATTAAGTAAATCTATTAAATTACTTACATGTTTAATTTCTGTATTTCGTACCTTCTGTAAATGTGCAGAAACTTCCATTTTATTATTGATAGTAGGTACATAACAACAATACACCTATCAGTCATTTAGTAGCTATGTATTGAATCCCACGTGATTACATGAATTGTACGATGTAATCATGCAGCTACAATGAAGCGGCATAGCCAGGAACCACGCCTTCCTATATAAAGCAAGTTCAAAGCCATGAGGAGTTAATACTGTAATAGGAATTGTGAAGATGAGACCAAACACACTGTTAACTTTATTTATATTATGTTATTTATTACCAAATTTCTTACACGCATTTCAGGTAAGAGCACTTAACATTTACCAGTTCCGTAATGCACTTAATTGAATTAATTACATCATTATTAATTCGTGAAGCAAAAACTATGTACCCCTTTTTAAGAAAATTGCGCGGACGGGGAGTATGAAATTTGGCATGTAGTTTATATAGAGGAGTGCAGAATACTAATATTTTTAAAAAATAATGCATAACGAGTAACTTGTAATTTTAAATAGACCAACCGTGATAACTAAATAACAGTAAATACATAACGGTCTTGTCTGGGTTAGGAATTTAGACAAGACCGATAAGTATTTACGAAGTGTGTATTTAAATAATAATCCAGTGTTGTTATATTAAATTCCCGCTAATTTATGTATTTTAAATTTCATTTACCTACTTTGTTCCAGATAACAAGCCATGTTTCCCCTAAGGATCCGATATATTCAAGTAAGTAGACTGTAGATAATTAAGTACTTTCCTAAATAAAAATCAGTATCATATTTTTAACCTATTATGGTACCTACAAAGTCATCATCATCAACCCATAACTGTCCCACTGCTGGGCTCGGGTCTCCTCTCACGGTGTGAGGGGTATAGGCCATAGTCCACCACGCTGGCCAAGTGCGGATTGGTGGACTTCACACACTTTTGAGAACATTATGGAAAACTCTCAGGTGTGCAGGTTTCCTCATGATGTTTTCCTTCACCGAAGCAAGTGATAATTAAATATTAATACGCACATATTTTTTGAAAATTAGTGGTGCGTGCGGGGTTTGAACCCGGACCCTCCGGTTCGGCAGTCCAACGTTCAACCACACGGCTATCACCTACAAAGTAACTAAGTTTAATTCCAATTTCCAAGTAATGATAGATGTAATGTAATAGATAACATCCTATGATAAATAGGTAACATCCTATTCGTCTTACCATAACCAGGGATTCAGGTTTTTCTTCACGAAATTCAGCATCACAACCCTTAACTCTCCCACATGGGGTAGGTACATTCGAGTGTGAAGGTTTCCTCAAAATGGTATTCCTTTACCGAACCAAGACAGTGATAATTACCTCTTTCTAACAGAGGCGTTAAATAATTGTGTTCTTATTTCTACTTGAATTGAATTGAGTTTGTCTAAAAATAATTAGTTATTTAAGGAGGTCGGTATTTATATAAAATTAGTAATAATTTATTATTTCAGGCATTAATTCAATGGAAGATACAACCCGAGAAAAACGTGAATTGGAATCGTTGGAGAATGAAGATTTCCCATCAGGCGCCAGTAAAGACGACCAAGCGGACCAAGAAGGTTTCTGGGACAAAGTTGTAAAAGTTGCTTTGAAATTATTTAGCAGATTTATAGAATGGTTGAACTCCTCATAATCTTTGTGTTTTATTCTTAATTAAATGACATAGCCTTAATCAATTTTTAATGCACTTTTTATTTTATGAAATTTGAGCTATCCAGAACGGAGCCTATGATAAGAGGTCAGATAAAAATAAATATTAATAAAATAAAAATTAGGCCATACACAATGAAAGTTGATATAAGACTGATATAATTTACATACACCCACAAAAATGCTTCAAAGTATTATCAGCCAGTGGTTATGTGATTAACAAAGTAAGTAACTTGGCTGTAAGGTGTTCACCAACACGTTGCAGACCGAATAGGAAATGGGGTGGGGACTCGTATTTACGAATTACTAGTAAACCGACAATGTGACCAAAACAAAACATTTCGTATGATTTTAAATTCATCGCAGATTGTACTCATTTTATTATGATACGGGTACTCACGATATGTATTTTGAAACGCCGATATTTCGACCCAGTTGCAAGGATCGTGGTCACGGCTGAACGTGTTCAGCCGTGACCACGACAAAACATTTCATAGTTGATTGTAAGTGAATGATATAGTTAGCAAGACAGGAATAGTATTTGCCATTGCACAAGTGCTGTCAGGGTTTAATTCGATGGTTCAGAGCCCTATCAACTCCAAGAGGAGGGATTAGGTGCCACAAAATGGAGTCCCTAACACTCCGAAATTATAATTCTCATCTATGAGTAAATATGTTACATAATTAAAGGTTTAAACTAACGAATAATATTAAATTTTTATAATATTCTCTCTTCATAATATCTTAAGATTGTCTGGAAGAGATAGCTATGTTGCGATAAGACTGCCATTTTTACCTTACGAATCTCTTTTTTAATTGTTAATGTCCTGTTCTCAGTGTACATAAAAGTGTTAAATAAATAAACATGGGTGTTAGTGATACTGCGTACTGTAAGAAAGGCAGCTAAAAATAAGAGCTACTTCACTTATTTTCACATGGCTGATTTTTATAGATGTTTTGTAGAATATTATTCTTAAATAGTATCCATAAGTGTCCGACACTTTCCATGGGCTAAAACTTTTGTCAGACGCCTTAAAGCTCGTGGGTGGAGCTTTAAAGCTTCCACAAGCACGCAGGGTACTCAAAGAACATGGACGCTACTGAGAAATTAAGGTTTCATCCATGTATAAATGTCAGATCACTCTGGGCTCTTACTCTATGATGTGTTATTTGTTGTCCATGCTGCCCGCTACACATGGACTGCTAGTAGGGGGTATAAGTGTGTAAGCATTTATTATTCATTATTATTCCTATGAAGTAGCAGTGGATGTCTAAATGAGGGGTGAATAAGAAAATGAGGTCCACAACATTATTTGTAAAGAGATATTATTATAGTCCTTAAAGTTCTACATAAAATAATCAAAAATTATGAAAAATATTGTATAAAAACAAACAACTTTCTAATATTAACTTATTCATTAATTGAAATAATCTATACCAATAATTCTAATACATTATTTATGATAACACAGAAAATTTTAAATGATCTTCAGGAATATTCATAGGATTGTAATTTCTCTGCATCAGCATGTGCCGCACTATTGATAGCTCATTATTATCTGTGGGTTTTATAAAAGGACTTATGTCACTTTCATTTATTCTGATATCTTTGATGGCAGTTTTAAAAGCATTACACCTCATAAATGCTTTACTTGTCAATGCAGTCTCAATAATACATTTGTCTATTACTGCGGCAACGCACCTGTCATCACTTAATGCCTTGCCTTCCAGTGCGTTCGCTATTGTGTGATACACTTTCCTGAAATCAATTTTATTAGTGCATACTGCCTGTGGTATGTCTTCAAAATCAGCAATAAGTCTCAAAGCTGTAGCAGTTTCTGTTCGCAGGTCATTAAAGGGAAATGTTTCTGTTAACAGTTTAGCCCAACTAGTCAAAGGAACATAAGAGGAATTGTCTGCTCTTGTACGTTCTCTCGCTACGTTGCACTCTTTTTCCTGCTTTAAAGCTTTGTTTTTGAAAAATATCAAAGCTTCTTCAACTTCTTCTCTTGTTTTATTTGGAATGTATTCCTGTATATCGTATATATTATTAGATCCATAACTTCGAAGGGCATGATATAAAAGAAGCTTGTCATTCTTATTCCAACCTTTAAGTTGATCCTTCGCGGAACCTGCCATATTTTTATCCTCAATTCAATCTTAGTAAAAATATTATAACTAAGATACCACCTTGTTTGATGTAATATTATTTGCACACACGAATACGAATTTTATAAATAAAATCGTCGATCCACCACTCAATAGACTTATCTCCTATACAAAATAAATTACAAAATAATAGGTATTACGATCTACATTGTCTAAAATTCTATAGTGACACTGACACTGACAGTGAAGTGAATGTCAGAATGTCACTTAGCGAAATAATGTTACCATCTTTTCATTAAAATCGTGATTAGTGATTACTCGAATATTTAATGAACCATGTAATGAGGATTTGATTTATCCCTTTCTCATTATACCTATTACGATATTTATCATTAGTCACACAATAATTTTACAAAACAAAAAACCGACTTCAAAATCTACAAGTTTCCGGGAACACACAAAAAACTATGTAAGTAGGGCGAGCGAAGCGAGCCCTATCACTATCCCACAATCTGAGCAATTTTTGGTATACTTTACTGAAAATCTATCACGCTTAGATTTGTGCTTTAACATAGTAATTTAACTTCGTATTACGGAGATGTGTTATCTAAGAATTGTATGAAAAAATATTTTCATAGCTAATTTCATATTATTATTATTTTAAATCATTAGATAATAATCGTTAGATTTAGTTCTTATTAGCGAAGTCGCCCCCCCCCCCCCCCTGCTGATAGCACACGACACGGCCCGAGTGCCCTAGTGTGTTACACATGATTTCAACGTTTTTAATTTAATGTCCCAAAAAGACTTGGCGCGGATAAAACTTTTAAAAGTTTAGGGTATAGGCAATAATTAAAAACAATATTGGTGGTATAAAATTATAATTATATTGATTACACTGTATAGATATAATGCGCGTTAACCATTACATATTTAATGCACAATGTTGATAATTTTAATGTAAGGAACTGGTTTAATGGCACTCATTTACCAGCTGTATTTATAAATACAATGCCTTTTGGTGTTTTAAATGATGTAATACATATGTATTTCAAATTGATATCGTAACTGTTTTATGTATGTACAATATTTTTACGGTTCAATATAAGAATTGTTACATCGCTTCGTATACTCGTAGACTAGCCTGCGCGACGGAATACCTGACTGCAAATAAAACTATAAATAACAGTCATGAAAGGAAATTAATTTGATGTATATGTAAATATTAAATGCAGATATTGAGAACACTTAACTAGGACAGCGCGATGTCTAAATGTTGCTAGGAATACTGCATCTTATCTTTGAGAACTTGGAATCAAGTTCATTATAACTAAACATTAAACTTCATAAACATGGGTAACTTATTCTACATGCGTTTTCTTGAGACAGTAACAATGTATTTTATAACAAAACGTATTGTTAAATTGCACCCAACTCTAATACTTATGTGTTAACCTCATTAAATAACAACAATCGGCTATTGGACTTAGACGATGGCGATAGTGGAAGGAATTAAATGGTGATAGAACAATAAATTGAACACAACGGTCTACTACAAGATTTCTTAAACTTTCATACAACGGAGTCATATATACTTTATTCTTGTTATATAGGTGGGATAAATCACTAGAAATAGCTGTATAAAATCAGGAGCGAATAATTATACTATTGTAAACAAACACTCACCAGTTTAGTTGTATTACTAGAGCAACATACATCCCTCGATGGGGGCTGTCTAACCTATAAGTCCTGTTTCTTACAATATAATAGTATAAAAGTTTTTTTATAAAATGAGAGGTAAAAGTTAAGACCAATTACAAGTGTTAAGTAATTTGACACTAATTAACAGTCTAGTTATTAAAGTAAGCGTTTTGTTTTTAAACTTATTTAAGTGGTAGTGTTAAATGACTAATGTTGTAGAAGTTATTTAATTATAACAGTGCCAGGATGGGGCAGTGAATACTTATTTATAGTAATGTATACGGGTCAATTTCAAATTTTCAGCTTTGTTAACATTACATTATGTCTAACTAGTTTAGACACAGAAAATCTAAAAATTCAATTAGCTCATCCAACTTAATTCTCGACGGGCAAAATAAATAATAAACTTCTTTAGAATGTTTATCACACAAAATCCTTATGTAATATAGAAACAGAAATAATTATTTTAAGGCAGTTTTTTTATGTTTCTGTTACAAATTATTTTAACAAAATCTTATTTAAAAATAATCTAGATAATGTACATCATTCTAATATAATACACTTACATTATTATACAAAATCATGCGACTTAATAGGTACAATTTATAAATTTTAAAAGCCACTGTTAGAGAAGCTTATGCGATACTTTAGTTAATACAATTCAATTTATTGAAATCAATATATAAATATTTTAGAATTTAGAAACCATTTAAAGGGGAATGTAGCTTGTAATCAACCAATAAAGGTAACTGAAAAATAATAGCTAAACAAAACAATATAATGTTACAATAAATCAATAACAATATCATTTATACTAATATCTTTTCTAAAACCCATAATTATGTTCACCGGAAATATACTGTCACCTGTGGTTTAATGGGTCATAACACAGCCTACTCAATGAAATAGGCCTACTATTTCAGCGAAAATTTAATTTTCAATTATTATTACATTGAAATTCTCATAATTATATATTCCCGAGAAGTTCATGAATAAAGACCATTTTAATAGAAAAATAATCACACATTAAACATATCTTTAAGAGCAGTTCACTTCCGGTAACCAGAAATATGAATTAGTTAAAGTATCTGAAATGCCGTGCGTATAATAGGATAAAAATAACTACAAATGCAATCTAGGATATTGTATATTATCTATATCTTGTGTCAGATTAAACCCAAGATACATATACATTGGGAGAGGGCAAGTGAAATAACGTGTCATGTTTGAACCGTCAACATTTAATCTGTTTATAGTCGATTTAAGTATAAAAAAAATTAATCAATGATAATCGAAAATATTCCAATGGAAATTTTATTACTATTTTCTTCATCTCAATTTATAATATTTTATAATCAGTATGTGTTGCGCACAATGTGTGCAGACGTATTTATGTCAAGCCGTTTTGTGAGGTTCCAATTAACGTGCGCAGAAACGAATTATATATCAAGAACAACTAAGACCCAAAAGAAACACTGTTTTTTGTTCGTGTTAGATGCCTTAGATGTTACTAATATTTATGGAAGACGGTAAGTACTTACTGTCAAGTGGGTCATTTATTCGTTTATCGGCTTTTGACACACTATCAAAGAGACCAAACAGATTGGTGAGTACTATACATACTAAGAGACCAAGCTAACTAGACGATTGGATGGAGACGACCTCCTAGCCCCTTACCGCCTTAGGTACCGCGTTCACCTAAGTACTGTTCGCAGCAATAATTCCTTCGCTGTAATAACACTTACTTTTGTGATCATAATATCTATTCAGACAGCAAAAATGTAAATCAGGCAACAAAGAAATCGATTATCACGACGGATATTTTTCACTTTGATATCTCTATTCATTTAAACACTTTGGATATAAATAAATAAAAACTAACAGCTTTTGTTCACCTAAACACTAATATAAAAAAAAAATTGACATCTAAACATACCGATGGCGTCACGTCAGTCGTCTAGTTAGCTCGGCCGATTCGTTGTGTTTCACTGGCGTTCGGCAGAGGTCTGGGCGGTGTGACGTGACAGTATGAGTTCGGGCGCCAGTTGGAAGCTATCGAAGTTGGTATCGAGGAACAGTTCCTGTAAGAAGCGTCGGGTCGGCAGCATGTTGTACGTATCCCTAGCGAGGAGTGCGCACACGTCGGAGTACACGCACGGGTTTCGGAATAGGTCTGGATTTCGCTGCTTCAACGACAGCAATGCTGACTTTGACTAGAAAATAGAAATAAAAAAATTCGTGCATAAGTGTGTATGAGCAAGTGATACCTCCAGAATTTGACATGTGAAAGTAGAGTATCTATAAAGTAAAGGACATAATTGTATGTCTGTACTGTAATATGTCAATTACATAAATATATTAATAAGGGCTACTGGAATTAAAATCGTTGCGTTCAGTTTCACGTACACGTGGGTTAAACAACTTATTTTGTACAATTATTGTTGGTTAAGTTAAAGTTGTGCTGAACATTTTATCTCGCCATTTTCTACTTCTTGAGTGTTAAAACCTCCTTACCCAAGCATAGCATGATAGCAGCAATAAATTAATTTTCTAACAGTATTGACAAATTATCTACATCATTTTTAATCTAATATACAAGGTCGTCATCGGTACGTCATTAAACACGACTATCCAAGTTATCCAACTACTGGATTCGCACCCCCCATCCGTTATCACAACGTGGGTTTCTTCAAGTAAAAAATGAATAGGCTTTTACTAAGTTGTAAGATTGTAGTAAATTATTCACTTTAGCTATAAAATAGAAATATTCTGGTTTGCAGTGATAGACACAAAACTTTATATCTCTTCATAATCCCAACTTACCTGGAAACTGTTAAAAAATATCTAATAATAGTGTTTTCCTTTTACCTACTCAATTTACCAGAGACTATACACAGGCACATTGGAAACAGTTGTATAATGTCACCGGTAAGTACAGTTATAAACTGTTTAATATTACCTGCTTGAGATGTATAGGGTTGGCCATGAACAAAACGTAGTGCAACAGTTGCGCGATAGCCTCACTCGCGCCGTCGACAGTGTCGCCTTCTGTTGTGGCGCCCCCTTCGCTCTCCATGCCTGTACACAACACACTTTCATTACTCTGCGAGCTTACGAAAATAAATTTTCCAAGTTGCGAAGGTGCGTTGCCCACTAGGAAAAGGGCGTACGTAAGAACTATGTACCAATAAATATAGAAATATGTATACTGGGTGATTTTTAATTCACTTGTCATACTCGAGGACAAGAAAGAACATGGTCATAGGTAATGATTAAAAATATAAGGTCCTACACGATAATTATTTCAAAAATGGCAATCAAAATTATCTAAAAATACACGTAATGTATGGCGAACAGCTGTGTAGGTACTACTACCGACCCGCCGGCGGCTCAGCGGCCGGGTTAACGACCTTGTTTATACCGCGCGGCCAATATGTCTACATTATCGGTTTGTAATGGATAATTACGTCAACTTTTAAGCACCCTTTTTAATTAGATATTTGGAATGAGAATCGAATACTGAGTACCCCCTATTAATATCGCAAGTGTCTTAGGAATCACCTTGTATAAACACACCTGCAAAAAATGCCTCACGCAGTTCATGCGACGAGGGGGGACGCGTGCGCACACACGATAAACAATCGGCCGCCGAATGTTGCCACCGCCACAGCCGTACGCTCGAACTGGCACCTAACATGGTGCTCGCCACGCTCGTCTGCACCTCAGACACGCCCACGTATTCACCCGTCTCCTTCACTCCTATCGCCTTCTCTTTAGATTCCGTATTTTGATCTACGTCACTCTTCACGGACAAGGACATTGACGTATTGTTAGACCCCGTCTTGTCTGCCGTGACGGACTCGGATGTGACATCGGGTTTCGTATTGACCGCGGACGTGGTGTTTGTTGCGGACGTGACGTTACTGGCGATTGCTCGTCGGACGTTCACGCCGAATGATGTTACGTATGTTGGGTCCGCGCCTAGAAGTAGTTGGAAAATGTTAGGATTAATTAATCAAGTACGAATCTTTTAGTTTTACATAAATTATTCGATATTTATCGAATATCCAAAAATCTTTATTATAACTACAATATTATTTCATGCCACGCATGCCCACACAGACAGTTAATTAAATAGAGCGACATAATAATAATAATCAAGGAACTAACTGATACGATTTGAAAAAAAGGTGGTATTGAAATCATTAGCTGACGACGCACCCGTCCGTTTGTCCGCGGCGTGGTGTTCGGGCGTGACGCGCGCCTTGTACTCCACAGCGCTCGAGTCGACCGCCGACGAGTGCGAGTGCGCGCCCGCCGCACTGTGCGCTGCACTTGGGTTCACCTCCTCCCCGTTTACAGCACTCTCGTCTCTGGAAATATATTATGTATTTCAATAAAATATATATTCCTTTGGGGCCATCCATAAATTACGTCATACAAATTTCATGACTTTTGGAGTCCCCCGCCCCTGTCTCAGTCACACGTGTTCGCAGATGTGCGACCCCCCTCCCTTAGAGTGACGTCTTATATTTTGCAATCTTAATAATTTTGCGTTTAAGTTAAGAGTTAAGCATTTGAGAATTACATGATGTGTCGTCATGAAGCCAATGAACCGCCTCTTTCCCCTTCCCTTAATACACCCCGCCCCGTCCCTACACCTTCATGTGTGACGTAATTTATGAATTGCTCCTTTTTAAGGCTAGCAAATTTTAGCTCTCAGATATCGACTAATTAGTCTCAATTCATCTTTTATGTACAGACAAATGACAGACATGGATCACTTATAGTACACACTTATAGCCACATACCTGGGGAAGAGGTCCTTTAGGTCTCGAGGAAGACATATCCCCATGTACACAGGCGCCTTGGAAGACACTAAGTGCAAGGGTGGCTGTTGGACGTATTGTTGGGCTTGCGTCGCCGACTGTACCCTCGGCGGGCGGCCCCCGCCCCGCGCCGCCTCGCCCTCCCCTCCCACCAGAGGCTTCCAATCGTACTCGAGTAAACTACAAATACAATTCAAGTAAAGTATCTTACTTTGTCATTCTCAATTTTATAGCACAAAAATGAAATAAATATTCATAATTCTATGATTTTACTTCATTGAACCAATTTGATTTTCGTCATGACTTTAATGGGATGAAAGTCGAATATCTTTTACCATTCCTGAGAGACTTGATTATAGCAAGTCAACGGAGCACTGTCAAACCAAATAAATTTCGCTTTGTTGTATATTTTTGCTAGAGCGCCATGCATTTTCAGCCACTTGGTTTCTATAGAGTGCCCTATAGTTTCGTCTCATTGCACTATCATGTATAACGATTGATACCATTACATTTTACAGTTACATACCCAGACTATTGTATACCTTCAGTATAGTCTATTTGCAACTAACTTTTTACACAACTCACCTTTTATTATCAATTATAAGTGAATGCTCACCTCATCTTAGTCAATCGTTCTCTCGTCGACTTGGCTCGCTCACGCAACGAAGAAAACGGTTTCGATCGTCTGTTTGAATCCGACAACAACCAACTCAAATCATCGACGTCACTCGAACCAGTCGCTGCACTTTCTGATAAGTGAGGCCTGAAAATAAAATAAAATTATAATATATAAAATCAAACACCAATCACTTACGACTTTAATATGTATACATATAACATGATAATGATATTACCGCCTGTTCCGATTCAATGACTTCAATGTAGCGTATCCAGTCATGTCCAAAAGTGTAGGCGGTGAACTTGCCACATCGGGTGTTGTAAAGCCTTAAAAACAAACATTAATAAATTAATTATATGATATAATCACAAACATATAAATATTAAATAATTTTTCTATACATACTATACATACTTGAAGATGAGATCCGCCGATGTGAGTCGGTAAATTTAGGCCTCTGTGAACTAGTATTGCTCTTCATACCGTACAGACTAGACGAACTGGGTATAGGACTTAGAGTTAACACTCTGTCGCTGCAACAGAAAACCATTGCTTGATAATATAATTACAATATTTATGGCTAATCAGTGGAACAACGGCCAAATGTGTATCAAACAGGCATCATAATGAGTTCCATAGCCAAGATAAAATTGGAATCCTTTGTATTTCATAGGAATACAAAGGATAAATAACTCACGGCGTTTATACATTTTACCATTTCATTTTATGGTTATATCAGCTAAATCCCTCCTATACTTCCCCTCTTACTTAAAATACGAACCCTCTATAACTTAAACGAATAATTTGGGCATTGCACCTCAGTAACTCAAAGTTGATACGACCGCAATGATGTTTTTAACGCGAAACGGGACTCTTTTTCAAAATAAAATGTCTTCCTGACAAAAAAATTAACATTTAAAAATGAAAAATGTCATGGAGGGAAACACAGCAAGGAACGATTAACGATTCTGCTTTGTAGATATTCTACAGGCACGGAAAATTTAAACCATTAATGATTGGCAAATCAAAGAAACCTTGTCGCTTTGCGGGCTGCAGATCACTGCCTCTGGATTATGAAGATAATAAAAAAAGCATAGATGACTGGAGAACTTTTTAGAAAATGGCTAATTAAAACAGACAAACGTAGACGTAAAAAGAAAAATTCTCTTCATAGATAACTGCACAGCACATGCTGACATACCTCCATTGAAGGCTTATTGGCCTATATTATTTGTAGTGTTTAAACTTCACACCGTGCAATATTAAGCAACTTTACGCACACGTAACGTAGGTAATGTATTATTTCATGTAGTGGTTAAAAAAAAATTATTTTACTTACGGGATAGCGTACTTCCCCATAAACGAATCACAACTGCTCACTCCGCTTGTGCTGGACTCACTGGTATTCCTCACCCTGCCTTCGTGGGCGTTGTCCAGGGAATTCATTCTTCCTAGTAGCAGTCTATTCTCCATGTGCATTCTATGAGAGCCGGGACGCTCGTAGTTGGGACAGTCTCGCAAAATATCTACAGTTCTCGACTCAGTTAGGGCCGATCTTTCGAGGGAGCTGGCGCATCCTTGGGATGGAAGGGTGTGGGATTTCCGCTTGTCTGTTTCCCTCCGATCCCTATACCCCATTCTCGAGTCGATCACATCTTGATCTTTGCTATCACCTTTCTCCGAACCTACGGTACGATTTAACCTGTCGGAGTGCAAGCTTTCGGCGGTACTCTGGTCGGTGTGGTCGGAATGTTCACTCAAATCCATATCGAACGCGTTATACCGACGGTCGGGGGATGTTATGTTGTAATTTGTTTCGTTGGGGTCAAATATTTGTAAGTAATTCTCATCTGGTATAACAGGGAACTGATCGTGTCTCGTATGCCGTACGCATAGCCAACCTAAAATATTAAATTATTTTACAACTTTTAACCGATAAAATTAAACACTTAAGACATTTGATACCTAACAGTGAATCTATATTATTAATGCCTCCCGGCAATCTTCTCTTTTCTATCCATTGATAAAGTATGGGCAAAGGTGACATCAGCCAAAACAGAAAGAGCAGCAAAAAGGTAGACTATGAGAGTTAATTAATTAAGCCATTCATGAAGTATGGCTTCAATTAAGAGTTATTATCAGTTTTCATTATACTTACATAGCCGATGAACGAGCAATCGAGCTACCTGATAGGAAATTGTCAATAAACCAACTTACATCAATAGCACCGTATCATAAACACTTTGCAATCCATACCAAAGAGAAACATAATTACTGGGCCCGCAATAAATTTTAACAAAGCACGCACTTTTGTTTTCGTAACTTACCAAGATCGGCGAGAAGGTTGGCGCCGTCGAAGGTACTGCCAATAAGACAGAGGACGTAAAAGGCCGTCGCTCGCACCGAGTACACCGGACTGTATTTAGCTAAGCGCACAATGTGCGAGGGCGGCGAATCCTCCAGGAAGCCGTTGCTCAGGTTCATCAGCAGCTGCAACCCTTGAGAGGTGACCGCCGTGTTGCCGATTGCCCATAACGACGCCTTTAATTCCGCCATTTCTTGTTCGGTTGCACATTTTTTGCGCTGGAGCACCTGCAAATTTAGGTAGTTCTAAATATTAATGTTCTTTTGAGAATGGGTTCAGAATATGGGCCTCGGCATTTGGAACATTTAATTTTTTCAACATATTATATAATATAGATAATTATTATGCTATGTATTTTTCGAAGTTCCGAAGTTTTCATTCATGTTTTAAGCAATTTCAATTTTCGGAAATATTATCAATCAGTAGACTTTAAGAATGAAAGATCTCGCGCGAGCCGGGGCGTCATGCTCGGGGAGCGGCCGAGCTCCGATCGTTCGCGGTTCGAACTCGTAAATATGCAAGCGGTGTGGAAAACTTCGATAACGTGATTCAGGCTTGAGATGACGTCACCGTGACGTGTGCGACGTCGCCACAGACTGATATAGGGCGCGCTCCAATAAGCGATCACAACGACACTCAATCGACGACACGACACCTCGACGACGACGACCAAACCTGATATAGTACGGCCGACGGTTCTAGGCCGCTCTGAAGTTAGGCTTTCGGATATAGTGCGCAGGTATTGTACTTTAGAGAGAGATAGCGACACGAACACTGAGCGTGTGACAGAAACCATCAATGCTCAAAGTGACACCCCGCGCGTCTTGCCACCATTTCGACCCTAAAATTGACTACAGCGCAGTGATCCGAACAAAGTTCAGAGCAGCCTAGAACCGCCGGCCGCACTATACAAGGTTTGTTCGCTTAGTTAGTGGAACGCGCCCATTGTCAGCGCACGGGTGAGTTACCCGGAAGTAGGCGGGCAGCGCGGCGGCGAGCAGCGCGCGCGCGGGGTGCGGCGCGGCGGGCGCGGCGAGCGCGGCGAGCGCGGCGTGCAGGTGCGGCGGCGGGCGCGCCGAGCGGCGGTGCGCGCGCGGCCGCCGCCCGCCCTCGCTCAGCGTCAGCGCCTCGTGCACGCCCGCCTCCACCAGCCGCACGTACCTGACACACATGGGTATATCACTTTTAACATTAAATCAACAGTACTCAAGCATGTTAGTTGTTCCCGCCTGGATAGCCACCACTTCTTTCTAATTGTTTGTTAGAAGTCACAACTTCTTTTTATTTCTATTATTCAGAGATATGAGTCCAACTTGTATTCGATTTGATGACGAACATATTTTTGAGTTTCTTAATTATGAAAATTATAACCTAAGCTCAATCATATTATGTAGATAATAGATGAAGATAGTTAAGAATAATAAAATTAGTATTTACCTATAGTTATAAAATGTTGCCCAATATGCCAAATGTTTCCTCAGGAAGCCGATACATTGAGCATCGGGCGTTTGTCCCGCGGCTGCCACTTCTAAGCAGAGCCACAGCAGGTACCCACGATCACCGACCACAGAATAGTCAAATGTTGTAGGATCCGCATTTTTGTTCAATTTGCAGTTTTGTGCGAGTGCATCCTTCATTGTTACCATTTTTTCCAGAAACACCTGCAAAGAAAACAACGTTACACATCATAAGCCCAATGACTAAAAACAAAATGAAATTTTGATTTTAATTATGAGGAACTTTGTTTCTAAAACTGTACTGATATTGAATATTTCGTACTGATATTGATTGTTCTGTATTTGATATTGATTGTAGTAACTTGCTTCTGACATTTTTTCTGACAATTTTCACCTTATTTTGTTACCGACTACAGCAACTTTAAACAGTTTTAGATCGTTGCAACTTACTGCGATTGTTAATAAGCTTGCACAGATTCTTGAAAAATATGACGTTTATTAAATTAATGATATGAGAGATGAATGATGTTGGAACAGTTATCAAATAAAACACTTACAGGAACACTATACGCTTCTTCTAAAATAGAGAGCGCGCACTTCGCAACCGCTTTCGATTCATCCTTCACTTGCCCAATCAATATCTGTAGTATCCAGCTATCCATATCCAGGGAGGCAGCTCCTTCGCTGTCGTCCTTCTGGTAATACTTCCAATGTTCTTGAAGTATATTCTTCTTTAACTTGGACTTTTTCCGAACTAGTTCGCGTGATTTCCGCGACGCCCTTAGTAATACGTTTAGGAACTGTGTGGCGTATAGTCTCGAGGCCTGAATCCCGCATGTGAGGGTTTTGGCAAGAATGTCACGAGGACTGGAGTCTATTGTGTATTCTAAGCTAGATATAACTAATTTAACGTAGCAGCTATGGTGAGTCTTAGTAGATAATTCTAATAGGCTGAAACATAAATATTTCTTTGGTATAAAATAACAATTAAATACTTATTGTAATAGACATTGATGGACAGGATTGTGTAAGACGGATTAAGCCACTGCAAAAAACTGAGAAAATGAGATTGAAAATTTTCAATGTTCGATCAAAGTATTTTTGATGTGTTATTTGATCACTTATTTAAAGGCGCTGGAATAAATTTATGAAGATAAAAATTTTCTACTTCTTAAAGTTTATCATGCTTATAATTTACCTACGTGAACAACTTTTTTTGTTGTTTTGTTAATTCGTTCTTACATAACACAGACCCTACTATGACCGAGCGAGAATCCGAGTCTCCGAAAACGATATAAGTTAATACAAAAATAAACTGACCGTAACCAAGAGTGAGAGATCAAAATGTTAATATTCAACTGTAGTGCTACAATCGACACTTACTTGTCATAGAGTTTAGTCTGTGTGAACAGTCTGAGGCCGGCCTGCGAGTGGCACAGTTGTCCGATGAAGAGGAAGTACATCTGGCACATGGTGTTGCACATGTGCTGCGGACTGAACAGACACTCGTGCGCCTTGCGCCCCGTCTCGATCGCCTTGATCTGACCACTCACATCCGTGAACAGGTCTTCTAACAGCTTTTGTGAATCGGCCTGGTCAAGATTGACATAAATAACATCATTGAATGATTGACAAAAATAAGATTATTCTTGTCAATCAATGAAATATAATCACTGTTTAATACTGTAGGTACTGTACAAATTTGAAACTTACCAACGTTTGGATAGTTAAATTATATTCTAGTCACTTATTTTGATAACTTAAGATAAAAAAATATAAGAATAAAATAAAGAATGACATACAATTCTGTGTAAATATAAATACACAACTTCGGTAAAAAAAATGTTATTTTCTTTTATCTCCTACAAAATTACTCGCCAGTACGTCAATGTAGAAGTTTAACTTCAACATAACAAGTCACCGGAGGCATTTACATATATTGAACTCACATCATTGTGTCGCAGCAAATGCCTGATCAGTTGGCAGCCAGCCCGCGTCGCTGAATGTCCGTGACAGGTGCTGGACAGATCCGTATGGGAATACTTGTTCGACGAAGGTTTCAGGTAATTTATTATCCTCCCCGCCCACGCCTTGTGCGCACTATCATTCAGGTTTAACAATGGCAAACCGTCTGATTCCTAAAATTAATTTATATTATCAGTACATTTACATTTTCAAGCACATTATCGGCAGTTAATATTTAACTTGCCTGTGGGATTATTTAGGAGACATGTAAAAACACAAATCGTTAGTAAGGGTTATTATAATGTAAATCTTATCTTATATCTTTAAATGAGCAATTCTTGTATATATATATAATTGGAATCTCGGAATCGGCTCCAACGATTTTCATGAAATTTAGTATACAGGGGGTTTCGGGGGCGATAAATCGATCTAGCTAGGAATCATTTTTAGAAAATGTCATTTTATTCGTGTTTTTGTAGTCCCAATTTAAACTGAAAAATATGACTCTTCCTGACATCTATTGGCGAATAATAATACTTTTTTGTGAGCAACTAATTGCTTTAACGACACAACAGCAGATGGCGTTGTTAAGTAACACGAAGTCAAAAACACAATTTATAAAAAAAAAATACCGAGCAAAGCTCGGTCATCCAGATATTTAGTATAAAATGTCAACGGCGCATGAAACGATCAGCTTCAAAGCCGGATTTGCTCAAATTAGGCAAATGTTTCTCTGATGAATGTTACTTTTTAACAAGCACTAAAGAATTTCTTTCATCCTTTATTGTCGGTCATATTACAGGACCTTGTCAAAACGGCAACACCAAAAAAATACTTGTATAAGTATTAATAAATTATTTATTGAAGTGATACTTCTTTATTATCGTTGTGATTTGGAATTCGATGAATCGGATATGACGCGCAAATGAAACGAAACGGAAACTAAAAAGACGCATTATGAGATAAATTATGTTTCGTACAATTTTACATAGATCATAAAAGCCGAATTATCACAAAATATTTTTTGAAGTTTCACTTCTAGCACGAGTGAATTGCACACATTGTTTTTTTTAATTTAATATCATTTTATATAGGTATATTACTGACCTTTAATACAGTCCGTATTACTTCCCAATTCCACGTGTTGCCGTCCTTATTCTGCATCACTAGTGTAGACCTAAGCAAGCTTTCACTGTCGCGTTCGAACAAACTAAACACTTTGCTCACTGCGGCACTAGTCCGTGACGTCACACTTTTGCTCTTCACCAAGGCACTCACATTCCTAGTGGGAACATCCGCCCTCGAGCCCACGCTATGCCTCTGCTTGGGCTCGGGCTCCGTGTCCGACTCGTCCAAAAACTCCAAACTGTTGTCCTTGTTCACCATGAAATCTGAGTTTCGGCCGACGTCTGAAGTCTTAGGTTTTGCCATATTGGCATTCTCCTTCTCTTTCCGACTCTTCGACGTATCTTCTACTTTGATTTTGAATGCGCCGCTACAGTACTGAACGATATGATCTAAGAAGAGGCTGTTGGTCGCCGGTCGGGCTTCCAACATCGAGTGGAGTCTCCTCAACGCAGCGACGGCCGCTAAGGCCTGAGGCTTTCCCTCAGACGCTTGAGATATCAACGAAGGCAGTGCTGGCGTTATATTACATATTTGAGGAGGTAGAAATAAGTGTATTAAATGCAACAGTTGTCCTAATAATACCGTCGCTCGCACCGATATAAAGGTATCACTCGTTACTATCACCTCAGCCAAACCGTCTAGTAATCCAGCCTAAAACAACATGAAATATTAACGAAAAACCTCAATGGTTATCGCAAGCAACATAGTTTGGAAGCTCACCTCTAAGAAACACTGAAGTAATAGGGCAAGATGAATTTCCATTATATCAGGCCCAGTAGCACTGAGGTGTGGTAGGATGGCAACACCCTCCGCTGCCACAAACCCTTCGTTCAGCCGCCACGAGTCCTGGAAGTCTGATGGGTCTACGGCATCCAAAGCCACAGATATCTCATCTGTCCATTCTGGTTGGGGCAGTCCCACTAACTCGTAGAGTAGATCCAAAATGGCTTTCTGGAAAGATGAAATTAAAATTACAATATATATGTATTTATACAAAGGATCTATATAAAGCATTTGTGGACTCAAGCTTGTGTAATTTGTAGGTGATTGGCCGACTCAAGCAACTTAAGCGATCGGTAGTTGACTGGGTGAGGACTAGTAACTAAATTTCGTGAACGCTTCCATATTTCGGAGAGCACTTTAAAGCTGTCCTCAACACTAACGCATTGAAAAGCTTAGAAATTTATAAAGACTTGGTTTGGCCATGAACCTTTACTAATCCACACTGGAGCGTCTAGAGCAACATTGTGAAATGTTTCCGGACACACAAAATTAACAACTAACAAAAATATGTCCAACTAAGTTTTCTTTAATTGTTGTATCACAGATAAAAAAACAGATTGCAAATTACATTTCTATACTCACTCGGACCTCTAGCCTCGGCAGTGACAGTGCTCTGACCAGAGCCCGCAGCCCGCCCGTACTGCACGGGTGACAGAAATGTAGTAGCCCCGGCCAACTGCGCAACACGCAAAGTAATGCTAGCCTACTGCATGTGAACCTCATTTCACGTTCGTCCCTGGAAATACTGTACAATGTTACCATAACATATTCACATTAAAAACTGCCTACGTCATCAAATGGATACAACGGTCTTCGGGTGAACAAGAAGTCCATCCACCCTAAACTTCTAAAATCGACCGTTACTGATGTCCATGGAGAGTGGAACACTTGCTAACTGGTGGAACGTCTGATCATTTGTCGATTATGTTTATAAAAAAGAGTAAATGCAATAGAAATACCGTGGAATAGAACCTACATAACGCATTTTGATAGAAGCAGAAGCATAAGCGGAAATAGAAATGAAAATTTGCTAATTATAAACAGCTAATTATAAACACAATGTTGTTTAAATTATTTTGCATATTTGAATAAACTAAAATAATTTGTATATAAATAGTATGGAAGTTATATAATAGTTTCAAGTATTGCGCATGAGCTAAATGAAAATGCTCTTTTAATTTGGATTCAAGTTACAAATTAAGTTAAATTAAAATTCAAGTGACAAGTCGAAATCAATTACAATTGAACCTATATGGATAAAGACTCATCATAATAGAAATTAAAACTGCACATTAATTACATTAATATTTCACTATAAAATACACAGAAGCAGAAGCTTTTCATTCCAAAAACGTTGAAATAAACAAGACATTAGGAAAGTCGACAGATAAGTATGTCATTAGACATTAAGTTAGCCGTCCCTAATATTAGGATATTGCAATAAAGAATAAATCAATATTTTCCGTTATACAATATACTAACCGGCTGCAATCCGTTCCGGCATGGCGGACGTGAAAATCACAGTAAGGCGAGTTGAGGCAGGTCAGGTCAATACGTGCTGCAATCCTAGAAGTGGGATCGTTGAGTGTGTGCAAAAGTACTCCACACAACGCCTCTGCCATTCGAGGAGTAGCACACACGGCCAGCTGACGCGTCACCGCCGTCACACCACCGCACGAGATGAACAAATCTGGGTTTATTACACCTGTTGAACGAATAAAGATGTTTTTATCATGTCACCTGTGTTATGCACCAGGAAAAATAATATAAAAACGGCTCTATATATATCAGACGTCAATAAATCAGCCTAATAATCGAAGAGTCCTGCATTCGATATCCAATGTTAATTATGTATTTGTAATAAACTCTTCGTTGTGCGAACGTCTAAATTAGTGTCTCTGTCATCCGCCTCATCATGAATGTTAAATAAATATCACATTATACAAATGAGGGTATAAGTGAGTAAACAAGTATATTTTATCATATTGTCTATACATCGCGCTAAACTTTATTACCCTGAACTACATTCCCATTGAAAGTTGCATATAGTGTAATTGCAGGAGTACCCAAAAGTTACATTTACTTTTTAATGTTTAAATTACTGTGCAGTACACTGCTTAAACTTCAAACGGCTACAAAGCTGGTAGCAAGATATACTATGTTTATTATTATTAATATTCCTTACATATTTCAGCCAAGGTAGCAACAGCTGGTCTAGATAACCTATCGCCGCTGCCATCGCCCTCACTTCCAGAGCACGCGACTGCTACAAGACATCGCAAAAGCCCCTTGTCAATGTAGGCAGAACGGTGCCGTCGAAGGGGCTGATCTCTGGGACCCACAACGGCAATTATCCTTCTAACTACTCGTAAAGCTTGAGCTCGCTCCTCTTCATTGCGAAGCATTAAATCCATTGACCTACCGAAAATGAAGTCAAAAGAAATTTTCTTAAATCAATGCCATACAATAATAATGTGTCAAAGGTTTATTTAAAGTATTCAAACATACAGTAAGAGTAACAGTAACAGATCTATACATGGATGATACAATGTACTTTTTAATATGGTTCAATTCCTTATGCAAGGATAAAATCTAATAAGATTTATAATTTATATTATTTTATATAATGCATTTGATTTGCATACTTACTCAATAGAATAATATATTATATAAAATAGCAATTTTATCATACAATTTGAATATGATTTACCTTATAACAAGGTAAGGCAACTTCAAAATATTAAAAGTAGCAACATCACTTTCTGTCTTGATCAAATAACGTACAACTCTTAAGGCCGCTGCTCTAATAACCATAGACTCGTCTACTAGGCTGGCACGAATGCTGTAAAACAAAAGAAAAATAAGCTATACCTATACTTTAATGGATGAATACTTTGATAGAAATTTTATTAGATTTTGCCTACAAAAATTTGCTACTGGCTGGCATCTATGTAGTTACATAACTAATTATGGCCACAAAAACAATATTATCCTTTCCGGAAATTTCCGGTAACTTTACTCAACTTATATAAATATATGTATATAAGTTCAGAAAAATGCTTGTCTATACAAATCACTTTTTCAATCTGTCAATTAACATATTTTTACCAAACATAACTTCAGAACATCATAATGATCAATGGAATTTAGCCACTGGAAAAGATATTAATAATAGTGCAGAGACCCATTTACTGATTGTCAACACATCACCATCAGTGAGGCCTTTTGCAGTGCTGGATGTCCATGGGGGACAGTAGTTACTTACTAACTTACTACCAAGTGTGTCACTGATGTCAAATATCCTTAGTATCATTAAGAACTGAATAATACACTTTTACACAATTAATATGAACAATCAAAGTGTGTTCTTACAA
This sequence comes from Ochlodes sylvanus, assembly GCA_905404295.2. NCBI lineage: Eukaryota > Metazoa > Arthropoda > Insecta > Lepidoptera > Hesperiidae > Ochlodes > Ochlodes sylvanus. Next base: position 9,119,787 of record FR990128.1, read on the forward strand.
AATAATGAGCTAAACACAAAAAATTACAAATGATCTTACTTACCGCTACAAAACTATTCACTAAAACTAAACAACAGATAATCTTATTCACTAGAACATCTCCATAACAAGCCGACTTTTGAAATGTACAGTATTATGAATGAATCAAGAAAACTTTGTTTGTGTATAAAATAACATAAGAATATTTAATTTAATTTGTATTGGATAAGGTAAATAAGGTGTTATTTACATACCAAGTCATCAGCTCATCAGATGTAAAGCCCAAATTATTTCTATCTTCCTTGCATAAAAGCATAACTAAACCATTAAGGTAGGACAACCTGTAACTGTCTGAGCCACTTCTAGGCATAGGTCTCATGTCTGGCCTCAATTCTAGGCCTACATTTTTATTGCTGGGTAAAGATTCACTCTGGTATGCTTTCTTCAAGTACAAACCTTCTAAAATTTCCTTAATATTTTCTTCTGGAGTTTTATTTTTAGTGTCTAACCTATATAAATCGCCACCATGTTTACCTGTAATGTATTGATTCAACATTCATACATACCACTGCAGTTTGTAAACTAAACAACAAGGCAATATTTTGAAAACCACCTTCAATGCAAGCAGTATATCCAGCCTCAGGATAACATTATTTATAATACACAATGTCAGGTCGTCTATTTACTTACCTTTTCTCCGAATTAATCTGTTTTCGACGTTGGCCATTATATCATTTTAGAACACCATTGGACCTTACTGATATCAATAAATGAGTAAAAAGTTGAGCTTTTAAAGATCACATAAATTTTCATTAAATTCTAAATTAAAAGAATCCAGCATGTTACAGATCAAAAATAAGTTAACTTTCCATTCCATTCCTTTTCATTTTAGTTTTACAAAAGGCATTTTCTTTTCTGTTCTGCCGACAGAAGACAGTTTTACTGTCAATCAGTTCTACAGACTAGACATAGACCTACAGGCTACAGGTTCAATAGGTTACCACTTTAAACTTTATTAATACGACCATAGAATAATGCAATTCTTTCATCATAATACTTAAATATGGAACTTTTTATCGAATCGTATTCGTACCTAGTTCGGGGCGATATGATAGAATACTAGTAATGTAAGTAGTAATCAAACACGAAAGAAAAATATACTTGCTTATTACCATAGCTTAGCAAATAAGCATGTTGTTGTCCATTCACAATTTAAGTATAAATTAAAATTAAGCCAATTATATCTCATGTAATGTAAATCAAAATATTTTATGGTATAAGGGATAAGATTATGGATTTAGCATTCCTCTGGACAAGGTTTTTCGTCTTTATGAAAGCGATGTTGCAAATCAAGAAACACTGATGTAAAATGGTTATAAGTTATCTTGAAAATATAATTAAACACGAGCATTCTATTGGGGGTTTACTAGGTCGCAAATGAGACGACTAAAGAAATATTCAGTATATTCACGGTTGTTTATTTAACTTTTAAATTCACGTAACAAAATTTTCTACAAAGCAGTGATAGCCGTGTGGTTGAACGTTGGACTGCCGAACCGGAGGTTCCGGGTTCAAACCCCGCACGCACCACTAATTTTCAAAAATTATGTGCGTATTAAAATTTAATTATCACTTGCTTCGGTGAAGGAAAACATCGTGAGGAAACCTGCACACCTGAGAGTTCTCCATAATGTTCTCAAAGGTGTGTGAAGTCCGCCAATCCGCACTTGGCCAGCGTGGTGGACTATGGCCTATACCCCTCTCACTGTGAGAGGAGACCCGTGCCCAGCAGTGGGACAGTTATGGGTTGTGATGATGATGATGATGATGATGAGTGAGTTTAACTGATGCAGCCAAGTGCAAGCTGAACCGACCATGGAGGTACGGCTAGTAGTCTAGTCGACAAGTTGAAAATGGTACAAAATAGAGATACTGCTCTTAAAATTACGTGCGATAGCTCATTGGATCCGGAATGACGTCTAGAAAAATGTGCTAAAAGCGTGTATTAGCACATAAAAAATTGCAAAAGTTATAAACAATTAAAGATGAAAAAAATGGCATTTCGTTTTTTGCCAATATTTCATAAACTATTAATATTTAAGAAATTTAAAAAAAAGATTCTGAAAGAGGAGGAAATTTCCAATAAAAACCTCCTAACTCCCGGAACTCTATCTCCATTATTTATAATTTTAATTTAACGCTGAAAATAGGTCTGCGCGAGACATTTTTAGGAAGCGCGCGTGGCGTCAAAAGCGAGTACGGCGCATTAATTAATTTATTTAAAGTATTAAATATTTTTTTTTTATTTGAAAAAATTATGGTGTGTTTTGAACACTATAAATAATTTATTCCCGTTGGAAATTTTGCTTAAAGTTAATTTTTCAACGAGTTAAACAATTGTTAACTAACGAAATTTTCTCGAACTATCGTCTTAATTATAAGTGAAAAAAAATGTTTAAATAATGGTCGTAAAAAATTTTCGCTTCGTAGAGCCTTTCTTACATACATACTTAACAACATCGTGCCATAAAAGTTAAAAAAATATTGATACTTTGTTTATAACAATTTTTTTACTTGAACAAAAACTTAAAAATCCAAGTAATGTTGTTAAAAAATTTTTTTTTTTATAAATCATCATATTATCGTTTTTTTATTAATACAAGATATTAATTGATTTGCAAAAAAAAATTTTCCCGGCATTTGTTGATAAATTTTTTATAAACAAATTGATTAAATCAATATTTTAAAAAAAAAAATTTTCACAACTTTATTACATTATAAATATTACGATTTTTTTAAAAAAAATTTTTCCTTAATAACAATTTTTAATTGTTTATAATCGTTTTTTTTATATTTCTATTGTTTAAATAATTAGTTAAGAAATTATTTTTTTTCTAAAAATCATAATTGACAGTCCTCTATAAAGTAACAAAAAAAAAATTTTTTTTATCAACAATTCTATTGTTTATTAACTTACCAATTTGTTATAAACAAATTTTCAACTTTTTTTTATTTTTTTTCGAAAACTTCTAAAATTAACAAAAACAACCATATACTATAACAAAGTATAGAAAAAAATTTTGTAACACGTGTTTTTTAAAAGTGCAATAAAAAATTGAAAAAATTTTTTTTCTATACTTTGTTATATATGGTTGTTTTTGTTAATTTTAGAAGTTTTAGAAAAAAAATAAAAGAAAGTTGAAAATTTGTTTATAACAAATTGGTAAGTTAATAAACAATAGAATTGTTGATAAAAAAAATTTTTTTTTTGTTACTTTATAGAGGACTGTCAATTATGATTTTTAGAAAAAAAATAATTTCTTAACTAATTATTTAAACAATAGAAATATAAAAAAAACGATTATAAACAATTAAAAATTGTTATTAAGGAAAAATTTTTTTTAAAAAAATCGTAATATTTATAATGTAATAAAGTTGTGAAAATTTTTTTTTTTAAAATATTGATTTAATCAATTTGTTTATAAAAAATTTATCAACAAATGCCGGGAAAATTTTTTTTTGCAAATTAATTAATATCTTGTATTAATAAAAAAACGATAATATGATGATTTATAAAAAAAAAAAATTTTTTAACAACATTACTTGGATTTTTAAGTCTTTGTTCAAGTAAAAAAATTGTTATAAACAAAGTATCAATATTTTTTTAACTTTTATGGCACGATGTTGTTAAGTATGTATGTAAGAAAGGCTCTACGAAGCGAAAATTTTTTACGACCATTATTTAAACATTTTTTTTCACTTATAATTAAGACGATAGTTCGAGAAAATTTCGTTAGTTAACAATTGTTTAACTCGTTGAAAAATTAACTTTAAGCAAAATTTCCAACGGGAATAAATTATTTATAGTGTTCAGAACACACCATAATTTTTTCAAATTAAAAAAAATATATTTAATACTTTAAATAAATTAATTAATGCGCCGTACTCGCTTTTGACGCCACGCGCGCATCCTAAAAATGTCTCGCGCAGACCTATTTTCAGCGTTAAATTAAAATTATAAATAATGGAGATAGAGTTCCGGGAGTTAGGAGGTTTTTATTGGAAATTTCCTCCTCTTTCAGAATCTTTTTTTTAAATTTCTTAAATATTAATAGTTTATGAAATATTGGCAAAAAACGAAATGCCATTTTTTTCATCTTTAATTGTTTATAACTTTTGCAATTTTTTATGTGCTAATACACGCTTTTAGCACATTTTTCTAGACGTCATTCCGGATCCAATGAGCTATCGCACGTAATTTTAAGAGCAGTATCTCTATTTTGTACCATTTTCAACTTGTCGACTAGACTATAGGCTTAATCTTTACCAACTGTACGGGAGCCTACTCGAGCTCGAACCGAGTTAGAGATGGTAAAATACCGCTAAGCGACGGGTCGTTTATCACCTTGTGTAGATACTCTGCCGATATTCGGCTTACTTTCTCGCTGAATATGTGTGCAGTGCACGAGAACGAAAACGAACACATTATTTCTTATATTCGTCTATTTATGTAATCTATCTCTTTCTCTTCTCTTTTTAAGACTCGCTGCCACGACATTTAGTCTATTTTTACTATTTAACTGGTATATTACCAGTTATGTGTTGTACATTACGCACGAATTAAATCTTGAAAATGAATTTTAAATCAATTACTTTTATTACCCATTAAATTTTATCAAATATATAAGAAATTTATTAAAGATTTTATCCGCGTTTAGTAATAACATTTTTAAAAACACGCTATTAAAGCTGTACCTAAACTTTAAATAGCGAGCAAGGTTCTGCTCAAACTTGCCTTGCCCGCATTACTGACAAGTTGACAAGCCGATTAGATTAGCCGACTCAGTTAACTCGAACAACGATTCGATTACAATCAAACATGACTATCGATATCGATCTTTATCAGTCAAGTCACAACGAAATATCTGTATTGTAGTTATGTAAAGCAGATAATTAATAAGTTGCATAATCTGTGTATTCTGTCTGTGCACTACACAGGGTACAAAATGAATGGAGCGAAAGAGATAAAATAAAATAAATATGGCGTAAAAATTGCAATTGTAATTTTATCCTTCTGTTTCTGTGTTGAAGAATAAATTATTTGCATTCCATACAGAAGACCAGCCACCAGCCAGTATCATAATTATTTATTGCACCAGAAATCTGAGTGTTATTCATTATTTGAAAATAGTGTTGTATTTTTATTAATATATCCGGTCAATATTATAACAAAGTGAAGTGAAGTTACGTTACGTATATTGCTTGTAGTGAAGTTACCTCAACCTCAGTCTAGCTGGTTATGGAGCATCACTAAACATTTTATTTCTGTTTCTGTAAAACTTTGGGTGCCTCACTGGTGTTTTTAAACAATGGAGGACAACATTAGCATTACGAAAATTGAATTGTCAGCCTGTCGGATCTGTTTGACGACGAAGAAGCCTTTGAATCCACTATTTAAATATAAATTCTCTGGTAATTACGCAGAAATGTTGACGGCAATCGCCGACGTGAAGGCAAGTGTTATGATCTACCTCCGTTTAACTTATAAATAAATTATTTTTTATTAATCTTTTAGTCTGTACATCTAATACAATAGGTTATGTCTTGAATAAACGATATAAGAGAGTGGTATCGGTATTTTAATGTTGTTGACTTTCAGGTTAATTCAAATGATGGTCTACCAGAAAAGATATGTACCAAATGCTGTGTAGTATTAGAAAAGGCATATCTACTAAAAACAGTTGCTGAAAGGTAAATTAAACTATCTAAGTCAATAAAGATGATTTAATTTAACATAACAATCAACGTAGGGAGAATTTTTAATACACTATTACCATAGTCTAATTGAATTGAAATTGAATCTTTTTTTATTTTTTTTTTCGGTTTGCAACTCATCAGTGATGCCTTAAGTGTTAACAATGTCCACGGGCGACATAAACACTTACCATTAATTTCATCTGGATGTTTGTTGGCTTCCATACTAATGTTATAAATATAAAAGTGACTCTGTTTGATGGACAGTCTGCTTCCTGTTCAAGTCTAATCCGCTCAACCGATTTATTTGAAATTTGGTGTGGAGACCCTTGGGTCTCATCAGGTACGCATCTTGATGCGTACGAAGCCTCCAGCAACATCTAGTTTTATATTAAAAAGTTATATTTGTAATTTAACAGTAATAAATATTTTTCGTTTTTTTAAACAGGTCAGACGCAAAATTGAGAAAGTTATTAGCTAAAGCAAATGAAATGATACGTACTAAGAAAATTATATTTGACTCATTTACTGATATTAAAAGTGAGATAGGTCCTTTGGCAGTTAAAAATGAACCAAAATGGGAAGTCGAAATAGATGTTCTAGATCCGAATGTAACAAATTCAGCAAATACGAACAATAGCAATGATTTAAGCAACCTTGTAATTGCAAATACTGTTATTAGAAAAGTAGACAATTGTACGGACTCAAAAATGACTGAAGATAAGACAAGCATCCAGTCAAATCCAGTGGATGGTCCAGATGATGTAAGTGATAAATTAATGTTATGTTACTTTGAGATGTAATGTTATGTTACATGATTGAGATGACAACCTAATTGCCTAGCTGGTAGCGACCCTGCCTGTGAAGCGCATGTGAAGGTTCAATTCTCTACCAGAGCAAATATTTGTGTGACAGATAAAAGTTTGTTCTCGTGTTGTGTTTTAGTGATAATTTATGTTGTACATGTCACCTGCAACACAGGGACCTCCCCTGAGTATAGTGCACCCGTTATGGCACTAAGTCACTCGATGAGACAGCATATATGACACCACAAACAAGTCAGAGGGCCTGAAGTCATAGGCCGTAATATAGCGATATGCGATTCACTGCTGGAACTATTTTCACAGTATTTTGTACATAAATACAGTGCATTGAGGATGTTCAAGTTACCTTTATTCCTTTGCTGTGATGGAAACTGGATTTGATAAAGAAAACAGCTCTAATTTACCAAAAATAGACATAGATCATTGTATTGTAAAGCAATTGCACATTGGGAAAGCACAAGTTAAAACTTTGTAAACATTGCTGAGTATTAAACCAAATACCTAATTTGATTTAAAAATCTGTTTACTATTTTCTATACTACTGTAAAACGGCTTCTGACGTCATCAGCTGTCAGCTCTCACTTGTGTAGTTTTTGCGGGAATATGTATCATGTATTTATTTTTAGAAATTATGAATTAAAATATTGTAAAAAAATTATTATAGTATTTTTTTGTGTTTCTTATAGGTCTATCTACAAAATAAAAGCATTTCCGAAAATTTGTCCACATCCCTATTGTTGATTTAATATGACTGAAGACCACCCTTTTAAAATTGACTTTGAAAAATATGTTACTGATGTCCATGGGTGGTGGTGGTTACATACCATCTGGTCTAACACCTTGGGTTGATGGCAATATACATAAAGAAGACTATGTTATAGTAACATTTTATGTAATTGTTGTGATGATAAACTTTTAATCTGCACAAAATTAGATAGCCACTCTTTGTTAGAATGTTAAATAAAGTAATATTTATTTTCAGTATATTGATGATGATGTATTTCACAATGACGATGATGATGATGATGATGATTATGTACCACTTATTGAGAAATCCAAAAGTAAATTCAAGAAGCCAAAATTAAGCGATATAAAGGTATTTAAAGGCAATAAAACTGTTATAAACGCAGGCAAGAAGACCATTGTAAAAAAGATAAAAGTTATGAAAGCTACAAAAAAAGATATATATGAAAGTGTTTTGGATGGCGAAGTCAAAGATAATGGGAGGAGATCTAAAGCTACTACTATTACATGTTGTAAGTTTTAATTACTATGTTTTTTTGGTATTAAAAAAAACGGGTCAAGTGCGAGTCAGACCTGCACACTTTGTTTTCCGTACCACCAGGCAATATTATATTATCTTTATAATTATTTGGTCAATAAGGAGATGTGTGTAAAAATGTCACTGGAGTCATCCTCTTTTTGACATAATTATGTATTCAATTTGTATTATTGGTATATGTTGACTGTGTAGTACAAAAGCTATGCAAACTTTTGCTACTAGCAGGTATCATATACATTAATTTATTAATATTTTGAGTTGAAGTATTTCTGTCTGTGTTCTAGATCCCTTATTAAAAAATGGTACGCGAGGCCCTCCAATTCTGCTTAAGAGACCCAAGGATGCAACAATATTGAAAATGAATCCAACATATACACCAAGAGTTTCAGAATCAAGTGATGCAAGGGCCTCTAAACCCAGATTAGTCAAACCTGTGATAAAACGGGAAAAACTTGTGTGTCCTGTGTGTGGTATATTGACATTTACTTTAGGAAATCACATGGCAACACATGATGGTATAGTAAATAATACTTTTTTTAAAATGTTGATAAAAAATAACATGTAAAACATTTTTCTAATTGTTAAATTAATTATCATGTTTACAGAGAAAAAGAAGTTCACATGTCCACAATGTCCCAAAACATTTATACAGAAGACCAACCTCATGTTACATCTTAAACAGCATACGGGAGTCAAAGATCATATTTGTGAAATTTGTGGGGCTGGATTTTACACTCAAAAGTCATTAGCAAGGTAAATATTCTTTAAAACTGTTAATAAAATACCTTAAAAAATAATGTCCATTTTTAAATACAATCTAAAAAACGTATTGTTTCAGGCATAACCTAATCCATAAAGGAGAAAGGCCATTTTCATGTAATTTGTGCTCAAAGAAATTTATAGCGGTAAGTAATAATTGATTAAATGTTCATTTTTTATATCATTATTATGTCTTAAAATAAGTTTTAATAACCCCACCACAGAATTGTATGTCTGTGAAATCATGTGAAATTACATCCCAACAGAGAAATAATTCCTTGATTGATATCCTGTTAGCACCCACCCATTAATTTATGTTGGTATTTTTCAGCGATGTGATTTAAACAGACATTTGCGAATTCACGCCGGCTACAAACCGTATAAATGTGGTGTTTGCACGATGTCCTTCAACGCGAAACATCAGCTACAAAATCACGAAAGGATGCACACAGGCGAGCGGCCATACTCTTGCCAGGTATGATTTTTATATAACAGTAATGGTCAGATAGCGTATGTACATATATATTTATAGGTTTATAAATTTTATATAGAGTAATTAAAGTGAATGTTACCATCAGATGAGACTATAGTGGTAGTGGACTATTCATAATTTATACCACACCTTAAAATTGTTATTTTTACTAGTTTATTATTTATATTAGTATATTTATAAATGGAAACTTTAGTGTATATTCTGGTCAAATGATTAATTTAATAAACAATTAATGTAATTATTAATACCGTTATTTTAGATGTTTGTTAAATTATAATTAATAATTTCAGGTGTGCAATGTAGCATTTAGTTACAAAGTGAATCTAAACAACCACGTTATAAAGTCACACGGCGTAAATCTCAAATTTAAGTCGATTCACACGGTAACAGAGGAGATATTACAGCGGGAGTCGTGTTTGGTGAACGAAGCGCAAGTCGCGATATCACACATCATGCCGCAAATAACGAACGTGCCCGCGGCGGCCGCGCATCAGACCGTACCGCACACTGAATACGACGTCTGATTCAACACACTGAATACGACGTCTGATTCAACACACTGAATACGACGTCAGATTCAACACACTGAATATGACGTCCGATTCAACACGCTGAATACGACGTCTGATTCAACACTGAATACGACGTCTGATTGAACACACTGAATACGTTTGTTTCAACACCCTGATTCAGCAAATTGAATATGACGTCTGATTTGATCGTTCGTCTTGATAGGATGTTTTTGCAGCTGTAACTCAAAAAAGAACCAAGCAGGTTAAGAAAGCCAAATTAATTTTTGGAGAAATTTCACTGGCAAAAATTTGAAATGGAGATTCCAGTTACGCTAGATCTTTTTTATCTAGATACTAGTGGTCCCAGCGTACTTCGTACCGCTTTATAATTAAAAAATGTTTTAGTGATATATCGACAGCAACGCCACCTACCGGGTCCAATTGTGAATCTAAACCATTCTCGGATCCACCTGAAGACACACAAAAAATTTCAACCAAATCGGTCAAGCCGTTTCGGAGGAGTTCAGTCACATACACACGCACACAAGAAATATATATATTAAGATAATAATTGTAGAGAATTTGATTTGCAATGAAAAAGAAACGATTGTGCTTTAGTAAGACCACACGACTGAAGTAAAACTTCTTTAGCTCCATCTCTATGTGTATATACTGGGTGATTTTTATTTCATTTGTCATTCCCGAGGACATGAAAGAACATGGTCATATGTAATGATTACAAATATAAAGTCAGCTTCCCTTCGCCTCGCCCCTCGACATTTTTCGTAACGCATTCACCAGCTTACTCCCCAAATCAAGCGTGCGTAAAGAAGTTTTACTTCAAAAATATGTTCTTACAAATTCTATGAGGCCAATAGGTTGCCAGTCAAACCATAAAAATTATGTACACCCTTTTTTCCAAGACGGCGGGGCCACGAGACAAGGGGGTGCGACCCCACAATCTTGGATTTAACTTCAACAAACCCCTACTTGACATCTAACAAATAAAATTGCGTCCTCTGGAAAATGGGACTTTTCAATGGACTATAACTATACCTACACTATCTTCTGTTGGTTATGGCATTTGAGTTACAGCTTTACTAATTATTGTTATAAGTAAAGTATCTTTAATGAAATGATTTGTTTCAACAGAACTGCCATTGAAGTATTGTACATATATGTGGTAATACTCGATTTCTTATTTAAGTATGTATTTACAGTGCACTCAGTGTTACCGATGACATACAGTTCTTGTAAATAGTATATTATGTACCTACTTGATGTGATTTTGAATAAAAATATTTTACAGAGTAACTATGGCTGTTTTTGTTATTCACTATGTTGGTTTGTGAAGCAGTGTTTATTTATGGTGCGATACGGATGATAAAATATAATAAATGAAGGCAAGACGAATATAACCTGGTAACTTAAAATATATTAGAAAAATATACTACCTAGTTTAAACTCATCGCGGATTGTACACATTTTATTATAATACGGGTACTCACGATATGTATTTTGTTCGCCGATATTTCGATCCAGTTACGATACGCTGAACAGCCGTTAGCCGAAATATCGGCGTACGAAATACAGATCGTGAGTACCTGTATCACAATAAAAAAATACTACCTACCGCTAAGCAATACGATAAATGTGTATTCCTTAGAGTATATATTACGGTAGTATAATATATACTCTAAGGTGTATTCTGATTGATGTGGGTGCACACAAGTTTTTGTATTAAATGCTTTTTGTAATTTAGGATGTTAAGTGTCAATGTGGTCAAGGGCATTTATGGACCTACCATTTTTGGGGTAAGAACTTACAATAAAGAATAAGTATGAAATAAATAAAAATAATTTGTTTGTATTCAAATTTATTGTTATTAAATAACATTTCGTTGTACCATAATATTATATGCGGTCATCGTTTTAAGAATGTTAACAATTTTATGACTCGAAAACCTTATGGTAATATGTAGTAAAAAAATCTAGTTAGGAGTCCATGTTAATTAATAGTGATCAATGTACCCTTTGGAGCACGTGCATCCAACAGTGACATGTTTCTTTACGGCCACCCATCGCCGTTGGAGATCTTCGGGCAAATCCTCTTGCGATAACTCGTCAATATACTTTTTCCTTTTCAAAACAGTTACCTGCAATTATAGTAAAACATAAATAAAAAATTAATTAATTCTAAAGGATGCTATGGCGTTTGCTGTATGGTGGAGTAGTGCCCCCAGTGTTCTATTCTTGTAATGTTATGTAGTTATTATAAAATATTATATTATATTATAGTTTGTAAAATTTTAGATAATTTACGTAGATATTTCGATATAAATGAAATTAAGTTGTTAGGATTCATAAATTACCTATTTTAATAATGTTACAATTACAAAACTTACGTTATGTGAACGCATCCTGCAAACATATGGAGAGGGGCATAGTTTTTCGTTACAGTATCTTGTCTCCAAGGTCCGGGGAACGTAATCCTCTCCCAGGAATATCAGCTTTTTCTGTTAAAAATGACAAAAAAGTTACGAAAAATCTGGTTAGGTAAGATACCACTAAAAATAAGATACCACAAAAATATGTAAAAATGTATGCTTACACCATCTTCTTCACAACTGCAGGGGACATCCTGTATTCCATGCTGTAAAGAACGAATTTTAGTATTCGTTTGTATATCGTATTTATTCAAGTTTATTGATTTATTTCGTATACACTTACATGATTTTCATTTTTCAAATTGCCTCTTTTCCTGGTTCTTGTCTGAACGTTGTCCAACAGTGTGATATCATTTCTGATCATATTAGCATAGTCGACTATGAGTGCCGGTAACTCTTCAGGAATTGTGTTTGGTTCCAGAGGTTCCGATCCGTATGCCACCGCCGAGTCGTCCACCTATTAAGATACCACAAGAATATTAAAAATGTATGCTTACACCATCTTCTTCACAACTGCATGGGACATCCTGTATTCCATGCTGTAAAGAACGAATATTAGTATTCGTTTGTATATCGCATTTATTCAAGTTTATTGATTTATTTCGTATACACTTACATGTTTTTCATTTTTCAAATTGCCTCTTTTCGTGGTTCTTGTCTGAACGTTGTCCAACAGTGTGATATCATTTCTGATCATATTAGCATAGTCGACTATGAGTGCCGGTAACTCTTCAGGAATTGTGTTTGGTTCCAGAGGTTCCGATCCGTATGCCACCGCCGAGTGGTCCACCTTATCAGATGCTTCATTTTCCAACGCTTTATGCACAACGTAATTTTGTCGCATACGGGTTCTGTGATTTTTAATCGTGAATTCGTCCACATTAGATGTCTTTTTGAAAGCGACCACCAAACAAATCGGCTGGATTGTGAATAATATACAGGCGAATAAATGTAATGAAAATGGAGTTAGTTTTGCCTGGAAAGTAAGTTAAAATTATGATATTTATTAGATTTAATATTTATTGCAATTGTAGATATTTTGAGCAATTTTGTTTACTAACCATGGTGATCTGATCGTCGTGGATGCCGTAAGAGAATTAACCTAAAGTCAAGTTAGTCTTGCCTTTTATACTATAACCTGATTGATAGGTTAAGAATAGACCCATTAGCTCCAAAGAAATCGTGACGTGTAATTGATCCCCATACAGAATAACAAGCGCAACAACAATGGGCGAAGGGTGAGAATATACTTACCTATCATATTCTCAAAAAGTATTGGGGTGAATATATGCTAAAGATTGAAAGAAAATATGTAGTACTTATCGATAAAGCTGGAGAAATGTATTTATAAGTGTAGTAATATAATACGTGCCTACTTAACAATATACGTAGGTTGGTATGTAAGCGATCAATATCTTATAAATATTTTTGTGAAAACATTATTCGCTTCGGAAAATTTGTCCTTTAGTACCCACTCTCAGAAATTGTAAGACGTGATTCTTTAATCTGATATAACATCAACATTTTAAGTGAAGCTTACCACAATACAGGGAAAATCGCTCCAAATCAGTTTAGCCGTATCTATAGATGTAAAGCAACCGATTTTAAACGTTTAAAATAAAATGTTGCCGTTAAACCCCAAATAAACGGTTGAAAACTCGCCTACAAAAATAGAAGAACAGTCACTTCATTATGGGGAATTTTTTGCCCACCGTCGTCATCATCATCGTCATGTTTGATAGAAATGTCATGTTAGATAATCAATAGAAATGATCTTAATTACCTACAATAGGTACCTTCTACACGAAAAGTTGAGTATGTAGGTATAATAAAACATGTCATAAATGCATTGATTTAAATATTATGGTTTATTAACATAAAGATAACTAGATAACATCAGCACTGTACTTAACAGTTCACAACACTATCGATTGGGATTTGACAAGATCCCAAAGCGTCTACAGCGGCCTTGAACGCCAACGCAGCAGTGGGGCCTGTGAAGGGGTTTATCGGTTCTCCGTCTTTAATAACCCCTTGGACCCTAAGCATTAAATCTTTCATGAGCGCCCGTTCCTGTTTCAAGACTTCTTCGTTCATCACATACACAGATCTCCGTTTAAGGAACACGCCATGTTTCTTGAGACAATGCCTGTTAAAATCATGCTTGTAACTGTAAGGCTGAGAACAAATCTGAAAACAAATAATACATAGTAGGTGTTTGGGAATATCAATAACGAGTAAATATCACTTACAAAAATAAAATGATAACTTTAAAAGACGTCATATTAATATCGTTTAAGGACTGCGCACAGTACAACGACTCCACGACCGACAGACGAGAACACGACTAAAACCTTGACAAAGCTAACATTCAATTATGAGCCTTATATCTTTGAAGGTAAGGTTGAATTTCGAACTTATACTTAATATACCTATACGGCTCGCCCTACACCCATAGCCGTTCCGTTTCGAGACCAACGCGTCGACGACTCACCGTAGACGAGTAGTCCACGCGTCGACCGACACAATGACGTAATGTACCTAGAACGGAACGTCGGAGTTGAAACGGAGTGGAGACGGAGTCGAGTTGACGTCGATGAAGCGTTGATCGCGGAACGGAACGTCGGAGTTGAAACGGAGTGGAGTCGGAGTGGAGTTGACGTCGAGTTGGTGTAATGTGCGCACTCCTTTATAGTGAGCGAATAAAAAAATAAAGCGGTTATGAATTAAAACACTTAATTTTGTCACATTTTTTATGAACAAAAGTAGGTACATGAAATTAAATATCAATTACGAAACATGAAAATCCGTTCAGTAAGTAATTTTTGAGTTTATCGCGGCGGGGAACGTTCGCTTATAGAACGTTAGGATTGCGGTAACAGTAACGCATTCTGTGAAAATTTCAGGTGTCTTGTCTACCTACTTCCGTTCAAGAGATAAATCACTGTCACAGACACACAGACGGACAGACAGTGGAGGGATATTAATAAAATGCCTCTCGTGCTTTTACAGGGTACATTTTGGAGAGTGTGCGCAGGAATTGTTCGGTATAGTTCCCCCATCTCCGTCCCTCCATCGAACAACGGCGGGTCTCCACTCCACCCTTTCGTCGTGAACATTTCACCATTAGGAATGTCGCGGTTTGCATCGTCGTGCATTATGCGAAGGACTGGAAGAGCTTGCCTGCGTCTGTGTTTCCGGCTTTACCGGCTACGTATGATGTGGAAGTCTTCGAGAGGAGAGTGAATAGACTTTTATAAGTGCGTCCGTACATTAGGTGGGATTGTTGTCAAGCATTAACTTTTAATTATGTAAAAAATTCGTTTTTCACGCTTTGGGTACGGAACGCTAAAGATGTGGAACGCTAATAAGCTACATAAATAAGTATGTATCACAAAGATTGCAGTAGTGTTAAGATAGATTAATTCGAACTTACTTCACATTTATAAGGCCTTTCACCCGTATGAACGCGCATGTGATGTCGAAGCCCGCCGTTGTAAAAGAATGTCATATTGCACAAATCACACTTGAATGATTTTGCTGAAGAGTTGTGAATAAGCATGTGACGTAGCAGAGCACCTTTCTGGAAAAAAAGTTCTTCATGTCTCGTGTGAAGGATAAAGGGATTTTGTTATGGAAAACTCTGATATTGTTTAGGATTCATATGCTTACCATTTTAAAACCCTTGTTACATATGGAACATATATGACTTCTGTCAGCGGTGTGAGAGTTCAAATGGCTGAAATAAAAGAACAAAAATAATGATGAAATAAAAAAAAATATTGTTCGTTTATTTTTAACATAAATGTGAGTAGGTACGTCGAAAAGTTTTCGGTGTTCAACTACTCGCGAGAAATTTTGTACGGGGTAAAACAAAAACTTTCGTCGCTTTTGTTTGACACGAACCTTGTGTAATTTGCTGATATCTTCGACATCAAAGAGGATATAAACACTACGTGTTCGACATAATTTTTAGATTTATTTTTTATTTATTTATTAAGTTTACCAACAATTTTACATTCGATACATCCAATTTTATAACAAGCTTTAATTTTTTTTACATGTAATGCAAAATCACATAAAGCTAAACATATAGCTATCCAGAAAAAAAACTAAGACGTGTACTTACAAAAAATAAACTATTAATATATAACTGAGGTACCTAATTGAAGTAAATATTCATAAATAAATAATATAAATATATAGTTTTAAATATTCTATTTATACAAAGCTATGTATATAAAAAAAGAACAAACTATAATGGCACTAATACGTTACACAGATATTTTGCTTATCACTTTTTAAAATTTTGATAACGACATAGTATTTATATCAATTTGTATGTCATTTCCCGTGGATTCACACAGTTTAACACACAGTGAAAGTATTTTCCACATCTCAAAATAAAACCTAACATTTTTGAAGCTTTATTAACAATAGAGTCATTATGTGGAACAAATGTGAGCTTGCTATCAATAATTATACCCAAGTCTCTGATATTATCGACGGTATTGATTTTCTTATTATTTATGTTATATGAAGATGGAATTAAGGTATGTTTTCTTGAAACAATTATTTGATAAAATTTCGATGTATTTAGCTCCATCTTGTTATTTTCACACCACGTTACTAAGGAATTTATATCGTTCTGAAATAATATTACATCATTACCGGAATCAATAATTTTGTATAATTTAAGATCATCGGCAAAGAGGAGAGGGATTGAATGTTCAAAACATTGTGGGAGATCATTTACGAAAACGTTGAACAAAATAGGGCCAAGATGTGATCCTTGGGGAACTCCTGATAGTATTTTAAAATTATGTGAACGAAAACCGTTAATTACAACGTAAAATAACCTTTCTGAGAGATAAGATTTTAACCAACGATGAACAGGACCTATAATGCCATATGAAAAAAGCTTGTCAAGTAATATATTATGAGGAACCTTGTCAAATACTTTACTGAAATCTGCATAAACTGCGTCTACCTGCTTTTGATTATCTACTCTATCAGTTCCTCAACGTACGTCACCAAGTTAGTGTTAGTGGACCGTTCTCGTAAAAAGCCATGTTGACTATCACTTATGTAATTTTCTAATTGTTTACGAATATATGGACAGATAAGAGAAGAGACTCAAATGTTTTGGCTAAAGTTGGTAAAATAGAAATAGGGCGGTAATTTATTACAAGCTGCTGATCGCCACTTTTGTGAATTGGTACAACTTAAGCTATTTTCCAGGTTAAGGGGAAAACGCCTGATTTAGAATCATCTCAGTCATAAAATAATATCAGAAATTTTCCTTTTTCAAATATTTTTTAAAATAATATCTTTAGTGCAATTATAAAATATAAATATCGGTGTTGACATTCAAATCTGTTACGGTTAGTGGATGGATAATGGAATATAGGTATAAATTAATATAACCTTCGTAGGGAAGCCTTGTTGTTGAAGACTGCAACACAATGATCGCACTTGAATGCTCCAGTAGCGAGATGTTTAATTTTGTGGTAATTTAATAGTTGTTTGGTATAAAATCCTTTATTACATTCGGGACATTTGTGTTTTTTCTCACCTGTAATTTAAGTTTTCTTCATGTACATATAAATTACCGATTACCTACCTTTTTTAAACAACAATTACTGTTAAACTGGATTACGACTAACATCAACTCACAGAGTCACTGCCCAGTACATCATAGTTACCATTACCAGTCAATCATAGTTACCATTACCAGTCAATCATAGTTACCATTACCAGCCCTCATAATTAAAGTAGCTATATAGGATGAGCCCCTTATACCATTATAAATTATGAAGTATATTAAAATTATTATTACCTATATGAACCAACATATGAGATGACAAACTGGTAAAAAATTTACCACAATGTGGACAAATTTCCGCTCGCTTTCTGTTTTTGTATTCCTTGGGTTTTTTTGCTCTTGGTTTCTGTGTAGGTATTACTCTTAAATTATCTAAGAAAATGGGTTTTATACAAACTTTCTTCTTTTTTTTACTTTTCCTTGAATCTGTAATCAAAAGTAGTGATACAAAAGTAACCGTAAAATACAAGTGGACCTAGTTATGCTGAATATAACTCGATTTGCGGTTTTGCCCTATTTAGACATAAAATTGTCTCACGTTTTTAGATGTGGCTGTTTTGTGCAAAATATATATTTTGTTGTTACGACACATATTACATAGCTTTTCCGCGGGATACGCAGTGAGTTGTCCTAATAAACTTCATATAAAACACAGTTTTTTTATAAACAAGCAAATTATCAAGCTTAACTCAAATTTGGCTATATTTTACACCACGGAATACAGAAAGAAGTGGAAGTGCGAAGTAGGCGTGGCACACGGACTAAGGTTGCGCGGAGCTCCGCGTAATTGCCGGACAACACAATGTCAACTTTATTTCTTACAGTTTTAGGTATATAAAATTAGTTGTTACGTAAAATTTTGACATCTAGCGGTGGAAAGAAAATCTTTACAACTGTTACGTTCTTAATTGATAAAGGTAACAAGACACCAAATATGGCAAGGAAAAATAAAAATTAAGATAAATCTTTAAGGTGCATTTTCAACTATAATGAGCCGGTTTGATAGACTATTTGAAGTTGACAAGTACCAACCAATAAAAATGTAAAATTCTTGGTGTGAATAATACGATTAGGGATTTACTTGTGTTTATTTTGCTACCGTGGTTTTCTTATTAATCAACACTTGTACCATTTCCACTTCTTTCTGTATTCCGTGTTTTACACCATGATGACTGTTCTTTACAAAATACTTTGGTTGACAAAGCGACCATTTGTATGTCCATCAGTAAACGAGATATCGAGTTGGCCGTCTTCTCAATAAGTCCGTAATATCGAAATGAGTATGGCTGTTTCTAACTCAGTTTTGCAAAAAGTGTTACATGGCTACTTTCTGCATAACTAGGTCCAAGTAGCAGTAACAGACAGGACTTTCAAGTACCATTAATAAAAGAAAATTGTGTCTTAAATTACTATATGGATAAATTAATACCTTTTTCATTCCCTTTTTTTGGTTTTTGACCACTTTTCTTGCTTTTTACAGGTGTGTAGTCCCAGTCATCATGCAAATCCATCTTCAAAAAAATTATAAAAAATACAATAGCATAGAATTGACTTAGGTATTGAACATTGATAATTTTTATATATCAATGTTACCAAACTACTGAAAGACAACACCTGGAAAGTCTGTATATACTTTTTTAATTTAAATACCCGATGAACAATCAGATGGTATACCTGGTGGTAAGTGGACATTGCGCCCTTGGAATGGGCTATTGCATTAATTTATCAATGAGTTTAACGAGACAACGCATTGTACATCAAAATCGGAAGGGAGGACCCTTTTACTATGTTAAAATTTCGCGTGTTTCCATTGTAGTTTCAGAAATAAAACTCAAAATTGATATGTTATTTTGTTTTCTAGCATAATGGCGTCGTTTGATGTACAAAGTGTTTGTAAAAAAAATATAATTTCGAACACAATACCTAGGTAGATAGTAAAAAAATGTTTTAATTGCATCATGTCCGAATGGTTGTAACGTTTTTGACACAATATTCTGTGTACGAAATGTATCAAACTACTACCATAGTAATACTAAAAAGTTACAATAATAAGAGATAATTACAAGGTCATTATCAGTCTCATAATCAATTATTTTGAGATCTAAGTGAGGTATAACTTCATTCTTTGTTTCTATACAGTTCTTGTAAGAACTAATTCTAGTAATAGTAGTATTCTTGTACAATAAAGATTCATAGTCATTCTCCAATAAAAAAGTATAATCAGCATCTAAATCACTTCTAATATTTTTTTTGTTGTGCTTGATTTCTTGCATTAGCTGTTCTTTGATATCACTGATATTATCAAATTGAAAAAGTTTTAGTTGCTGATTTAATTCGAAATCGGACCTGAAACAAAATAAATATTAGGGAAAAATATTTTTTTAGCCTTCACTTCGTAAGATAAATTATTTATATTTTATTTTTATGAATTTTGACTTAATTTTAATTTTATATGTTTAGCTAAAAGTTAACCATACACCATAAGTGAAACGTTTCTATAATCTCATTGGATACCTACAATCTCTAGCTAATACTAATGCTAATATAATATACTAATAAATTTATTAATTTATTGACTTAGTTATTTTATTTATTTATTATTTTATTTCAATAAATTTATTAATTTATTTAGTACTGTTATAAGTACTATTGCATTTATTTATAAAAAAAATCTTACCTTTCTATTTCCTTTTTAAACTTGTATAAATTTCGCAATTTTCTTCGGCATTGTAAACATATATAGTTTTTGTAAGCACCTTCTATAATCTGTTAGAAAATACCATGAAGTCAATATTTCCAGCAGAATTGTTAACTAATAATGATGATACTAAACAATCATACATAGTTTATAATAATTATGTATATTTTATACAGTATGAGAATATATGTAATCTAATTGCAGCAGACAGTCTGTTAAATGTTAATCTAACAGAATCTTAATTTTTATTATAGGGCTGGTAAATGAGATTCAGCAGTGTTATTCATTTTACGAAGTTCACTCGTTTATCTGCACTTATCCAGCTTGGTGTAGTGTTGCCTTAAACTTCAAATTATGAGATGAGACCCATGGCCAGCGGAGGACTTAAGATTTAATAATGTTATGATGATGAACTTTAGTCACAGTGTATACTGTGCCCAATCTGCCAGACCTCTAATCTAAGTACATATTTTTAAACTTGCACTTAAAAAGGAAACATACCTTCACATTAGCTACCGATGTTAACATATCTGCAAAGGAAATCCCATTGTCTTCCTCAAAAACTGAACAAACATTCTTCTTGATTTCCAGACATATACGACATGTACCCATTTTAGTAACACATAAATTGTTTTTAATATATAATCATGTTGTGACTTTAAAGTGATTAAACATTCTGAATTATGTATTGTATTGTGATTTGTGATTGTGAATGTGAATTTGTTCAATTTGTATTGAACTGACACTATTTGTTAAGATTGTCATGTCAGTTCAGTTGTCAACTCTGCCTACTGTCATCCGTTCTGAAAAAGTCAAAGCAAAGTGAAGAAAATTTTTAAAAATTAATTGGTAGAGTATAGAGATAAACTATAGTACCAACTATGTATAAATATTATCAAGAACTGGAAAGCATAGCAAAGTACAAAATTGGTACCTATGCGTTTATTGAGATGTGATTTGTAATAATAATTGTGACTTGCTTTTTGTAGATACATGAATTATATATCTCACCGTCAAAACTAGAACAGTTTTGAGAATCTCTTTGTTAATAATGCAGACCTCTGGAATCAAAGGTACCGCAATGAGGTATTACCTAGTGGTAGGTAGATATTGCCAGCATCTGAACACAAATTTTTGGCAAGCAGAGACGCAAATAAGTTTTCTTTTTTCTTAGCCGTCGTATGTGCCTGAGAGGCGAGAGCCATCCGATTTTACCAGCGAAGACAGAAGACAGTGTGGACCAACAGAATTTAGTCTTAACCGCTTTGGCTAGACACCAAAAAGCCCTACTGCCAGATGGTTGGTCAGAGAGCTTACATCTTTTGTTCGAAATATTTTGAGCAGAAAATTTTTGGTGAGTGTGGGTCGCCCTGCCTTTTTGTATGGGAAATTGTGGTTCGTCCCTTTCAAATCATACTTTAGATGTACTTTTAGAATATATAATATTAAGCCGTATAGAAGTTCTATGTAAGGCTTTCGTAAAATCACTAAAGCATTGTATATACAAAGTTTTTGATGTGAAACAGCTATAGGCTCACTTGTAAACCGAATTGTTGGCGTGGCGACGCTTGCCGTGGCGACGCGTCGCCATGCGCAATCGACTGTGCGATTCTCTCCCATTGTATATAACGAATAAACTCAAAAAGTACTGGACCGATTTTAATAATTCTTTTTTCAATAGAAAGCTACATTATCACTGAGTAACATAGGGTAAATTTTATTTTGGGAAAACATAGGGATCCTTAATAAAACTTCAATCATGTAACCCAAGGTGTAAAAAAATTACCTAAAATATTCTTTACATCGCGTGCGCTGCGAAAACTATGTACAATAGAGCAAAGTGATTTACTACAGTTTTATAAAGGACATCAATATCTACAATAAAGTCTGCGATAGCATATGTCTAACTATTATAGTTAGGCCACAATAAGTGTTTTTTTATTTTAGAAATTTAATTGAAATACCGCCGCTAGAAAAGGCTCTTTATTTGGGTTTACTCCCAACGGCCACCACTAAAACATCCACCAGTGGTGGCCGTTAGATCAGTGCATAATTTTTTGGCCCAACGGCTATCACAGGCGGACATTGGGACATTAAAAATAATATTTATTTTCAATGTTTTGTCAATGTAATCTAACTATAGCAAATGTCATATATAATTAACTAACAGATTGCTTCTAGATAATGTTTAATTCAACAATTTGTGACTGGTCAGTTGATTCGGTTTACTACTTAATATTATTCCCTTAGAATAATGACATATAGAAACTAACATAACATATAGTAACTTCTCCCTTGACTTCCGTTACTTCTCCCCTGACTTCCTCCTTCACAACTTCTATCCTAGAGGCGTTGGCCCGGATCCCGGCCACCAGATCCTTGCTAAGGCCGTCCTGGAGCTCCTGTAAACGCTCTTCTTGGTGGCGTGCTTCTTCCTCCTGGCGGCGTGCTTCTTCCTCCCGGCGGCGTGCTTCCTCCTCCCGGTGGCGCGCTTGCTCCTCCTGCATTACACGCAGCTGCTCCTCCTGGCGGCGTGCTTCTTCCTCCCGGCGGCGTGCTTCTTCCTCCCGGGGGCGAGCTTGCTCCTCCTGCAGTGCACGCAGCTGCTCCTCCTGGCGACGAGCTTGGTCCTCCTGGCGGCGAGCTTGCTCCTCCCGCAGTGCACGCAGCTGCTCCTCCTGGCGGCGGGCTTGGTCCTCCTGGCGGCGAGCTTGCTCCTCCTGCAGTGCACGCAGCTGCTCCTCCTGGCGGCGAGCTTGGTCCTCCTGGCGGCGAGCTTGCTCCTGCATCATGGCAGTCATCTGCTGCAGGAGCGCACCGGTGTCCATTGACGCAGGCGGTGAAACGGCCGGAGTCGCCATTGCGTCGTCTCCGGTGCTAGGTCCCTCTTGCGACTGCTCTTCTGCCGCTGCAGCTCCCGCTCTGTTGGTTACCTCTCTCTCTCGTACCTTGGCACGATCGGCATCTTTCTCATCCCACTTCTGACACCAGTTGTCACAGCCGTGGGTAGGGGATGGGAAGAAATAAGGCCGGCTTCAATAGATGATGTTTTATTTTCACTGTAAAAAGGTAACACACGCGACACGGTACTATACACTTTACTTCCCTTCACACTTCACTTCACACTCGCGACACTGTACTGTGAAACGGCACTTCACTATTTCTATTTCTTCTTCCCACTGGCGCGCTTCCCGACTCGCTACCAACAATCGACTGACTCTGCCTTGGCCGGAATCGCCTTATATACCACCAATTTCAATCATTCCAAATTCAAAAGTAATTTTTTTAATTTATCATCGAAAACATTTTAGAAATTCTATTTTCAAATTTTCTTTTTCTTTTATTTTATTTTATTTTTAATTTACGCGACAGTATATTTAATATTGGAACAAAACTTTTTTACTCAATGCTGTTATTAAAATATGCTAAGTTCCTGTGTTTATGCTGATGATCATGATGCTCAGATACGTAAAAGATATGTAAAAAAATAAATAGTAAAAAAAATGATGTTAATATTTTCTAAATGATTTGTAACACGGTCTACCTACATTCGAGCTCGATCGGTCTAACTGTAATTGCCACCAATGGCAGGGGCAGTTGACACAATAAATAATAATTATTAATCCTAACGACCCCCAGTGGTGGCAGTTTAGTGGTGGCCGTTGAGATTGAGACAAATATTATTTTTTAATGTCCCAATGTCCGCCTGTGATGGCCGTTGGGCCAAAAAATTATGCACTGATCTAACGGCCACCACTGGTGGATGTTTTAGTGGTGGCCGTTGGGAGTAAACCTTTATTTGTATCTTGGTATTAAGTAATCCTTATCAACATAAATTGATTCATATTCAAGACTGCTTCAATACCTATAAATAACTTTTTAAATTATTCAATTCGGACATTCCATTCGAAAGATATCACGAGTTTAATAATTGAAGTAAGTTTTTTGCATATTACTTTTACAAAATAATGTCGATGTTTCACATCTGCCAGGCGTCCCGTGACGGCTCACATTTTTTTCTGTATTCTTTGCTCTTTTCTATTAGTTGTGTTACTGCATGGATGGGGTCAATTGTTGAGATACTTTTCCGAAAGCCTGCTTGTTCTCGGGGCTGGTTCTCGCCTAATATTTTGGAGACTATTATTTATGATCTTTGAAAAAACTTTATACACATTGCTCATTATTTATTTTCAAGTAAGAAGTATATTATTAAAAACAAAGTTTGTAGAGGTCTCTGCAAAAGCTCAGATAATTATTTTAACAGTTTGTTTGTTATTTTGTCTCCGCCAGGTGACTTATCGTTTTTTGGTGTTCTAATTGCGAACTCTATCATTTACATGTAAACTTCCATTTAGTAAAAAGTTCATTTCCAAGTCTAATTTAGTGCATGGAACAGAAAAACTATTCCTTGGTTTAGTAATACGGATAACTATAGGTATTACAAAATAATGGGAAAATATGCAATCCTACGTAGTTCCGTACTGTACGAATCTACGAATATCTTTTGGTCTGTTGCTCTTAATTTTGTAAAACGTCTAAATATTTATCTTTCTAAAATGTAGTGTTTAAGTTTTCCGTGATCTTTCTCAACTGTTCAATGTCAGCGCCATCTACGCTACTGGCATGTTACTCCTGAAAAAAACCCTGCTGAAATATGTATCTCGTTTGAGAAATGTACCTGATTTAGTTGCAGTGAAAGCGCATTATCTCAAAAAATTTACAATAGTAGGTAATGCATATTTTTTACACCATCAGAAAGTTGAGATTTAAACGAAAAAAACCCGACTTAAAAAAATATTGTGACGCGAGAATTTTCGATTGAAAATTAGGGTACTTTTTTTTAAATTAAGTGAATATCAGGTGCAAAAATTTTTTTTTTTCACTTTTTCCCATTTTCAAAGGATACTGCAATAAAATATCTGATAAAAATGAAAAGTGGTTTTTTAACTGCAACTAAACGTCGGTCGCAACAATTAACAGAACGATGTGTACTGAATTATATTATTATAATAATATTAATAATAATATTATTAACCCGCTCATGGGGGTTCAATCCCCCTTGATGGTGAAATCGGTGCCGCACCTCTCTACACCCCTAGCTGCTCATGCCAATGTTGCCCCCAGGCATATGTCACTTTACGGGGGCCCAACTAGTGAGCGGCAAGTCACCACCTGCCGCATTTTCAGTTCTTAAACAGCCTGATTGGCAGTTGTCCATAGTATTATCCTGTAGTTTCCTGTTCTAAAATAGTTCCTGTGCACAAGGCGGAGACTATCGTCGGTTGTATCATATTGTGCAATCGAGGATAGAATCCGCCTTGTGTACCATACATGCACAACATCAAAGTGTCTCAAAGGGACCTCTACGTGTTGGACCTGTGTCCCCACGCACGCCTTCCAAATGACCGGGTCCACTTACATCTAGGACCCGTGAAACTTTAAGTTTAGAGATACATATTAATAATAATATTAATATATTAATATAATATAATAATATTAATATTATATAATATTATATATATAAAATTTTATAAAATCTTTTTCATTTCTGTCTTACTCGTAGAGAGCATTTTATGTTGCTCATAACTACCACTGATATATATGTAGGTAATAGGTACAAAGCGCTACGAATTGCCTTTGCAAAGGCTGAATCAAATAGGGTTTATCAGTTTTCCACCCACAGTAGCATAGTGATAAAAATGTTTTAGGTGAATGAAGACTCCTAAGGGCGTTCTGTCGCTTTGCTCGCCCGATCATATATGAGCATTTTATTCTTACAATAAATTGATTTGACTACCTGTATGGCGCAATGGTAACCATGCCGGATCGCCTTTCCAAGTGTTCTGGGTTCGATTCTGGTTTCTCGGTCTGGGCGTGTGCGTTCTTGTAATAAGTGTTGTCTATGACAGTCACGACACAGGGAATGTGGAATATAGCGTTATTTATTTTATTCACTATCGTTTAATTAAGTATCAATAAATACCTACATACCAATAGTAGTAAATAAAATGGGTTACTCTGTTTTCCACAGTCATATTTTTAAAGACAGACGGATAATAAATCTTATAAGTGTTCCTTGTACTAATGTCGCATCTCTGTTGCAATGAGTAGTTGACCCCGTAATTCCGCATATTGTACCTAAATATTACAAGATTGTATCACATACAAAATATCTTGACGTATCCAATAAATCCAAAATGAGTTGATTGATCAGTCTAGTGGAGTTTAGTGGACTATGTCCTTAACCCCCTCAATATGATAAGAGACTCGAGCGTAGTAGTAGGACAGTCGTGAGTAGTAAGAGTAGAGTAGAGATGTTGTAGGTAGGTATATAATATCTTTCTTAAAACTTGAAGAGCCGCTTCCATTGTTTTTTATTTATCGCTAGTTACATGTTGGATTCCCGAACAAGGGGCCCGAGGATAAACCCCGTACGCACCTCTAGTTTCCAAAAATTATGTGCGTATTAGAATTAAATTATCACTTGCTTCGGTGAGGGAAAACATCGTGAGGACACCTTAGCATGCATAATACACTCAAAGGTGTGTGAAGTCCGCCAGTCCGCACTTGGCAAGCGTGGTGGACTATGGAATACACCCCTCACATTGTGAGGGGAGACCCGTGCCCAGCAGTGGGACAGGTATGGATTGTGATAATGATGATGACATGTATAAACCTAGTCTTTAGTATGGTGAAAATACAAGTTAGTACTTTACAACAATATCGCGTGGAAGGGACTCTACCATCGTTTATTATGACGGTTGATATACAAATTAGTACTATATAATATCGCGTGGAAGGGACTCTACCATCGTTTATTATTACGGTTGATATAGAAATTAGTACTATATAATATCGCGTGGAAGGAAGGAACTCTACCATCGTTTTGTATTACACTTGATATACAAATTAGTACACTGCCGCTTCTGACAACTGTGACCGACCCAGAACAAGACTCAACCCGGGACTAGGATGGATAGTCCAGTTAGCAAAGGGTGTTTTATTAATAACGTTAGTTGTTCAGTTTATAAGTAGGTCACTCGTATTTGGTGATATTCCACCCCTAAGGGTGCCAAAAAGGGTTTGAAAATTTGTTGAAAAATCCCTAACGTAAAGTAACGGAATATGATTATTATTTGATTATTAAAATAAATAAATACCCCCTCACTTCGCAGGCAGGGCCACTACCAACTAACTAGGCGACGATCTCGTAGCCTAGTTGGTAGTGTACGTACACGTACTCGGTGCGTACTGCGTACAAACTGCGGTTAACATCAAGTTTTTATATAAAATGCCGACTAATGTATACCAGCCATCTCACCATTGTTCATGGAGATCAGAACGAGAGAGGAGAACATCAAAAACATCACCGATGCGTTGCTGGCTAAAAAAGAAGCGATGGACCTCTTATTATACATTCGATTTACTTTCGGCGGGCTTAAAAACAACTAAAGGATAGGGCGACAAATTGGTGCGTAGCACCAACTACAGGTACTCTAGACAAATGGTTTGGGATTTATTGTGCATAAGTTCGATTTACGATCATCTTAAGAATAAACTCAGGAGTGCTTTTGTAGCACGTAGTGTAGCGTATAATGAAAAAAGTATTTCCAGCGATTCGTTTTGCCGATCGTAGTATCGTCGACTGCAAGGAGTACCAATATTTTATTCTCTTTGTTTTACGCATGGTACCTAGCGGAAAGTTAGCTTACGGAAAATGTATGGGTGGTTGTGGGGCGGGCGGCGGAGCAGCGTGGGCGCGCTTTCCCATTTCCCGGTGCTGCAAGGTGACTCACAGCTTCAGCACGCGGGCGGGCGGCGCGGGGCGGCGCGGGGCGGCTGCAGCGCCGGCCGGCCGCGCCTCCGCGAGCAGCGCGCGGCGTGCGGCGTGCGGGTGCGGCGCGAGGCGTGCGGCGTGCGCCCGCGCCGGCCGCCGTGCACTCGGCGGCGGCAGTGTAGCACGCGCCGCCCGCGGCCGCAGTTCGCTCGCCTCGCTCCGCCGAGCCGCCCGCGCCGCCTCCCCGCTCTGCCGCACCACGCGTCCGCTGGGCGCGTCGCGCGGGCCGCGGGCCCGGCCCGCGAGCCTGCTGCTGCTCGCCGCGTGGCTGGCAGCCGCCACCGCCGACCTCGCCTGTCCGCAGGAGCCCCCGGCGGCGCAAGTGGTCTGTGCCTCCTGCCGGTCCTACGAGAACGCTCGCGAGTACAGCCTGCGCGTGATCCGCGAGAGCTTGCTGGCCAAGCTGGGGTTCGCGCAGGCGCCCAACACCACCGGCCGGCAGCTGCCGCGCGTGCCGGCCGACCTCATGGAGCGGTTCGAGCGCAGGCCGCCGCCGGCGGGGGTGCAGGCCGATGCGCCGGCCCTCTCGCGGACCTTTGTCACTCACACCGAGCAGGACGATTTCCTCGCGCGAACTGATAATGTCCTCATCTTTGCCCGTTAGTATCTCAAAACCGCATTTTTTGCACTAAGCTATTGTCCTTAATCAGCCAGTTAGCCATTGATAGCTTGAAGTTCGATGACCCGTATGGACGTTATGTGTAAAATTAAAAAGATGTCCCACTTGACGAGACAGATGGTAGACTTCTACGACGTGCAGATTCGTAATTGTACTTCATGTAACACTTTTAATTAATAAATTAACAAGACCGTTATACACAAACATAATTTTGTACGTTTTTTGTTAACTTTGTTGCAACTGTACTGTACGTCTCATCGAAGTTTGGCCAACTCTACGTGCAAATAACTATTCGCCTGACATGGTCTACAGAGTTCATTGACAGGCACGTGTGCAGCTTACAAGTGGGTAAGGCACTCCGTGATCGTCTCACGCACTGCCAATTTTAATTAACCAAAGATAACTTCCACTCCAAGACTCCAACACGTACCGTACTCTATGGTTCTACGTTCAGATTGCCTGCTTTAGAATTATTTAAACGGCACCTGAGTAGTACCAGGTAACTGTTGCTTATAATTTGATGAAATTAGATATTAATTAAAATAAGTGTCCAGCATAAGTTTAAATGACGACAGCTTAATTACGTTACTACTTATTTTACTTATTCAAATTTTGGGATTACGCTGCTGCGGATTTTTTTACAAGCTGGTAGAGAGCATAATTATACATTATTCATGCAAGTTTTTCACTTTATCGAAAAACAAAAGATATAAAGGATGAGAAGAGAATACGGGGTTATCTATATGCGTACAATTAAATGATCTGGAAAAGCTTAGGGGCTTCGACCGCTCGTGATAATGATAACATACACTTTAGTCCTTTTGACTTGAGCAAATAGATTCTGATTATAACATAAAAATATTCACAGAAATATTTTTGTTAAAAGACTGTAGTAGTATATAAGGGCCGTTATGAATTCAAATTGCCTGAAATTGTATGTGTTTAAGCTGTATTTAATTACTTATTACGTATATTATGTAAGTAGACTTCGATATTGATGTTACAAATAATGTGATATCATTTTTGTATACGAATACCATTGACTTATTTAGTAATAATAAGTCAATGACGAATACGAACGCTTTCTAGTGAAATGTGTAACTATCTGTAAAAATTATGGAATTAATGAATAAAATAATTCAACAATTATGAATTAACACAACACTATAATATATTAAATAAATAATGGGGACGATAATTTATATTTTGGAAAATTGGACTTTGAAAAATCCAATGTTTCTATGTTCACGTTTTTATTTTTAGACCGATTTAAATTTTAATATCGATTATTAAAATTTTCACATTGACATCATGTTTTTTTTGGTTGTCTATAAGCGAAAACAATGCAGATACTTTACTCAGGTCACAAAGTAGGGCACAAAGTAGATAAGTAAGCCCAGGTTAACATTTTTATAAGGAACGGTAAAAGCGTCAATTGGGAAATGGCATATAGAGAAAAAGACATTTAGACCATAAAATTTGGTTCATAAAATAATAAATAAGCAATAACGGTAATTTATATGTAGGTACTGGAAAAATGAATAACCTCTATCTTGTCGAAGTCGGTTAGTTAGTAACCTTGAAGATGTAATGAAGTCTCTAGATAGAGTTGTTCATTTAAACATATTTTATAACGTCTCTATGTACTTATTTTAACACATAAAGAAATGTTTATACTAATTATAATTAACTAATCTATGTATTTGTCTATTACATAATTCCCAGACGAATCGTATCTATGTACTCGTAATGCACTAGTTGTGCAAACGTACCAAAGTTCTCGTTCAGCTCTACAAAGAATAAACATTAAAAGCATTTTAGGAATGTGTCATGACCCAAATGATGATTTAGTTATTATTTTTAGCACAATTTATCACTCTCGGTGTAGATATTGTAGTATTTACGTGTTTGCTGGATAGCTGATAGGTCGTCGATACCACGCGACAGGGTTCATTGCAGATATCGCTTTATTCGTCGCTGTTTGTGAATATTACATTATAATCTGAAAATAATTTTGTTTATTACCAAAGTACATTTTTATTATTTTCGAGTTTGGCATAGTTTTATAATACGTACCTGACATATTAGGATGTTGTGAATTTGCGCGATGTGTGACTGTGTGGAACGTTATGTTACTATGTTGGTCCACAATTTTACTAATGAAATAAGGAGGAATGTGGCCGCCACCACATTCATACCTTTTGTTTCATGCATAATTTTGTGCGATCAATTAATGGTAATTAAGAGAATGAATGTTCGTGTTGATTTGGGATGTAAAAGAAAACAATTGGAATATAAAGCAGTAGATTTTTATGATATAAAGTAAATATAAGCTTCGGTCAGTGTATACTTATATAACTAAGAATAGCTTTGCTTACTTTATCCAGAATCAGTGAGATTCCGGAGTGCAGTGTACACGTGGGATTGTGATTACAAAGAAGGGAGCGAGTTACTTACCTACAATGATTTTTCATAGTTGAGTTTAGTGGAAGCGTGTAGGTGGTGGTTGTGTCGCGAATGTCCGTTTGCCGTTTCGTATTGCCAAGGAACACTGCCCTCGACAGGCCTCGACTCCTAATCGTGCAAACGGACCGCCTCTGTATTACTGGGTGACACAATTTCTGACACATTACCTAATAATCTCAACGTACGTTACCTAAAATCGGTCTATAAGAATGATATTATTATGTTGACCGGAACTATTCTCATTGGACGTTGAATTAAATGTGTAACTGGTTAGGTCAGAGGACTAGGCCTATTGGGGAGACCTCTATAAAAAAAACGCACCTGTGGTTCTTACCTCTCGGGTGGTGTGGAAATAGAGCCAGACTTATTTATATTTAGTGCACTTTTATTCATAGACTCTATCATAGTCTGCAACTGTCTACAATCCAACAGTATACTTTGTACTACTTATCTTAATTTTCATCACCAATCATAGTCAATAACCAATACCAGTAAATTACAATTTTACCCACACGGTTCAATAGATTTAAATCACAGTTAATTCTGTTTTATACCGGACGAATGCGAAAATAAATCAATAAATTGTTTGTGTTCTCGTATCGTTGTATTGCATCTGCTCATATTATCAGGACATTGTGAAAAACTTGTTACTAACCAACTCAAATAATATAAGTCAAAACACAATGACAAACGTCCGCATCGGATAGATGTTCTACAATATTAATAAAATTACTCTTTACACTCGAATGACTAGCGAAATCAGTAGTTGCGTTCCAAGTTTGTCATTTTTATAAATAACATTTTATTATCATAAAACACAAGGACATTCCACTAGTGCTCTCTTTAATACCAGTATCTCAGTATTCTGATTAAAGAAGGTGCATACCGCTTTGCTCTATATAAATAGTAGCGTGTTGCAGTTACATTATCTGCTTACTTTGTGGTTTCTTACATCTTCCTAAAACTTTTACAATAATTTTATTATGATCATGTCTTTGTCTGGGCTAGCACTCGTTAAATTTATAGGTTTTTTTAACTTTAAAATATATAAAAGATACCATAAAATTGGTATGTAAATCAAATAATGTCTTCAGTCACATTAATTAATCGATATTTTTAATAAATTTTGAGTTAAGTTAACCAACCACTATGCTTATTTTATTTTAGCTATAAATTGGTTTATGTATTTTTTTTGTTTGAGTTCTTTCATTATTTAAAATACCTATCATTCTTCTACGTTTGTCGTAGAATGTTGAAATTTTAGCTGTCATTTCATCAGTGTTAATTTCATAAACTTTTTATTTCATAATTTATTAAATATCTTTCATACATATAGTAAAACAAATCGTGAATTGTACGTTTCGTAGTGGGCACACAGACTGTCGCAGTGACGAGACGAGGACGACCATTTATACCGATCGATTGTTTTGGCTGCTCCAAGTCACCTTAATTGCTCCGGAATCAAGACGTCTCGTGCTAACGTACTAGGAATCAGTACGATTTGCACATTGTAAAAATTCGAGTATTGCACGCAAATATGTTCTTCCGTGTCGTCTAGTGTATGTTTGTAATGTGAACTGTAATTAACTCTCAGACACTATTTACTCCTGCATTTGTAGAGTTTCTTTTTGTCTCTCCAGAATTTAAAAAATCAGAGTGTGTTGAATGGATATTCTTAATGTTACCGGGTTTTATATTCTGTAGGATTTCATGTTTTATTAGTTACGATAGAGGTGATCTTGTATTAACAGTATTCTATAGAAATTTACAATAATGATTCAAAATCAGGGCACGCGCTACATAGCATTGGTAACGTATGCGAAAATGTTTTGATCTTAAAGGCAATAGGGTAGGTTTTATCTTAAACAAAGGGCAAAGTATGGCTGTTGATCGGGATTTTTATAGGGCTTTTGTCTACTTGAACTATAAGCCTTGCGAGTATGCTGACTTTTAATAAATTATTTCTTTATATAATCTTGAGTAATCTGAGCGGGGTGGAGTATGCTCTAGGCCTCCTCAGTTATGAAGAGGGATATGTGCTCAGTAGTGGGTCATTAATGGGTAAAAGCCATAATCCCGAGTACCAAGTCATCAGATTAGATTACTGCAGATGGTGTAGCGACGTAGTTACAAGAATCAGACCTTAAATTAAATACTACCTACCTATTGCACAATATGTCAAGATTCATTTTCATTGCCTAGCAATTATAAAGCCTTGGTCTTGACTCGAAATTCTGATGATAAATCATTAAATTCCTAATAAATCTTGCATAAGGACTGTTTTTGAAGTGATGCAGGGTTAGGACAGGGTAGTGAAAGTATTATAATAAAGATAAAATACGTCAGAAAAAGGTTAATCACGCCGATAATCATATTTTTGTAAAGGTATTCCGTCATCTCTACCTTTTAGTTAATCTCGTCATATAATATCATGATGTATTGCGCAAAGTAGACTTCTATGTCCTTAACATTTCGGTTTGCATCCATAGAACAAATCTAATCCTACTGGAAGTGACTTAAGGTTGAAGAACAAGCAAGTTAGTAACAAGAACTACTTACTTAGTCATGTCCAGCGGCAATTAATTGGCTTCGTAGATTTGTATGTGTGCCGACAATTAATTTTCGTCTAGGATGAGTGCACCGAGTTCAATATAGCAGCTGACGTAACACAATATGGCGAGTTATCTTCTTTTCTTTTCTCTAGTAATCTAGTTATAATATCAACTTTATCGGTCTTATTGGTTTCTTAGGTTATAAATACCAGTAGAGCTGTGATTTCTAAAAGGATTTATTTAGTTCAGAAACTAGTGGCGAAAAATGGATAAGAAAAATAAAAAATGAAATGCAAAGTGAAGATAATGAAAAGAACTGTTTATTATGTTTTATACTGAACTAGTTTAAGCTCGCGGCTTCGTCCACATTGAAGTCGAAAAAAGGACAAAATACTGATAAATTATCCCGAGGGAACATATCTCCGGGATAAAAATTTCCTTCTCATTCCTGTTCTTCTTCCTGTCCTTTCCAGGGTCTTAAACTATATCCATAACTAAATCTATATAAAAAACATATAAATAACTAAATCTATCTAATATACCTATAAAAGGAGAAGCTGACTGACTGATTGACTGACTGACTACCATATCAACGCAGGGCCTAAACTATATGGGTTAGAAACTTGAAATTTTGCACAGGGATTCCTTTTATAACATAGGGGAGCACTAAGAAAGGATTTTAGAAAATTCACCCCCTAAGGGGGTAAAACGGGGGTGCAAAGTTATTATGAAAGTTCTATGATTTTATAAACTTTTTAGGGATTCTTGGCGGGCGAAGCCGCGGGGGAATGCTTGTCAAAATATAACTCTTGAGTTATTGAGTGACTGACATTGAACGCACAGCCAAAACTACTGATCGCAAGTAGCTGAAAGGCATGTATGTTCCTTGGGGAGTGTAGGGCAGCACTAAGGGAGGATTTTATGGAAATTCCCCTTCTAAAGATAAAAAGGATAAAAGGGGGTTAACCGAAACTATTTATTTCTTCAATGGATTCACTTTAAACTTTGTATATAGGTTCCTCAAGTGACGCAAGTGAGCACTAAGAAATGATTTTTGGAAATTAGCGGGCGAAGCCGCGGGTGAAAGCTAGTTTTATATAAATCACTTCAGTGGATTGAGCGAGAAAAAGTAGCAGACAGAGTTACTTTCGTATTAATAATATTAATATGGATGGATGGAACGGTTTCGGCATTATAGTGATTATTATTATTATGGCTCTGATTCTCTAGCAAGTGACATCTCGGACCACATAAATCTATCTATCGATCTACACTTACAGCGTCAGCACTAGAGGTAACATACTACAAAATTGTGAACACACTCTTTACAGGACTTTTTAACCAGTTCAATCGGTAATCGGTAATAACGTTTAGCGATTGTTACTTGCAGTAGAAACCGCGACTCATTTGGACCCCGGTAGGTACAGTTGGAGTCCAAACTTTATCAACATTTAAAATTAAACATTAAATACTTCATATTTACGCATGTACATAATTATTCATTCATACATTTTTTTACATTTCAATCAATTTCGACTATTTATTAGGTAAGTACTACCTATACATTTTTTTAAAACAAGTGGCAAATCAAGCAGTACCTACCTACAGATGTTCCGGGTCGACAACAGTTGTCACGGGTGGCACTAGAAAGCTGGTGCTATTATGTTCGTTTGCTATCTTAAATCCATAAAAATATAAGTTAAATATTCATAATATACATTTCATCATTTCATAGTAGTTATTTCGTTGGTATAGTCGCCCATGTAAGTTCAATATGCCCTACCTATAATATGAGTAGTTTTCTACTAAATATCCGAGCCGATCACGCCATTTCAACGAAAGTAATAATTTCAATCGTTCATTGTGCATACTGCGAAGGATTGGAATAGCTTGCCCGCGTCGGTGTTTCCGCCTGTGTATGATGTGGGAGGCTTCAAGAAGAGAGTGATTAGGCTTTTTATAAGTTAGTGCGTTCAACATCTTTGACTTCATTACCACTTACCATCAGGTAGGATTGTAGTCAGGCATTAACTTATATAGAAAAAAAAAATAAGTTCAAAGAACGGAGGTAGGAGTAATTTCGCTTTGAATGGCTTGAGCTCAGTAAAATATAGTGGCTGCATCTTCGAGCAATAAATCATTCAGGTATGGTCACAATATTTGTTACATTTATTTTTGTGACATTAAAATATTCTACTGCAAAGTACAAATAAGTAATTTTACTACTACAACTAAGTGAATAATGTTAGCAATGGCAAGAGCGATTTAAATTCCTACGTGTAAACAAACGCGTGTATCAGAATTATTGCGGATATCTTAAGTAGACGTCTCCATACACATCCGTTATTTAATAGAGTTGCGAATAAATATATATTACGGTGCATAATGTCAATATGCAGCTGAGCCCGCATGGCTCGACCACCCTCAATCTTAACAAAAAATCTGTCATGTTGATCCGATACGCGAATAGCAGGAGATAGTCATTCTGATAATACCGGCTAACAAAACTTATTTGAAAGTTACATAGATTACCATACCATGCTAGCAAAATATTTTGTTTTCCTGCACTTGAGTGTAATTTGAATTTGTGACAGGGAATAACCCGAGATAAAAGGTCGTTTACAACAAATAAAGATCGCTAGAAAGGTTACCTAAATCTCAAGTCTTATAACTACGAAATCATTCTGCGGTGTAGCATGCATGCGAAATTGCATCTTTGTTTTATGATTGATCGCATTCACTTTTATATGTAAGAGTCACCGAAGAATCTTCCTTTTAACTATGCAAACAACATCAGGCACCTTGGCATCAGAGGTTGTTAACCGGGACATAATACGGGCACAATTGAGGCCAGTGTGTGAGCGAGTTCAAGAGCAATTTAGGTTCCGTAGGTCAGTTCGGCGAAGGTAACCTTGACATTGACTACAATAGTGCCAACTGCATGTAGTCATTGCCTTCGAGACATTATGCACATCCTATTATATGAACTTGAGTGAGACCCGTCCTATTAAAGTGTGAATTTTATAGTAAAAACGAATGCCACCTCTCCATATACAAACGAGTTATTATTATGGTAGCCTTAGGCGCACAAGACTAAGTACTTACCTTCAATTAACTGTTTCTACTAATCACCTTTTAGGTCGTGGAATAAACATTCTTCTTTTGTACAAATCATACAATATTTTTAAATTTTTATATACTTACCTAATCATGTTATAACCTACAATGTTGACTTACGAAATAGTATGTACCTACCTATCTACTTGTGTATCCTCCAAATTTTTACAATTTCTTCGTCCAACAAATATCTACGTATTACTTATAAAAAAGTTACATAATTATTAAGTTAATAATAAAAAATTGAGCGTAAGATAATAATAAGATTACATATTGTGTATTTACATTATTTATGTTCAGTTTGTAAATAACGAGCAATAAAGTCTGTTATAGCACTCATAACGGTTGTATTTCTTATCCTATGCAAATTTTACGAGGTGCACGCGTGTATTTCAAAATAACTCAAAAGTCGTCGCGACGAATTTCCAGGAGACAGTAGGTACAGAAGGACAGACAGAAAAAAAAGAAGTGGCTATTAAATTAAGCGGCCCGAGACGAAGAACATGCGATCGGTGCATTTTACTTACTTCATCTTTGTATTTATTGATATTCTTAAATATATAGATGATCTTCTTACAGCTTTAGTTGTGTTTCTTATTTTATAATTTAGGTACAACATCCCATGTCTAACATGAATTACCGTACCTACATTTTTTTATCGCCGATGAGTTTTTCTTAGTCAAAGTACTTAGCTCACAGGGTTAATCTATGACCTACCTACCTACAAGAAGACGAGGGACCTAACCTATTTAAATCTTTGAATGTAGATTGTGATATCTACCTATGTTCACTATTGAACATAGGTAGATATTACAATCTTTCAATTTTTATGTGCTAAATATACATAGGTATATTTAGCACATTCTTCAATAAATTGCTAAAAACTAAAACTGAAAAATTGTTCATTATTAACTGAATAAATTCCATAAGATACATTATGTTCAATTATTATTGAAGGTAACTGTTTCAAAACATGGCCATCTCTAGCTAAACATTTAACAGGATTTCCACACTTTGACAGGATTTGGTGACGGACTCGATTAAATTAATGTAATATGTACTTAAAGTTATTTTTGTGGTAGGATCAGAATTTTTTAACTTTCTTTGGGACGCGCTGATTAATTTTTTGTTGGATATTTATTACGTAGTTTAATAATATTATTAGTTTATTAATATCACAAAATTCTGAAATTTGGTTGTCTACAGACAGATAGATAGGTATCGAAGCGTATCCGATCGTTATTAGATTATGGGAAAAACTAAGTATGTAAATGTATTTCATAATTTTATATTATTAGCAGAATAGATTGTTTATATAATTACATAATATAACTATTGTTTTATTACATTTATTTATAGTTATAGCTTTATCACTTACTAGTGACGTCGTGACGCACAGTTCTTCGATGACCGCTAAATCGAGTGACCGCCTTGGTTGAATACCCTTTCTGTTGCAAAGATTTGTGATTTGTTGCATCCCTATTAAACGAAAAGAATAAGAGGATGTCACGATAATGCGTGATTGTTGATTGCAATATATTATGCACTTACCGCATCAATGCAGTCTGGACGTCGTCGAATTCAATTTGGCTACATCCTGCTTTCTCAAGATGCCTGATTGTTAAATTCCGCGATTTGCTTGAATCGCCAGATTGTAAAATTTATTTTGATAACCAATCTCGCGGTCTCACTCAATACCTACAAGTTGGTTTCAAATCATTGTGTAGGAAAGTAAACGCAACACTATTTCTAGTGAAATAGTGAAGTTCCAGGGATCATTTTAAATATTATCGTTCTCCATAATGCTAAGTGCGTATTATTCGTAAGTAGGTAAAACAGTTTAGGCTTTGAGTTGCAAAATAAAAACAGTTTATTTAATTAGGTATTCACAGTGGATAGTGCATTGTTAAGGCGGTATCCATTGTGTATTGTTTGTGTTTGTTGATTCAATCGGATATTAAAGATTTTGGTAGTTTTACAAAGTGTGACACGTAGCAGAAAATTTGTTAAATTAATTTTTTTTTTCCTTACCTTCCTACGATTAGATAAATCGACTCTTTAACCTGCGGAGTATTTTCGTTTAAAACATCCGAAAGTTTTTACTGTTTCCTGTGCTGGTTGATAGGTTGGTAATTTCTTATTAATGATACTTAATAGCTTTTTTATGGTGATTTTGATGATCCCGTAGCGTAGCTGGTAGTGACTCTGCTTGCCAAGCGAGGGGTCCCGGATTCGATTCCCGACCAGGGCAGAAAGTTATGTCACAGATAAATGTTTGTTCTCGGGTCTTGCATGTATAATTGTGTTGTTTATGTTGTCCATGCCACCGGCGTCACAGGGAATCCTAGTACGGAGCTATAAGTGTTTGATTAACCAAAAGCGTATTGGTTTCTTTTCGTAATTTAATAATAAAGAAGTAATTTCGCTTTTAAACTTTATTAACCAGTTGTCACCGGGTCGAATCTATGACCTTAACCCGTCTGAAAAGAAACGTGGGCCTTGGGCACCAATTTACATCTAATCAAGCGCTTGTCATTATAGCAGATTTATTAATGACTTATTAACTAGAACGGTTTTCGTGATTATGTAATGCCATAAAATAGATGATAGTAGCTACCTACCTACTACGTAGTAGGTAATGCCTAATGACCTAGGAGGACACTAATTTACAGTCCCAACCGTCATTATAATGAATGAAGCACCTACTTAAAAACTTACACTATTTATTTATGTACCTAGTTAAAGTTTGTTAGGGTTTAAAATAGGTGTATATGTACAGGATTGTTAATCCCTAAAGGGGTAAATTACAGGATGAAAAATGTATACTTAACTTTGGTATATTTAGTTGTAGTAGGTAGTGATAGTAGTTAGAAGAGTATTTATCCCCCATAATCCACCCCCCATTTAAGGGGGTAAGTAAAATTTATTATTTCACCCTTACACAGGATACCTGCCTCTTAGTTGTAGTTCTAAGAAATACAATAATTATGCGGATAAAGTCGCGGGAACCAGATAGTAAGTGCTTGTTAGCGTACAGTTATTAAAATTTATATTTATGTAGATCTAAAACATGTGGCAATGCGTCCTTGCCGTTATGATCTAAGCCTATCCTGTGTGCTTGTGGGAATTATTTAAGTAGGTACCTACCTAATTACTCAATTACTGGCCGTGACTCCTTTTTAGTTCTTCAAATCAAGTTAGTTTATATAGTTTACCTACTATGTTTCTCAAAAAACGTAGTACGTACGAGGGGAGTTTCTCTTTTGGGAGCACTTGCACCCAAAAGAGAAAGGGTTAACTGAAACTTTTTATTTATTTCTTAAATGGATTGACACACTTGAAACTATGTACACTCGTATAGATAGGATCCTCGAGTCGAGTGATGCAAATGAGAAAACAAGGGAGTTTTGGATATTGGCAGGCGAAGCCGCGGGGCAAAGCTAGTAAGATATAAGATATAGGTACCTAAATAGGCGGGGTTTGTTCATTGTTCTATTTTTAAATTGTAGATATTTTAATTAAGTACTTAGTTGCTGGCGAAGTGAGCAGACTAGATTGTCATTATCAACTGCACAGTCTACACGGAAACCGATGAGATATTATTAATTGTCCCTCGTTCAAAGGTCGAAGGTAGAGCTCGTTCTAAAAAATCTGGGATGAACTGGATAGGTGAACTAATATAATGGGTAGTGGGTTTATTAATCTTATACTTGTGTAAGTAAATGTCGTATAAGTACGTAAGTACAACGTGTAGCCATGTAGCCAACGAAAATTAAAGATTTCATTGTACAACAAGTAGGTAAGAACTTAGTTCTTATTTTGATTTCAACAGTAAGTAGTCACAACAGGACTGATAGGGTTTTCCAGCTGTTTTATCTTTATTAAACACAACGTTTCTTTGTCTGTCTGTCCGTTTGTGACCTTGTAACTGAACCATCAGCGGTTTGATTTACGTCTCTTTTTGTATGAAAAAACTTTATCAATGAAGGTTAAAACTGCAACTAAGATAAGCCAATACGTGCATTTCAAATTAAATTGTAGTAAAGCAGATATCTATTTAATTTCAATCACTTAATTTTTCTAAGTTTAATTAAAATTTAAGGAGAGGTATTTATTTTATTTAATGAACATCATAGCCCGGCGCCGCGGCGGCATACGTCGATCTTACCTAAGCAAAATTTCTTGGGTGCTTCCGTGCTTCGGAGGGCACATAAAGCCGTGTTTCCCGGTTGTTACCTTTTGGTAGCGGTAGGTAGTCGTTAAGCCATGTCGTATGTATGCCTTCAGGCGGCATAAAAAATTCTGACGGGTTGGCCACTAATCCCTCCACCAATCAGCACTGGAGCAGCGTGGTGGAGTACGCTCTAGGCCTCCTCAAATATGAGGAAAGACCCGTACTCAGTAGTGGGCCATTAATGGGTTGAAGCCATTTAATGAACGAGTATGTTCCCGATGTAGTGGTGCAAGTTTGTTAGAAAATCGAGTCGTTGACAATTTATTTTACGCGTTTTTTGTACATTGTACAATAATGACAATAGCTTTTTACTAAATTACTAATTTGTTGATTTATTTACCTGCTTATTATTCTTTTTGTATGTAGTTTTTTGGTCCTCAAGGGTAGCAATGCATCTGTGACCGAATTAAAACAAGACTCTTACTAACAATTACTAACTGTATTATTACTAACAACTAACATGACTATCACTAACAGTCCCTGTCCCAGTTCTCATACTTATTAACAAACTAACCAACTAATGTTCTAATCTGTGAACAGGACTACCTAACCGTCCTAGTCCCCATTCTAGGTCGGTCAAAGTTTGTTTTATTTTATTTTAATGTCATGAGCGGCAGCGGGAGGTGCTTCATGTTCGTTTGCTATCTTACCATAAAAAAGTTATGTTTTAAGTAGAAAACATAACTTTTTTAAAAACACAAACAAAGTAGTAACTTTGTTATGGTTATTTAAGAAGCGTCGAATAATGTAACTACCTAAGGTACCTACATTTTTTCATCAAACTATATATTTTTTTCACAAAAAAATTTCAAAATGTCAAAATTCGATAAATACAATACCAAAAAAAATTAAATGTGGCACTCGGAGACTGCCGCGGTAAAGCTATTGCATAGCATTTTTTATCAACTTATGCAATTATAATTATTAGAAGTTATATAGTTATATCAGAACAGCGCCATCTAGTTTGTAGAAAACATACGTACCATACCTTAGTATTAAGGTATTTTAATGGCGCTGATTGGGGGTGTTAGGTTTTTTTCGTTACGGAATTTCTGGATTCGGTCCCCACGCTCAAGGCCCGCGATAAAAGCTATGCAGTAGAATAGAAAATAACCCTATTAGTTAGTACAATCCTACCTAATAGTTAGCCCTTAGGGCCACCACACTACTTTCTGTTTTCGTGCAATAGTGTGCCGCTGTGCTGGGCTAGTAGGTACACAAAGTAAAAAATGTAAATGTAAATATTAAATTGCAGGTAGCTTCATAATTTTGGATTTGCGATCGCTAAGCCGAATTTAGTATGTTATTTTCTTATAATTTTTCGATTCTACAACTCTGGTATCTTTTTTTTTACATCTGTAAGTAAGTAACTAAGTAGGTATGTCTTCGAACCTTCAACTCTAACTCGTACTATAATTA
Source organism: Ochlodes sylvanus (assembly GCA_905404295.2). Taxonomy (NCBI): domain Eukaryota; kingdom Metazoa; phylum Arthropoda; class Insecta; order Lepidoptera; family Hesperiidae; genus Ochlodes; species Ochlodes sylvanus. The sequence continues at coordinate 9,162,383 of FR990128.1, forward strand.
GTGTCACTGTCAGATGTCAGATGAGAAGTGTCAATAGTCAATAATATTGTAGGTACATTTTTGTACATTGAGGTTTCAAAGTTTTCAAATAGACATTGACATGACAATTGACATTTAGAGTTAGACAAAATGAGATAATCATATGTTCTGCTTCTGTTTGGTTCATTTGGTTGTTGGAGAAATTTTAATTTTATCTTGTTATATTGTTAATTAATAACCTATGTAGAGCGAAATGTATGTCAAAGCATCAACAACACCAGTGTTATTTACTCTTCAAAGAGTTACGTAATATTTTTTTGAAATATTAATTCCCTATTTTCAAAGAATTGTGATGGCCCACACATTTAAAATATCCTGCTTTATGAAAAAATCATGGAAAAACTGTCATCATTGCGTTCGATTACTATCTTCACAAGTTCAAGACCAGTCTTCTAGTAGTGAAGGCCCTTGGCATTTGTACTTACAGAAAGTGTCAAATGGATTATTAGCAAAGGATGATCATCAAGAAAAAGTGATACAACATCTTCAAAGAGTATATGAAGAAGTAACATTGTTCAAACGACCTTCACTGACTACGAAGCGGTCCATGTTTGATTTCTTCAAGAAGGAAAAACCACAAAAAATTATTGCACCACAAGGCTTATACATTTATGGAAGTGTAGGAGGAGGAAAAACCATGCTAATGGATCTTTTTTATGAAACAGTACCGGTAATAGCAATATTCTATTTTATATTTTGAATCTAAAAATATACTACCTAATGAGGAATTTGAACATTTATTTCAGATTAAACAGAAACTAAGGGTTCATTTCAACTCGTTCATGTTAAATATTCATGCTAGAATACATGAGCTCAAAATCAAGTCTGGCAAAGGTGCTAGTTCGTTTAGAGACGAAGGTTCAAAACCATTTGACCCTATTCCGCCTGTGGCCACTGATATAACTCAGGAATCGTGGCTTATTTGCTTTGATGAATTTCAAGTAAGTTGAGTAGAATTATTCTTTAAATTATGGAATATTACTTAAACTACCCAACAAAATCAATTTAAGGATGTACTATTAGAAATCATGACATAAATTTTATTATTGTATTGTTATAATATAAAAAAGGCATTGTGTAGCTAACCACTTGTAAGGCTCATAAATGATTAGAATGGTAAAAAAACGTTATGTTATTGTGTATTATATTATTTGTTTGGTAGGTGACAGACATTGGTGATGCCATGATATTGAAACGTTTATTTACTCAACTCTTTGATAATGGCTGTGTTGTGATAGCAACTAGCAATAGGAAGCCCGATGATCTATACAAGAATGGATTGCAGAGATCTAACTTCTTACCATTTATACCTGTGTTAAAACAGTACTGTAATGTTATTCAGTTAGATTCAGGAACTGACTATAGATTACGGGGTTCTGGCAGCAAATATAGCAAATATTTTATGTAAGTAAAAAATGGGAAAACATAATAATAACAGTAAAAAATCTTTATAATATTTAACTGTTAAAGTGATGTTCTAATAAATAGCTTTTAGTTTTAATTTGCTTCACTTTTGTTTTAAGTTTATTTAATTTTGTGATCATTTTTTTTTATTAGTTTACATTTACAAGCTTAAGTAATTGCTTCACACATTGATAAAACAATTAATATTGGATGGGACCATTGTAATTTTGTGTGACAAGTAGAAATAAACACCTCAAAAAATGTACCATAAGAAAAAACATCCATTTCACATTGCACAAACATGTTATTTCTCTATTCATATTCAAATGCACTACAACCACTCAGTTCATACCATTTTATTGTTGAAAATAACTGTTTAAGATTGTTTGTGAGACTTAATTTTCTTTAAATATTTCATGTATCATTGTTATTTTCAGAACTAAGGAAAATGAAGAAAATAGTGATGTAGATAATTTATTTAAGCTCCTCATATCTAAGGAGACAGATACTGTTAGACCTCGAGTTATAAACATCTTGGGAAGGAATGTAAAGTTTGCAAAGTCCTGTGGAAGAGTTTTGGATTCAACTTTCGAAGAGTTATGTGATAGAGTAAGTTGCAGTGTAATATTGATCTAATTGTTTTAATATATAACAGTTACAAGGCATCATTATTATAAATAAATAATTTCACATTGTCAAGTTGCTTTGCTGCAGCAGATAATTTCCCATATTATTTGACTATAAATATAGATATAAATATACTTCAGTGTGATATGTATGAGAATAATAATGAGAATGTTTTGTCATACAGCATCTTCTGAGTTTTTAGTTTTGATTTATGTTTAATTTAGATAAAGCATTCATCATTGGTTAGTTTATGCCTGTCTTAGTTATCTTTTTATTTTATGTTTATTATACTTTTTATTGTTTAAGGGTATTTTCTAATTGTTAATAATATCCTTACAGCCTCTAGGTGCCAGTGATTATCTGATAATATCCAAAACTTTCCATTCAGTATTTATAAGAAATTTACCTCAGCTATCTATAGTGAAACATAGATCACAAATAAGGAGATTCATTACACTTATAGATACACTTTACGACAATAGAGTACGGGTGAGTAATTAAAAATGTAATTTATTAAACAATAGAGTAGTTGTTTTATCCACTCTATGTAGAATTGATTTCTAGAACTAAATATTGAACTGATTGTTTTAGTTCCTGAAAGTACCTAGATTGATCCTGCTGTGCGTCTCTTAAAATATCCCATTAAAATTTATTATTTCCTGGATAATATTTTCGCATTTGGCTTTTAGCACTATTTACTACTTGGCGTTAAGACCGACCATTTCTCAAGTGGTCTGTGGGCTAAGCTAGTCAATATTTAAAATAACCAATCAATCAAAAGTATACTATTTAAATCATTAAGTTCAAAGTATTTAAAATATTAAACAAAAACATACATCCGTTTTTCAAAACATTACATTAATAAACCAATATTTTAAATTGATTTTTCAGGTAGTTATATCTGCAGAAGTGGAAGCTAAGAATATTTTTAAAACAGATGATGAAAAGGATGGGTTTGCTGATTCGGATCGAGCCCTTATGGATGACTTGAAAATTACGAAAGATTCTGTATGTATATTCATTGACAATTTTAGGGATTGTTAAAAATACATATTATATAATAATTATATGTACATACCAGGTTGGGGAAAGTTTCTCAGACAGAAAGAAAAACAAATGAAAAATGGCTGGAAACAACATTTTACTAATTATGTTTTTTGAAATGTAACGCTTTTAATGTCATCAAAACCAGCCAGATACAAATAGTACAGCCAAAGAGATTTTATTATTTATGCGAAAAGACTTTTCCCCGACCGATATATGCTATCCTTTGTTGCTTTGAAATTCTGTCATAAGACACTGCATCATGCTGTTGTTGTTCCATTGTTATATTTGTAATAAAAGTTTTACGAGTATGTAGGTAACTATGTATATGTATTGACTTATTATTACTAATAAGTCAATGACAATCTTAATATATATAAAATTCGAGTGTGAGTGTGTATGATACTGAACTCCTCCTAAACGGCTTGACCGATTTGGTTGAAATTTTTTGTGTGTCTTCAGGTGGATCCGAGAATGGTTTAGATTCACAATTGGACCCGGTAGGTAGCGTTGCTGTCGATATATCACCAAAACATTTTTTAACGACTGGGCCGATTTGGATGAAATTTTTTGTGTGTGTTCAAGGGGATCTGGGAATGGTTTAGATTCACAATTGGACCCGATAGGTGGCGTTGCTGTCGATATATCACCAAAACATTTTTTAATTATAAAGCGGTACGAAGTACGCTGGGACAACTAGTAGTCTATAAAACGCGAAAGCGATATTTTCATGTCACTCGTTATGTTTACGTTTACGAAGAACTTTTCCAGCAGATTTTGATAATATTGTTTTCTTTCCAGGAGGATGTGAACGCAGCTATATTTACAGGCGAAGAAGAAATGTTTGCATGTGACCGCTGTGTATCGCGCCTGATGGAAATGCAGACAGAAGAATATTGGGAGAAATGGGGCAAGAATCTAGACTGACGAAAGCTTTTTGCAAACGATGTTACAAGAAATTAGTCCAATTATAGTAAAATTATGATAAACGATTGATTGTGTTCAGTAATTTATTTTAATGATTCAGACTAACCGGGAACATAGCACAGTATTATTATTTAAGAATGTTACTAGTTATAAACAATCGTTTCCCTCATAAGAGAGGCTTGTTACTTACTGGTTTGTACAAACTGTAATTTAATAATTTATGTAGATATGACGTGTACATACATATATTTTTATTCAATTAAAAATATTTTCACATATTATTTTTGTTTTATTTAAAAGCATTAAACTTTTGATAACCTATATCGTGGACAGTACGATGCCGTGGGAACAGAACTTATGTAGTACATTTTGACTGAACTAATGCACCACTTAGTGTATTACATACGTATTCCAAATTGTCGTAATGCTTACCAAAATTCCCTAAAAAGGTACCTACTATTTTTGGGTAAACAATTGTGTGAAAAAATGAAGAATTTTACTTATATCCACTTGTTACGTTATACACTGCAGTGGGTTTATTGACAATAGTACCTTGCAAAGCTTTGTGTAGAAGAGACAAAAACCAATTAAATACTTTAAACGGGCAATTTAATCAATGCTTATATTACTGTATTCTTACATATACTAACTAGTTAATCATACATATGACTGTAGTATTCCTGATACACCTGAATATAGGTCTCTTTCTCGGAGGGGGTCATCTGTGCGATGACGTCATCGTCTATACTCGTCAACGGCACCGGCTTGCCGTTCACCAGGACCGTTGGAGCGTTGTCGTCCGACGCCGAGTCGTCACTCTCCATTTCAGCTGAATAAATATCGGTTAACTTTAATGCTGAGAATAACTTTATAAACTTGTACGATCTAATAATAATAAAGCTTGAACGCACTAATATATTATTTTAAACTATGTGCTGAGAAGTTTCTTTCACCGGTTTTTCTACTTCTCTAAAGGACCTTACTCTAAAGCACCTTAGCGTAAGGGTGGTGGATTAATAAAATTACGTATTATTATTTTAATATTATGTTATAACTTCCTGTTGAACTTATTTCTTTTTTGCATTGTTATGGCCCAGTTTTGGCCCAGTGATATCATGTTACGCCTTGACAATGAATACATATTTAAGTGAATAGATCTAAACGATTTTACATTTAAGGAACTTCATGTACGAAATCGCAATGCATTTATTGTATTAGATATGATACATACCAACAGTTGGGGCAGTATTCTGGAACTTGTAAGGGTCTGGTTCCTCGTTGTCACTGGAGTCCGAGCTGTCTGGTTCTATCCCTTTGACAGCATTCGCAGCGGTATTTCCTGAAAGAGGTTGATAATAACACTTAGGTACCGATTAAGAGCCTGCGCCCAACAGGGCACGACGAGAGATTTTAACGCGACGAAATAAAATAGAACTTAATAGAATGACGATAAAGTTGAAATTTCAAAATCAATCTTATACGAGTACATATAAAACTTTTGTTACTCAGTGACTGACGGACAACGCACAGCCGAAACTACATAACTCAACAAGCTGAAATTTGGAATGTATGTTCCTTGAGGAGTGTAGGGGAGCAATAAGAGAGGATTTTTGGAAATTCCCCCGTTAATTAGTTGAAGCGAGTCAGTCACCTGTATTCTGCTTCTCATGCGCCAGCAACACCGACATGATGTCGTCATTCTTCTCCTTGCCGGCAGTCTTCGCGTTGCTGGCGCTGCTCGCCGCCTTCTCCAGCGCGGCGTCCGTCGAGTGTACACTGTCGCTCTGTAATGAGTTATTTACATAGATAGATAGATAGATACTCTCTTTATTTGTAATATATAAGAGTCTTAACTAAGGGTATAACAATATTTTATTTTATGTACAATACATTACAAATAGGATCCTGCTCAACATTTTTACAATTATTTTGCGGCACGTGAAGGCCACTTTACAGATTTAAATGAACAATTGGTTTCACATTGCCAATCTATGTACCTATACTACATCAATGGGTTGCACCGACCTGGTCGTTGGCGGCGATGGTGCTCTCGATGAGCCAGACGGGGCGCTCCTTGCGCTGCGCGGTGTCGCCGGCGTCCGCCTCGCCGATGGTGACGTCGACGCGCGTCTCCTCCACCGCGAGCCCGTGCGCGCGCGACGAGTCGTTCGACCACTGCTCCGTCGCCGGCCGCGTCGGGGCCGCCTTCATTGTTAACCTGTCGACGGTGCATTGCGAATGTTATCTTATACAGGGTGAAATTTTTTCACTTATAATACTCGAGGGCATGAGAGAACATGGTCATAGGTAATGATTATGCATATAAAGTCAAAATTCTACACGATAATTATTTAAAAAATGGCAATCAAAATTATCTAAAAATACTCGGAATGTATGGTCAACAGCTGTGCTGTACGGCGAGTCGGCGACCGACTGGCGGCGGCGGGGTTAATGACCTTTAGTGAAGTAAATTGAACCGCGCGCTCAGTTTGTCCACATTATGGGTTTTAAGTGTAAACTGTAAAGTGTTTCAGCTAATAACTTAAGACAACTTTTAATAATTATAGGGCGGTACGAAGTTCGCCGCGTTTTTTCCAGTAGTTTCGCCGTAAACGTGACCCATGCAACAAAGTCAAAATATTTGTATAAATTGCAGGAATCGTAAGTACCCTTTACACATAAGGGCAGCCACCAACAAATAAACAGCAACCCTGCAATGTCCCTTACCCTCTTATAGTGTTGATATCAACCGGCTCTGGTTCCAATATTTCTGGCGCCAGCTTGATGCCTTCCACTTCCCTCAGCAACATGTAAAGAGTTTCCAGTTGCTCGTTGAACTTCGCAAGTAACAGACGGCAATCCTTCTTCGGTAGTGCCGACTGGTCTTCTTCCACCACTTGACAGCAAAATGTGCACCTGAATTCTTGAGTCATCATGTCGTAAAGCTGATCCGCCTGGGAACAATGACGTTGTAGGACAAGTGGGTTAGACAAACATTTGCATATAGAAGCAGTTCCCTGTGGCATGTGAACAAACCCACTTAGTTGGTATCTTTTAAATTTCTTTTTAAATAATTTGCGTTGAAGCACGTAATTGAAAGCATTTTTGTTTCATTGCTTGTGACGTGTCACGTGATCTCTTGGTATCTCAGTTTTCACCATTGACTACGCGTAACAATGATGCTTCGGCGAATTAAGTTTAAATTGGGGCAAGTGTAAGGAATTCCATAATATCTATGTAAAAAAGCGGAAAGGCGTGAATTAGATATTTTTAAATTGCAGATTCGATTCAGAATCACAATGATTATTTCTCTATATTAAAGGCTACGATACAAAATAATGTCCTACATCCATCTTATAAGTAAAAGTGCATTGTTAGCGGCGTAGCGTAGTAGCGTAGCCACTTACCAATACATACATAACCAATTTAAGCTGTTACTATAAAAATTATACATTATCTCAAACAAATAGAGGCGTTATGTACTTCAAGATCCGTAAATGTTTTCGCACAGCCGGGACACTTGAAGCTGGCGCGTCCCGTGGCGTCGCGTTCCTCAGTCTCCATGCGCTTGCGCATCAAATCCAATTTGTACTTGACCACGTTCACGAATGTTTTGTAGTTTATGAAGTAGTAGTTCACTTTTTGTGCTTTTCCATCTAGACCTGGAAACGAGAGAAAAATAATTGATATACCTACCTACTTACCCACATTATCTTAGGAACTACAAGAAAATGCTTATATACTTAGCTACTGTTAGATAAATCGGAACGTGAGAACACTACTATAGGCTGATGAAGTAGAGCTGTTAGTGTTTTAAAATTATTTTTGCTGTGCGAAGCCCTGTCCCGTTGCCTTGTCTCCTCCGTCTACGGTCTACCAACACTCAAACTCTTAGCAACTTAGAACTTAGTGTGAGACTGTTTTAAGCTAGGTAGGTATGTACTTATATAACGATAATTACCAGTTTCCATTTTTAGTCTGACTTGTATGAATTTATCATTTTTCAGAGACGCTATTCTCGCTCTCAACATTTTCCTTTCAAATTTTAGAAGTTCGCAAATATCATCTTCCTTCATACCTGAAATGCAATAGAGGTATAAATCGCGGCACATAAGTTGAACCAACGTTGGCCAAACCGCTTGGCTATCAAGCTATCATTACCTCGCAATCGTAGTGTAGTTTAATTGTCCACATTACTTAAATGATGTGGCATTAATACGTTTTAAGCTTTTTAAAATAAGAACCAACAAAAATGTTGCATGCATGCATTTTGGATACTCACAAGGATTTCTGACCAACATGTCTACGATAAGGGCGTCTTCAATGGTGTAGAAACCCCGAACAACTAACCTTGCTAATTGTTTCAAGCTGCTCGGGACTTCCGTTACGTACCTTTCTTCAGTCATGATAACTGAAATATTTTTACAATGTATTTTGATAAATATTTCTAACGTCACTTAAGCAGAGCTCACTGTAAGGAGTTTTACCATAATTATACATACTACATACATACCTACCAGTTAATCATTGTGTAATGTTCTTTAAGTTAGTTCGTTATTTTACGCTCTTAATTAAATAATATCTGGATGACCGAGCTTTGCTCGGTATTTTTTTTTTATAAATTGTGTTTTTTGACTTCGTGTTACTTAACAACGCCATCTGCTGTTGTGTCTTAGAAGAAGAACTTAGAAAAGAACTTAAACTTTATTGATCAATGACAAATTCCTATTCCACTTGTAGGCCTACTAAAAGGTTTCTTATTGAATAAACTGTTACATATAATTATGCTTATTTCCTGTGAATATTTTGTGTGTAAAAAATAAATAATTGATATTTAATGTTCGCTTTAACAATTTTACTATTTATAATTAATTTAGATTAAATAAAATGAAAGGTAGGTATAGGTTATAGATACATAATTCATAAAAAATACTCATTTAAAAATCCATTATTTAATTCTTAACATTTTAAACAAAGAAAACATTCTCATGTAAATGTAATCATTAAAATTGATTTATCCCAGGTTTGGTACATTATTTTCACATAAAGCAATGGTCTCTGGCCATCTTTATTACAAAAAATATGTATTTATCATATTATATTAAGGTACAAATACGACAGCAAATTTTTGGCAGTAAGATTTACATCCTTAGGTAAGCAGTACAAAGTACTTACAAACAAAACATCAGGTAAATATTATTTAAGCTATTCGTGGCAAGGTTTTATTTATGTCTACAATACTTGAAGTGCTGGTTCCCTTTTATATATAAAAATAACAGAATGCGATTGATTTTAAAACAAAAGGTGTGTAGATTTACAATTTTTGTTTGAACCTACTGATATTTTAGTAGAGAAAAAATTTATTTTTAACCAATCCCAACCTGCTGTTAAATTATTCTGTAGGCCCCTTAATGAAAATTATGGCATGATCACAGTCCCGTCTAAAGTTCAAATCTTTACTTCATTGTCAAATTCTCAACATGGAAAATCGATGCATAAATGCGGCCATAACATTTAACAATCTGCGAAGCACATACAGGTAGTGTTCAGTTTGGATCGTTTAAATGCAGTTAAGAACCTAGTGATACAATTTAATTTATGTACACTTCTGGCAGATGTTCTGCATTGGGCTAGAGTGCTAATGATTTTACATATAATTAAGTTGATTGAAATTTTATAAAGCGCGCATCAAAAAGAAATATCAGTACCACCCCCACAGTACACTTGTAATATCGGTCAATTTTAATGAAAAAAAATGTAATTAATTCCTTAGCTCATACAAAAACAATATTACATATTAGTTAATAATTATTTACCACTTAACCCATGCACGGTAAATAGTGAACAAAAAACAATCATTTCAGTTAGACCGACGTGGCAGTGGAACTTGTGACCCATAAAATTATCTAATATTCTTATCAAAAAATGTAAGTGCATATAACAGACAAATACCTATTACAATAAAAAATTAGGTTTACATACAAAATTTGCGCAGTACGTAGGTTGGCATACAAATAGACAATGTACAAAGGTCATATTTAGAATAATTATAAAACCTACTTATCTCCAATTGACTATTGCTACTGCTGTTAGAAAATTATCTATATACAGTCGATCGTAGATTATAATTATAACGCTAACTCTGTTTTTTTTATTTATTTTGGCAGTTAGTATTTTTTATTGACTTGGACACAATTACTCAATTGTGATAATATATAAAAATTATTGTATCAAATTAGAATTCGTTGAACTGACGAAAATTTCATATTATTAGCTATGTTCAGTGGAACTACTTAAATATAGGTTCCCAAGTGTAGTTAAAGAGTAATAGTAGGTACCTAGTAAAAAGAGATTGTCTAAAAGATTATATGACTATAAATCAAAAATTAAAGTAAGGTAATAACCCAAATTCAGTCTTAATATAAATTTTTGTTGCCTAACAGACTCTAGCTACCTTAAAATCACCTATAAAACTTATTCTTACATCTACTATATAGGTACTAAACTAAAGTGTTATTGTTTACTAGGTACCAATGGCTAGCTGTTTAGTTTAAAAATAAATTAAATTAGGAAGTGTCATAAATGCAATAAAAGTACATAATGATGAGTACATAATGAGGAAGTACATAATATGAGGATTAATTGCACACCTAGACAGCATTTTAATATTTTTTATCCTCTATACATAATATGAAATCTATATGACTTTTTTGTTTCCTTAGCCTTTCCACAATCCACAGCCTGAAATGTTTGAAGATATAGAAATATTTAAATTGTTCTTTGCCATATAATAAGGGGACTTTAATCAATTTGATTTTGGAATTGATTTATGCTCAGTCAAATGGTTTGGAGATCAAGATACAACAGCTTTCTAAAAGCAAGTCAGTCTGATCCTGCTTCTTGATAAAGGTAATATTCCAGATGTCCAAAGGTTCCAATATAATTACATATATACTTGAAACATCTTGATTTATGGATGGGGTCAATTGATAATGCATTTGAAATAATTATAAAATTCATAGCATTAAATACAAATCAGTCACCATACTATAACATAAAAAAAAAATGAATACTGGTATAAAAAATCATAGAACAGCTACCTAAGTAAAAACATATTTACACCTAAATGATTTTTTTACATAATTAATATACTACTAGACAATTAAAATATTGATTCAATCATACAATACTTGCAAATATAAATACTAAATTACTCTGTATGAGTCCTCTCAAGTGTCATTTGTATATTCTCCAGTGTTTGATATATGATTCTAAAGTTGGGGCGGTCACTAGGATGATGGTTCCAGCATTGTTTCATCAAGTCATACACACATCGAGGAGTATTGTCTGGACAGGCTAGTACATTTCCATCTTTCAAAAACCTCACAACTTCCTCATGTGTCATCCCAAAATATGGTTGTAAAGCAAACGAAAATATTTCCCATAAACATACTCCATATGCCCATACATCTGATTCTAATGTATACTTGTTATATAATATACTCTCTAAAGGCATCCATCGTACAGGAATAGCATCATGCTCATCCCCCTTGTAATAATCTTGTAAATAAATCTTGTGTGACAATCCAAAGTCTGCAATCTTCACTACCATGTCATCATTAATAAGGCAATTTCTTGTAGCTAAATCACGATGTACAAACTTCCTATCTGATAGATAGACCATTCCGGAAGCTATTTGCCTTGCTACATGGAGGAGATCCATATGATTCAATGGAGTCGCGAGTAGTCTAAGATCTTCCCTGTTCTCAACACCTGGTGGATAATTTGTAGCAGTGCTACAAGCTCTTAGATATTCATTTAAGTCACCCTTACCCATGTATTCAAATAACAAGCACATTGGACGTCCAATTGCACACACTCCCAACAATTTGACAATATTTGGGTGGTCAAAGTCAGCAAGTAAACAAGCTTCTCTTTCAAAATCAAGTTGCAAATCATGAGATGCTTCATCTTTAAGCATTTTAACAGCAACTACAGTAAATTCTTCTTCAGGGACAAGGCCAGGAGCCTTAGCTTGAAACACTCTACCAAATGCACCTTGTCCTAAGTCCCGTATATAAATTATGTTGTTTCTAGGAAATTCCAACTTCTCCAGTTTTGGATTTAATTGAGCTCCAGTTGTATGATAAGCAAGGTTACTAGGCAGTTTGTCCAAATCTATGTCCATGTTCTGCATATTTCTACGGCTAGGAATGTTACATTTAGAATAATGGTGTTTTAAAAAGTAATGGCAAAGAAGAGCTATCGAGACTATTGCTAATATACACCCAAGACCTCCACCAGACAACAACAACATAACTGTTGGTGTAAAAGAATTCTCCATATCTATATTTGGTCCACTCATATTGTCAATTTCATCAGTGGAATTGGCACACATTGGTATATCACAATGTTCCCACCGGACATCGGGGTCCATAGTGTAGCACCATGGTTTGCGCTCCTCTCCCCCAGCATTTCTACAAAAGTTTGTTGAATTCTGCACTTCAGGAAAAAATAATGGTGGTCTTGTGTGCTGGTGAGGAAACTGAGATTCCCAGGCCTGGCAAGCCAGTCCATTCTCTGTCACGTTTTTTGTACCTTGATAATATTGTCCATTACCACGAACGCAAGTAGTCGTCACTTGGCTGTAGTCCATTTCTGTGATGCCCACATTGTTGCACGTCACCAGCGACCCTTTACCAGAAAATTTTTCGAGTTTTTCACATTCTGGAAATCTAAAGTGACCCCGCGATTGAAAGAAGACACCCCGACGTTTTTGTTCTTCAATAACGACCCAATCATTGTAACAATATTGCATTTTGACGGCCATGCAATCTTCGTAACATAAAGGCAAAGCATAATAACCAACTCCATCCTTGTCAATACATTTTGGGAACGCATAGGCACATAGCAACTTTTCAGCTTTACTCCGACAAGGCTCCTTTAACGCTGATATCATATCCTTCCACAGTCCCGTGGTAATCTTCTCATTCTCGAGTCCACCAGTATGATTGTACCATACAAATCCAGTTGAATATTTTTTACATATTTGTCCATTGTATGGGCCGCAGTAAAGATGCACGGATTTAATGACAAGAAGCACTACAACCACTTTATCAAACACGGTCATTCTTATAAATGAAAATGTAATTCGGTATATACTATGTTACGCCGTTGCATTTTTATTTATGCTTCATACAATATACAATACGTTATTACTAGATAATTGAGTACACAATGGCGGACGCATTATTTATTATTGATTTTGGAGAATTTACTTGCATGAAGTGAAATGAAACAGAGACAGACCGTCAATGCTAGAGAAGAGAAGGGATGATTTTTACGTTGACCTGACTGCTTAGGTTCGAGTCGATTTTTAAATCGATTCGTACACTCTAGATAGAATCGATCCTATAAAATAATTTGGTGTTTAATGAAGTTTGTTGTAGAATTTTTAGGTGATAGCTTATCGTTTACTTCAAACAATAAAGTTTTGACGCTTTTTGCACAATTTTATTGTATTTTAATTGTCTTGATAAACTATCTAGTTTGTCAACGAAAATGGATAAAAAACATTTAACACGAGTAGATTGTGGGTACAATCTATCTATATCAAGATAGGTCATCAAGATAATATGTTATAAGAAAAATCTATTTGTACAAATTAAACAGTGACGGCATTAACCTCTTATATATGGCTTCGTTTAAATACAAATATTAATTGATTTAATTAAAATTAAAATAATAACATAGATAATGTCCATTAATACAGGGTAGAAAATTGGTTTCTCCATATATTTAATTAGATAACTATAAGATGACAAAATTATAATTAATTGATAAAAAATCGGTAGATCGCATAACTTTTATCGACTACAAAAGTAAAATCGTAATGTAAATCTCTAATCGCCACAGTACAAAGACACAACAGAAAAGAAAACATTCTGAATGAGCATAGTTGCACAGATAACTAAGCAGAGTAGTGACTAGTGAGTTTAGTAACACAGACAGAAAATTGTGCACGATTTCAATGTAATAATACAAGTGAACGGTACGTACCTATTCATTGTTTATAATTACTTAGGTCAGAAAAGTCGACGTCATCTACACAATGCGCTTTTTTTCATGCAAAAAATATACCGTATTATTTTTACCTAGTACTACTTAGTTTACATTTTATCATTTTGAATTTAATTTTTTTTATAGCAACAATTTTGTTAAATATTATGTTGGCTCACTTGCTTCTAACCAAGAATTTTGTTGTCAATGTCAAATTGTCAATGTTATATTTTCAGAGATCAGGACAAAAACAGAAATAAATACCTGGGAATGGCTGCAATTGAGAAAGTTAAGGTTGTTGTGCTTGGTGATTCCGGTAAGTCAACAGCCAATTTTCTGATTTTTACACTTTTTGTTCTTGTTCTTCCATTAGTAACATAAAATTTGTTCAAAACAAAATCAACCATTTGCCAACATGTTTGTAGGCTACAAACACTTTGTAGCCATGACACCAGGGAAGGCAACTTAACAGATTTATAATTTGTTATGGCGGGAAACGTAAAATTTATTCGATTTGCGATGTACCTAGCTGTAGCACAGTGTAAGGCTGTAGTGTTTTCCTCATGGATGTTAATTTGTATGTAATATTATATTGGATATATTATATCGACGTCAAAATTTCAAGGAATAACAAATGCTTGTCGTTTCGAATCAGTTGTGAAAAGAAGCAAAAGTTTGTATGAGAATAAAACGAGGCCGCGGGTATCAGCTTCTTAACTTATTATGACGAGGTGATAATATTAATTTAGTGATCGTACATTTAATTAAACTGCGTAAAAACTAAAAAATGTCGGCTCTTCCGGTTATCATTGTAATCTGAAAATCATTAAAATAAGCAACGAGCTATAAAATAAGACTTTAACAGCGTTATCACACTAGCGGATTGCCAGCGTCTTCAAAGCGGAGCGGGCGTGCAACGAATACGTTGCGGACGCGCAACGACAACGCCGCGCATGCGCAGCGAATTCGTTGCGGACGCGCAACGGGATAGCCGCGAATAGCAACGTGGACGCCATTTTGTACTGTCACGTACAAACGCCAGCCCGTCCGCCCCGCCTCACTTCAGTACGTTAACTAGACACGGATTAAGTCAGTTTGTATCAGATGCAACAACTCATAAAATGTAGGTCTTGACATTCGCAGGTAGGAACGAAATTGTTTTGGTTTATTTTTTATTCGCTTGCAAAACAACACAAAGTAGTCGCTCTCTTCCATTCGATTAATTGATAATGGATCCTCCCAAATTCTTCGATGCTTTCGTTTTCGTCTCCGGCGTCTTCGAAGTAACAAAGCCAACAGCAGTGTTTCCTCGTCGGAATCCATTTTGTTACTGAGTGTACTCTACGTCGTTAACTCGCTAAAAACACGCGACGAAAACGTTGCGTATCTGCCACGCGTCGGCGACGTCGTCGCTGTGCAGCCGCGGCGTGTTCGCGACGCATTCGCTGCGCGTCCGCTCCGCCCCGCAACCGCTCGCAAACCGCTAGTATGATAAGGCCCTTAGATGTAGGTCACTCTACCTGGGACCCAAGTCTGCTAATTTATAATTAATGCTTCAATTTATTTATCAATATTTAAACAAATTATTACCTATATTATTAGCATTATTTAGAAGCATTTATAAACTAGCAGACTTGGGCCCTATACTTGCGCCACGCTCGGAAGAGAAACTACGTAAACAAACCGATATTAGGGTCATAAAAATTCTGCCACTGTCAATTCTACTAATTTTCGTGTTTTCAACTTAATTTTTTCTATAATGAATATTTATTTCTATTATATTCTTTACTCTTGTTTTTTTTTCATGGAATTAAGGTAGAAAACGAGCATGCAGCACCATCCTTTCGCTGCCGACCATGACAACTGCGACCGACACAGAACAAGACTGAAATGGGGATTAGGATAGTTAGTCCGGTTAGGAGACGATGTTAGAACTTTAGTTGGTTAGTTTGTAAGTATGAGGACTGGGACAGGGACTGTTAGTGAATGTTAGTCCTGTTAGTTATTGTTAGTAATAGTCCAGTTAGTAAATGTTAGTAAGAGTCTCGTTATAATTCGGTCACAGATGTGTTGCTACCCATGAGGACTGAGATGGTCGCCTCTAAAAAGTGTAGCCGGCTCCACACCTTTCTATCTGGAACACAATTGCTGTTAAAACAATTATTACACGGTAGAAATGGTACTAAGTACCGTGGCGGGCGGTAGGTAGTACTACCCCGGGCGAACTCTAAGCTCTGACTAAAAATTCACCTTTACGAAGTGGTACATTATGATATTTCATTCTGTACTATTATTACACTAAGTACTTCGTTGAAACTGTACCTAGTTTAGTAGGTACACTTTCAACGAAGTACTTAGTGTAATAATAGTAGGTACAGAATGAAATATCATAATGTACCACTTCGTAAAGGTGAACTTTTACTAACAATGTCAAGGAACATCGATCAATCGTATTTCTAGATTAAACAAGAATTAGGTAGGTACTTAACGTAAGTTTTATCGTAATTTGATCAGTATCTAATGCTTATAATTTATTTCCTTATCTGTTAAATATATATTTCTATCTATATTTTAGGCGTAGGTAAAACCTCGCTGACACATTTAATAGCACACAATAAGCCATTACTTTCGCCGGGATGGACTGTGGGGTGTTCTGTGGAAGTCAAACTGCACAGATTCAAGGAAGGAACACAAGCACAGAACACGTTTTTTGTGGAACTGTGGGATGTTGGAGGATCAAATAACCATAGAAATACAAGAAACGTTTTTTATCAGCCAACTCATGGTAAATAATATATCTCAAATAGCTTCATATTTGTTTAAGCAGGTACATTTCAATTGTTAACTACAACCAACAAACCAACAATAAAGCCAAACTGGACACTGACTTATTGGCGTCCAAATAAGAAGTGGGATTCCCAGTGACCTTGGAGTTAAAACAAAACACGTTAAAAACATTTTTTTACATAAGATAAGTCAGTGTTTTACAACAATCCCACCTGATGGTAAGGGGCGATGAAGTCAAGGATGTTGGACGCACTAACTCTTCTTACTCACTAATTCACTCACATTATACGCTCCCACATTATGTATTCCTCGGTAAATTTTAGAGGGAGAGTAAAACATAACTAAGCGTGTTAAGTACTTACCACCATCTGTACAGGGACTGGGTGGTACGAGGTACCGAACCCAGCAACCTGGCGTCACCGCCCCACTTGTTGTTCAGGTGGTCTGGGAGTAAGCTTACCTTACCTCTAGTTTAGAGCTCTTAAGTTTTAATCTTAAGCTCTAAAGTATTGAATTGGAATTCATAATATTTTTAAAGTCGGAACTAATAACTTACAAAATAAAATATATAAAAAAAGATACTTGTTGTTTTGTATTTTTATCTAATCAAATCTTGGAATCGGATTTCATTTATTGCTTCTTAACGATTAAGGTAACCACTGATCAAGGTAACATGATAACCATGCAATACTGACCAAATGTTATGATGATATGCCTAAGCCTAAACGATTTTGATCTCGTGAAGATAAGCGAACCGAGTCTCAGAATTCCCATACGAAAGGAAGTACCAGGGATCTATTTACTTTGAAGTAAAATACAACTTAATTGCGTTACTATTTTATCCATTCACGTACTTCAGCTTGGTATTTTATACTTGGCAATAGAATCTAAAAATCGAAGATATTATTGATTACCTAAGTGTTACCTTTTAATTGTAGATAGGCAATTAACCAACTTCAAAAAGGAGGTTATATTTATAATGCTTTTGTTATGTTTCAGGTATTATCTTAGTGCATGATTTAACAAATAGGAAAAGTCAAATAAACTTACAAAAATGGCTGTCAGAGATTTTAAATCAGGACACAATGAATCCCACATTCCAGCACGTTGATGTTGATCCCGAACAGTTTTTAGGATCGACACAAGTAATTGATGATATTTTAATAATTTTAAAGCTACGTACTGTATTCTGACAGGGTATGCCTGAATTGGTAAACTTGAGCGTATATGTTGCCCAACTGTGTGTGTATGTCCGCTACGTAGCTCAAGTTTGCCTGATAAGTTTAATTATTCAGGTAAACCTGTCAAGTATACCCCAGCGTGTATGGCTGCCATAATAAATTTTGATTTAACAGACGTGTTTATAATCAAAGTTAAAAGACTATCCACGCAGTGCATGCGACACGTATAAGATTTAAAAAACGCATTTATAAAAAACAGCAGTATCACTTTTCAGATCCCAATATTGGTAATTGGTACTAAGTTCGATTTAGCT
The DNA here is from genome assembly GCA_905404295.2 of Ochlodes sylvanus. Taxonomy (NCBI): domain Eukaryota; kingdom Metazoa; phylum Arthropoda; class Insecta; order Lepidoptera; family Hesperiidae; genus Ochlodes; species Ochlodes sylvanus. Next base: position 9,180,765 of record FR990128.1, read on the forward strand.
GAAGAAAAACAAAGGACAAATCAGTATCGACGGCTCGCTAGTAGTATAGCGGAACAATGTGGGGCTGATGAAATATTCGTCAATTGTTATCAGGCGAGGTAATCATCACATTCATCACACATCAATTCGGAAATTAATGTCCAAACTAAATTTGCTTATGAATATACAGATATGTTCAAAAATATACAATATAAGTTTACACTCAATATACATAATTATTATCTTTTTATGTTTATCATAATAATATATTCTCTTGTTTTTTAGATCTCTAGCGCCAGGTACAAGTAACTCGGTGAAACTGACAAGATTTTTTGACAAGGTATGATCATTGACATTTCTTAACAATACATCTGACAATATAATTCAGACGCATTGTTCATCCATCCATTAAAGTTAAGCCGCGGATGTTTGGACGAATAACTCGGCGCTTCGACCAAGAATATATAATGGAAAATTCAAATTTCTGTTCTGGTTGCTTTTTATTATGAAAATAATATGACAATACGGCCATTTCTTTGCGTTGTAATATTTAAATCTCTCCAATATTTATTATCTGTTCCAGGTAATAGAAAGGAGGTATTATTCCCGCGCAAGTCCGTTCTCTGATAAGCGTCGTATACCTCCCTATATTATGGCGAACTCCACTCCGCTGTCTAGCAACAAGCCTGCACAGTACCTTAGTCCAAGATTCTATCATATGGACTGAATTTGTATACTATGATAGGTAATGTAATAAAGTATGTTTGCAACTCGCCTGTTATGTAATGGTGTTCAATGTTCATATTTCTTCTAGTTTTGATCGTTGTCATGTATCGCGGTATCTGGCGTTTAGCGATATGATCGCCGATTGTTTACGCTGTGTTACATACTTTAAGTTCAGATTGTATTATACTTTTCTAATATTGTATAATAATCGTGTGCAATAAAGTGTTTTGTATTGTAATTGTATAAAATTTTAATAAAAACCTTATCGTTATAAATGAAATTGGAAGGAAATGCAAAATTTGTTGCGAAACCCAAGCGATATACGCATTCTTTTAATAAGAATTATTATCGAATACTCAAAATAACATCAACTTTATCCAGATTAGTTACCTGTTTTCAGTGTAATAAGATAAAAAAGGCACGCTTGGTCACAGGGGCGGGGGGCCTACGGTTTTCGTCACGTAGTCAATATCTCTAGAAAAATTCCACGCTTTTTCTAGCTATATTCAAATATAGCGCATTTTAAAAGAAAAGACTTACCTACTTTTACTTTAGTAAATTAAGTTCCTGTTACAATAATTATGTTTTTTCTTCTTGATATTTTTTCACTTGTAGTTGTACAAAAATATTATTATATAGGTATATTTGTAACTTTCTGTTGAAAATATTTAAACGATAGATACTTCCGAATTACTACCTAGTCGGGTCATAAGTTTTGTCAAAAACTTTTAATGTGATTAATGATACACTTTTTGATAATTGTTTACAAATTATATATGAAATGAAAGGTAATTAAATGCACAATCCAAATTTATTTACATTGTTCAAAATGCCCTCCCCCATTTTGAATACATGTCCGTTATCGACGCGGCCAGTCATCGATCGCAGCACGCACCACATTCATGTCTATTTCTGCTGCTGCTTTAACCAGAGATGCTCGGAGAGACTCCAAATTCTGATGAGGTTTAGCACAGACAATTTCCTCCAAATGTTGCCATATCTTATAGTCCAGTGGGTTTAGATCTGGACTAGAAGACGGCCAGTCTTCTTGACCAATAAAGTCAATTCCTCGGGTGGTCAGCCAGTTTTGCGTGCTTCGTGCCCTATGAGCTGGCGCAGAATCCTGCTGGAATATCCAGTGTCTATTTTCGAACATTTTTTGGAAAAGGGCTTCCACTATGTTTGTTAGGACGGTATTTTGGTATACAACAGCACTGGTTTTCACGCCTTTTTCACAGAAAAACACCTCAGTTAATCCTGAATATGAGACTCCAAGCCAAACCATGATTGACGAAGGATAATGCCCGCGCTGCACCCTTGGAATACACGCGCTTGCTTCTTCACTACTGTGGGCATACACTTTATCATTTTGTTTGTTATAGCTTTCCTCGATATTAAAAATTTTTTCGTCTGAAAACAAAATTTCGCAGTATTTTTTTGCCGCGTACCGCCGTAACAAAGCCCGGGATCTTTCCAGCCTAATTTTTTTCAAACGCTCATTCAAAAAAAAATTTGTCCTTTTACGATAAGCTCATAGTCCCAGGTCTTCATTTAACACTCTTTTGTTCGTGGTTCTGCTTAGGCCCATCTGCAGAGCTAAAATTTTATGCTTACGCACCGGATTTCATTGAATCCGCGCCTTCACGGATTTGATGACCGCTGGTGTCCTAACAGTGCGAGGTCGGCCGCTCCTCTTACGATCTTCGAAGCTTGAATCTTCAGTGTACCGTTTGATATATGCGATAAAGAAATCGTAGAGTTATTTTCAAATTTTTCAGAAAGTTGAAAATCTCTGTTGGCGCGTAATCACAGCGGTGCAACGCGATAACCGCGACTCTATCTTCGTTTTGCGACCACTCCATATTTGAAAATGAATAAAAACAATTACTTTTTTTATATTTGAAAAGGGCGAATGTTCTATTTTTAAAATTAGTCAAAGCATATCTGGCCAGTATTTGAAAATTAAAACAAATATGGGCGTGACAGAACTTACGACCCGACTAGTTACATAAAAACTCGAGCTGATTAGCAAATACTACGGCAAATACCAAGGGGGTGAGGGGGGTAAAAATTTTGCTGTCACCAAGCAGTGTTTTATTAAGAACGTAATGGATTCCCCGGGAGGAGCCAATATCGGGTCGTTTTGGTGTCAGCCGTCAGGAATAACAAGAAAATAAATCGGGGTGGTTTCGATTAACGATATTAATTATTATTTAGTGCTAGGAAAAAATAAGGCTTAAAGAAAAAAAAATGACTTTTAATAATAGGTATATTTTTTGGTCAGTTTGGAATGGCCCAGCATTCATTATGCATGTGTTACAAGGCCCACACACGCACGTAGTCCACTTGGAGCGAGGCGTCCTGGCCGTCGTTGACGTTTAGGTTCCATGTGGGCAGCCAGCCCCCGCGACCGTTCCAGAAATCTGCTGCAGCCTGTGGATAAGTGGCTTTCAGTCGTAGACTCTGTCTACATCGAATTACACTACATCGAAGTTCATGACGTCGAACATGCTACATCGATAGCTTATAAAATCGAATTACATCGATCGATCGCCACATTGAAAGCTTATGAAATCGAAGTTTAATGAATCGAATTTATGACATCGATGCGTTATCAAATCGATAGATCGTGACATCGTAAGCAGAAACGGACACAAAAAAATGGTAAAATTAAGAACTTAAAAAATTTTCGCGTATTCGTAATTTTGTATACACACGTACCTACAAAGTGAAACTTCTTTACGTTTCGTTTTTGTTTTCGGCTTAGTTTCCGACATGATCCGTCATGAATTTAATTTCACCCTCACAAACATATTGAATCGTATTAAAATTAAATATCGGATCTTTTTGCGATATTAAAAATTGTAATGAAAAGGAAACTTACTGTAGGAGATCCGTTCCACCACGGTTTTGGGACAGGGTTATTTACATTATCAGGGAAGAATCCATTGGTTCCGCCAACAGCTACGTTCATTATAATATAGAACTGGAAAGATAAAACATTTTTATAATGATAAGATTATACGACGAAGCTGAGCGACGAAGTACCACGTTTGTACCACTCACGTCGGGGTCACCACTTTGGAGGTTGGTAATAATTGTTGTGGAACTTCGTATGCAGTTCAATTAAACACACAGTTGTATTTTGACATATAATATACTTTGGCTCAATTATTATTGTCTCAACACTGTTATATTAATTAATATAATATGGACGGAGGATGCAACAACCATCTTAAGTTGATACCAGCGTGGGAAGAGAAAAATATTGACAGATCAAAACGGAACTTAAAATTAGTACAGAGTAATAAATATTTACAGAGTACAGACTATAAAGTGGTACGCCACAGCATTTATTCATAAATTTATCAACTAACTAATAAAACTACCTAAATGCTAGGTAACCTACCTATTAATGAGTACATAATAGGTTACGAATAGTTTTAAATTTAAAATTATCATCTCACCTTTTCATCGAAGGGCGCCATTTTGGAACCAAAACGCCAGGGATTTGATATACCAGGGTGCCTGTTGAAACCGCCTAAGTCCCAGAAACCTCCTTGGCCGGGTACTGCACGACCCAGTTCTTGCCCATCGATGCTGAACCTTATGGAATCTGAAAATTATTCGACACAGCATTTAACGGTCAAAAAGTTGGTTTGAGCTTTCGTTACTTTCATTGAATTTAAGCTATGTTTAGATGCTTAATACACCTATTTATTCCCAATTACCCACTAACTACTTGTATAAGATTCGTATTAGTAAAACAAAGAAAAATCATATCAAATACATTACTTAAGTATTGCTTAAAAATGACATAAATGTATTTATTTTAGGCCTTTTAAGGGCCTTATAATTTACTCACGTAGAATAATAAATTTTCGTGATTTTATACTTAAATACTGCTAGTTTTGCATAAATTAACCTGGTGTCCATTCAAGTTGGTAGTTGTGAAAGGCGTTGTTATATCCATTTGGGTTCCTTCTGATCCAGTGCGCCCTGTCCCACCCGTTGAGTTGTGGGAAGGGGCCAAAATGTAGAGTAGAGCCAGCCTCGTGAGTCCCGATGTGCACGCCATTGGCAATCATGTTGCGGTTGCCACGAGACTCCACCAGGTCGATCTCACCGGACGCGGGCCAAGTGCCGTATGTATTATAAGCGGGCATCAACCAAATCGCTAAAAAGACGAAATATAATTATCATGTACCTTTTTTATGTAAACAACTGACAAAAGAACGGACAAGCCATCTTATGGCGAGTGGTTACCGTCGCCTATCGACATCCGTAACGCCAAAGGTATCACCCGTGGCCGGCAAGAAGGAAGAAAAATGAAATGTAAGTATTGCTGGATCGCAAGCTCCCAGCCGGAACACAACAAGTCTTTTGGGGGCTGATTCAAGCAAGCGTGGTAACTGGTAGCAAGCCCACCGCAAGCTAGACCGATGCAATACTGCCTATACCTATATAATATATAAAAATCATGGAAAATCATAAGCATACCTAATCAATAGTAACTTATGTGCCTCAGTCAAATAACGTCTTTTTATTTAAATAACCGAAAAAATGAGCAGACGAGTCGAGCGACGGTGGTAGGTAAAGTGTCACCGTCACCCATGGAATTACATTATATTGTCCTGAAAAACGAGCCTACATAAAATACAAACACGAAAAACTATAGATATATTTATGAATGTAAGTACATTGGGTAATTACATTCATATATTTATGAATGTAAGTACATTCATAAATATATCTATAGTTTATGTATTGTAATAGAAATTTCAAAGACCTGGCCACAGCCAATCGCCAGCGGGCATTCTGGCGCGAACCTCTACTCGGCCGTAGCGGAAGCTGAAAGAGTTGACGGTGCGCAAGCGCGCGCTCATGACCGGGTTGATAATGTTGCGCGGTGTGCCCGTGCGCTCGCAGCCATACCATTGCGGGTTTGTGCACCTAGTGGGAAACAAGTTCTTCGTTAATTGCCGTGATCGTAATAATAGTGGTAGGATCACATGCTATCAAGTAGTAGGTATTAATCCCTACTAATATTATAAATGCGAAAGTAACTCTGTCTGTCTGTCTGTCTGTCTGTCTGTCTGTCTGTCTGTGTCGCTTTCCCGCTTAAACCTCTCAACCGATTTTGATGAAATTTGACACAGACAATCTTTAGACCCTGAGAAAGGACATAGGCTACCTTTTATTGCGACAAAAAGGGATGAAGAGGTTGAAATAAAGTTTGAAAGTTTGTATGGGATTTCTTCGGCTTTTAAGCACAGCGCCATCTAGGGGTGAACCTTCCTAACTTAAAGAATAAGAACGCCTAGCGCCATCTCTTAAAGAACCATGAAACTTTATATTTAAGCACTTGATAATAAGTTTCCCGAAGCGAAGCGAGGGCGGGTCGCTAGTTTGTAATAGTTTGTAAAAATACTAACTCTCGCCCGTGGCATCGCCAGCCAATTTCCAAAGATTCTATCTTAGTGCCCTGACGCCCCCGACACTCCCCAAGGAACATACATGCCAAATTTCAGCTTCCTGCGTTCAGTAGTTTCGGCTGTGTATTGTTGTTATCGTGATAGGAAGAGTTTTATATTATTCTATTGTTTGGTATTACCTATCTGCTGGAGCGCCACCTTCAATATTGAGTCGTCCAGAAGAGAGGAACGCATTGCCAAATTTGTTTTCTGTCAAGGAAGGTCTGATAAACAATCGTCCACTGTGAACGAATGAGTTTGTTCGATTGTTGCTGTAGTACTGAAATTCCCAGTTCTGTGAAATAAATTATAAAAGTTCGTATCTTGAGAAAATATTACTTTGTACCTAATAGGTATACTTTCTACTTATTTTTCCTCAAAAGCATAATAAATATTTTTTTTAGATAAATTACAGGATTACAAATAAATCTGCTTAATTTTTTTCTTTCCGCATTCAAAATGCTGCCAAATTATGATCAGGAGAGTCGCATAAACTACTTAAGTAGAATCTATACTGAAATTATAAGGCTGAAGAGTTTGAACGAGCTAATCTCAGGAACTACCGAATCGAATTGAAAAATTCTTTGTGTGTTTGACATTTATCGAGGGAGGCTAAAGGCTATTAAATAACACTATGCTTTGACCAATAGGAGCGGAGCATCAATACAATCAATATAGAATAAGTTTACCGAAGCGAAGCGAGGGCTAGGGCTAGACTAGTTATTTATATAAGCACAACCTCCTTTGTACTTTATTAAAAAGTAGTTAACTTATAACATAATTAGGTAATTTGTTACTTACTGCAGAAAGTCATCATTTTTACCCGCACATAGGTAAATTATGCCCAGCGCCAAGAGTCAATTGAGGTCGAAATTAAGTCGGGAGTGCATTCCTAATGAGCCCGCAGCTTGTATAGTTCCAAGTACATTCAAAGTCTTCGCGAGTGTTAATTTATTTACGCATTTTGTTTTTAAGCATGGTTTGTGATAAATCAAATAAATACTCACACCGCCACCAGCTAAAGTGTTTTCGTGTTGCCACTTTTCCAGGTCAAACGTGTTGAAATCGTCTGCGAAGATGAGAGCACCGGAGCAGACGGTGACGGGCGCGTGAGTCCCACTAACTGTGGTTACACTGGGCCTACATGCTGTGGCCAACGTTACCAGGGCTAGCAACCCAACACTTTGGAACCACATGGTGCTGAAAATATAAAACTTTTTAAGATTTATTCAATTAGTAAATTACTCTTATGATACTGAAACGATTTTGGACTTTGTTATTATAGCTTGTTACATTATGTAGGTATCTGGCTTCAACTGTAACTCTGTAGGTATCTAAAGAGAATTATTGTGCGTATTAATTAATAATTATAGTAATTAAGATAACATTAACACTAGTAATTTTATGTGATGTAACTAAATAATAAGCAACTTACCTACGTGGTTAATGATATTTTGAATCTGATTTCGTCGTTACACTTTTTATACCTAAGCATAATTAGGTATAGATAATTATCATATCTTCGAGTTACAGATTGATTGTTTGATTAATTTGTTTTTTATACAAATCAAGTTACAATTTATCAAGAAGATTATGAATATATCGCACCGGATTACGGAAAAGAGCAGTCCGTGCCATTTACAACCTCAGGCCTCAGGCCAAGGGATTCGCTAAGAAATCTATTTAAGGAAATAAATATATTAACTGTAGTTTCACAATATATTTTTGATAATATTATGTACGTTAAAAAATTAAATGTGGCACTCGGAGACTGCCGCGATAAAGCTATTGCATAGCATTTTTTATCAACTTATGCAATTATAATTATTAGAAGTTATATAGTTATATCAGAACAGCGCCATCTAGTTTGTAGAAAACATACGTACCATACCTTAGTATTAAGGTACTAGATGGCGCTGATTGGGGGTGGTGCATTATTATCCCCTACCAGCGCCATCTACGTACTGTGCAGTGAACAATTATTCATTAGGTTAGATGGGTCCATTTATCGATGGAGGAAGGCTGGCTGAGCTGGTAGTTCACTCGCAGTATACTAGATGGCGCTGAGTAGTAAAACGCTGTAATTCTGAATCACGCTGGTGAGGTTTTTTGTAACATCTATAAGTATCCAGCATTAACATTCAATAAATGACTTGACTTGACTTGTACTGAATAAGTGTTTCTTTAATCTTTAGTGTGCTTGCCTACTCGTTCAACGAAACTACTCTTGGGACCGTCGAGTGGTCGGTAATTTATTCAGGGGGTGTTAGGTTTTTTTCGTTACGGAAATTCTGGATTCGGTCCCCACGCTCAAGGCCCGCGATAAAAGCTATGCAATAGCTTAAAAATACTATGACAGTTTCCTTAAGAAAAGTGAGTGAAGAAGAGTGAGTGTTCACGTGATTAACACTAGGAACTAAATTGACTGTACCAAACTTCAGACTTAGCAAAACTGGTAAAACGTAGTGGTTATATTCTCTTTGAAACTGGTGGCTCGGTCATGGCACAGTATAATGGTCATGGGTAGATGGGGTAGATGTATTAAAATCTATAATAAAATTCCGTTCGAATTGACGGAAATGCCATACTTTAAATTTAAAATTCATGTCAAAGGCATTCTTATGACGAAAGGTAGTAAAATAACCTTTCAAACAAACTTGATGATTAAGTATTTTAAAGATAAAAATGCTTGGACATGAATTTGATATTCTAGCTAATAAGTAGTAGTAGGTAAGTGCTATCTGTAATGTGAGTAGCAAAAAAAGTTTCTTGGAAGTTTTTTGCCGCTTCCTCTTCCAAGACCTCTCACGGTAGGGATTCAACGCTTCAACAAGCGATGGCGTAGATTGACTTACGAAAAGTGTTTGTAAAAAACCAACTTCAAATAAATTTCATTTTATTACATTTCACTAACAATAACTAACAGGACTTACTTTCCCTAACAGTCCCTGACCCAGTTCTCATACTACAACAAACTAACCAGCTAATGTTCTTACACCGTCTCCTAAGCGGACTATCACAGCCCCCATTTGAGTCTCGTATGTCGGTATTTGTTGTCATGAGCCGCAGCAGAAGGTGGTGCTGCATGCCCGTTTGCTACCTTAATTCCATAAAAAAATATTTAAAAATTTAGCAAGGAATAAAGATCTACATCCGTAAAAAAATATAGGTAGGTATAACACATTCAGTTTATTTAATTTTGTGTTATATGAACCTACATTTAATGTCTGTTAATAAAACGTCAGTTATGTCAAGAGGTAGAATGACATAATTTGTTGTATATTTTTCAGGAATTTTACTAAATTATGGGTGGTATATAAACATAGTAAACAATAATGAAATATAGTATTTATGTATTCGTATAAATAAAAGTAGACGCCGCAATGGAGACATGGTTAGTTGTTTAATTATTCTCAATACATTTTTTTTTTGATATGCGGCCGTTGTTCCACCAAATAATGAGAAGTTTCAGTGTTAACTAAGTGTTATGAATTGTCTTTTAGATGGTAGGGACGATAAAATTACTGGTAAGCCAATGCTTATCTTCATCGCTGCGTTATTCGGCATTGCAACGCGCAGTCACCTCCGCCTATAGTTGGGCACCAAAGACGTGGTGTGGTTCCCCCACCAATAACACTACACGACCACGTAATGCTTCATTCCCGAATATAAACCCTTTAACCCAATATCGTCATCTAGAAACGAAAAACGACGGCAATGAATTTAAATTATTACAAGTTACGAAACGTCCCTCTTATTGTCTCAATGTCATACCAAGAACGTTTATGTTCCGACGGAAAAATGACAAACCAAAGAAGGATCAAAAGAGAGTGCCTAAGCTAGTGTTATTACAAAATCCTTTTACATGGCTTATGACCAAAATAGATTTCAGCGTGTTAAGGAATGTCTGGGATCCTGGTTTTAAAGAAAAAGAGTTTAAGTTCGGAACTAAACAGGTATCTTGTTTTAGCTTCTACAAGTTTTCATAGATTTTGATATACGCATGTATTGAATACATCCTCCACCTATCCGCATTGGAGCAGCGTGGGGGTGAATGCTCTAGTCTAGTACTCCACTGTAGTTGGTCATTAAAGAGTTAAAGCCATGTATTGAAATTAATGACACTTAAACAAGCTCCTGTAGATAAATGAATACATTGTTTTTTGCTATGCAATTTTGCATTGAATTGTGTATGGCATTTTTATGCATGCCCTAATTTACTGTTATTATTTAACACGTTCCCTGCGGAGCACGTATACTGTTTTTTTCCATAGAAAATTACGATCGCCGCAGCTATGATATGAAGTATTCGACATCAACTCATTAATGACCCACTACTGAGCACAGATCTCTCCTCATACATAAGGAGAGACCCGTGCTCGGTAGACCTCCACTACGCTGCTCCAGTGTGGATTGGTGGAGGTGTTAGTGGCTAATCCAAGCATCCGACATGGCTTAACGACTGCTACCAAATGATAACAACCGGGACCGACGGTTTTACGTGCCCTCCGAAGATTTGAACCCTTGTCCTCCACGGGAAGCAACTTAGCTACTACTAGGCTATCACTGCTTCCGCAAATTATAGGATTTTTAAATAAAATGCTCGTAGCAGTCCCATATACTTAGTAAGTTTATCCACTAAAGCCTAAAACAAAAATTCTCTTTAAGTAATAATTTAATTTAAAGTTTACGTAAGATTACGTCTTATCGTAGACGTAGATTTTTAGAGTCTACTGATATAATTATATTTCATAGATATATTTTTAAAAAGAGGCACTATTTAAACAGTGTATTTTCAGGCTATATCGCGAGTGACTCAAGTAATAAGCGATGGTCAATACATGGAATTGAATGGCTTACTGACGAAGGCGGCTAGAATGAGCCTAATGCGAGAGCTGAACCGCAACTGGAGCGAGCGTCAGCGCTCCCTGCTCGCACTCAACAGGGATGACATACAAATATCTTCCCCTAGGAAAGTTTACTTCATAAGAATAGCCGGTATATACGTTTATAGTGTTCTATTTAGGTATTATCTTTTAACTATTCAGTGGTAAGTGAAACAGTAGGTAAGTATAACATACTTTTTTGCTCTCTACTTTGATTTGTGGATGAAAGCTGATAAAATGAATCACGTCACATATTGACGGAAATTAATTGTATTAATTGTTATTAAGTTAGCCATCTATAAGGCCATCGTTTTAACAGTCCCAGAGCACAATGTGTTATAGAATGCCTCTATGTATATACCCACATAATACGTATGTACATACGTACTAGAACTAATACGTAGGAGTAGTAGGATTTTCGTAGAGTCAGTAATATCTAACGATTATCCCCCACTACCATTTTGGTCGGCAACGCTTTATGCCTTTGGTGTTTATGATGTACATGGGTGATAAAAAAACCTAACTATTACGTAGCTTGTCTGTTAGTTTCTCAGCTATTTACAAAATAGGACATTGACTCTACAATGCACGCGACTTCAGAGTTAGTTAAATAGCTGTAAATTGTTACAAAGGCTTCAATTAAAAATTAATATTCCATTTTCAGATAAAAAGTTTTGTGACGTAGACATGGCATTTTTGGCACTAAAGTGGGTTGTAATCAACAATATTGACGCATTGTTATTTGCTGAAATTTTCGCACGGTTTCATCGCGAGTATACGCCACATTGCATTCCGGAATGGACTATCGCTTATTTTAAAGTTACCCGATTCGAAGTATTGCGGCGTTGACTTCAAATTATTTGTTTATACCTAGGTCTACATTCTAGGATCTATGCAAATAAAACTATATTTATAAAACCGAGATGAAAATTTTATTTCATAACAAAAATACAAAATAAACTTCATTGTAACTTTGCATCATAGGTCCAATAGCAATTTGTATGGATTTTCAAGATAATTCTTCAAGTCATTTGAAAATTTCGCCATTGTTACACCATCCACAACTCTATGATCGGCTGACCAACTTACTGTTAGAATGTGAGCTTTTACGATGTTTCCATTTCCGTCGAATCGTGGCAACACCTAAAAAAATAAAACATTTTTCCATTAATAAGCCATTGAAGACTAGTTACAAAAAATCCATCGCAGTTTCAAATATAACTATAATTGAAACTCATCAGAGATTGGTCTATAGCACTGAGTACCTAAATACCTATTAGGTACGTTTAGTCTATAGTACGTACCGTTACAATAAAGTACAAAAGTTCCTTCAATTTTTTTTATGAGTTACATAATAATAATGTCTAGATTTTCATCTTTGTTTATTACATGTTTATCAATCAATATTTGTATGAAATAAAAAAGATTTTACCTGTATTTTCCCTAGCGCACCTATTGAAACCTGAGGCGGTAGAATTACTGGTTTTGTATAAGTTCCACCGACCTGAAATGTGAAAATAAAATAGTTTACTTCCTAATATACAAAAATTAATCACGGCATTATAATGAGAAATGTGGCTAGACTATAATTTTACAAGATGTTGTTTTGTAGACACTGTAGATAATCACCAAGGATCGGAATAGGTAGTGCAATTTTGGGGGATTGTACTTATCTTATGGATATGCCAATCAATCACACCCACTAGGTGGGATTTATATAAAAATATTAAAAAATGTTGCGTTTTTTGGGACGGTTATTGATACCTTCGTTGATACCCCCAAGGCTTATCCATATTAGTATAATGTTTGAGGACGTTGGTCCCAAACTGCACTACATATTCCGATGTATGATAATTTCACACAAACATGCATACATAAATTTAAAAATAAATTCTTACAATGCCAATGTTAGAAATGGTGAAAGTTCCACCGGATAGATCACTGATTCCAAGTTGACCCGTGGATCCCTTCTTCTGCAAGTCATTTAGTTCCCGCGCTATTTCAATAATACTTTTGGCTTGAACATTCTGAAAAAATGAACACATTAAATATGTGAATAACTCCTACATCATTTCAAGGATATAACGTAAACTCTTATATAACATACAACCAATCGAACCTTAAAATAAACCAAGCAAATAACAAACGCTCATTTTAGGGTTTGTTAATGCAGTCCATTATGACATCGAGATATAATTACGCAAATTTTTTAATAATGCATAATTTGCTACGTACTTTGATTACCGGTACCGCTAAGCCATTCGGAGTGTCCATCGCCACCCCAATGTTGTGGCTACTTTTGTAAATGATATTTTCGCAAGAGCTGTCGAGACAGCTGTTTAATATAGGGTGAGAAGTAAGACACAGTGAAGCTGCCTTGATGATTAGTGGCATGTATGTCAATTTAACTCCTTGTTGTTCCGCCATTACTTTAAGGCTCTCTCTTGATTCTATCAACTTAGTGACATCGTATTCATCACAGAATCCGAAATGAGGAATTTTCTGCAAAAAGTAGATACTCAATTATAAAATACATAAATCTCTAACAATCTATTGAAATTTAAATTTTGTTACCTGCGAATCCTTACCATTGCTTCCGTCATAGATTTTACCATTGCTTTGGTAAAGCCAGTAACTGGTACAATTTTGTCCTCTAAGTATACTTCTGCCGTAGCCTTACCCTCTACTATTGGTATTGTTTTTGCCTCTACAATAGTTGCTTCTGGTATATCGTTTGATTTATCTGCACTTATGTTTAGGTACGATAACACATCTTCTTTCAGAATTCTGCCGTCTCTACCGGAAGCATTAACAGCATTTAAATCAACCTACAAAAATAATAATATGACGGCCTCAGTGGTTACATGACTTATTCTATTAATACCCACTAAAATCCTTCCTGTTAGCGATGTTTGCATGGCATTGACATCAACGGGATAACTTCGATCGATAACGATCCGTGCATTGGAATGAAATTTAAATTGTGCGTCTTAAATGAAGTACTATCACACTGCCTAATTTTGAATCACGGAGCAAATACAATCCGTGTTTTGAACGGTTCACATATTACTTGTTACGGCGTGTGAGTATGTAGGGGGCATTGATAAGAAAACACAATTTCAATACACAATATGTAAAAATTTCAAGTAGGTATTGAAACAATGACTAACATTAAATTGTGCTGCAATTCTTCTTACTGCTGGTGTTGTTAGTACTTTCGTTTTTTGGGGCGTATTGTTATCTAATTTTTGTACAACTTTTTCTTGAAATATGCTGTCTTCTTTAGAATCTACATCTGTAAAAATATAACTAGGAACATTAGCTATTATGACACTTAACATAATCACATCACGTGAATTCGCGTATTCTCTACAACTATTTTAAAGTATGGTTTTTAGGATATTCTGTTCTTTAGTTACCTTTTTCTGTGTCTTCCACTTCAATATCAACAAGAGGTTGTCCTACGAAAGCCGTTTGATCCACTTCATGGTAAAGTCGTGTAACTACACCATCATATCGGCTTGTTATTGTCACAGCGGCTTTGTCACTTTGTACTTCACAGATGTTGTCGAATTGTTGTACTTTATCTCCAACTTTGATGAACCTGAAAGGCGCAGGTGTGAAATTAATTTTTGTCTTACTAGGTACGATACCCGAATTTTAGTACAAAAATAGGACATACATAATTATCTTGAAGTGTTTATTGCTTGGCGAATTGAGATGTGTATTTTTTAGTTCTGGACAGAGTAAAGCAATTTCGAGCGCAGTCGACAGTCAGCAGTTCAATCGCGAGCGCAATCGGCAGTCGACAGTTGGATAAATGACCGAGAGAGACCAATTTTTTTTAGACAGCGACAGCCGAGTGGTTTAGACGCCGAGAGGACGTTGGACTCCCGAACCGGAGGATTCGGGTTCAAACCCATGCACTTACATAATTTTCCAAAATTATGTGCGTATTTAGAATTAATTATGACTTGCTACGGTGAAGGAAAACATCGTGAGGAAACTTGTATACCTGAGAGTTCTCGAAAATGTTGTCAAAGCTGTGTGAAGTCCAGAATCTGCACTTGGCCAACGTGGTGGACTATAGCCTGTATCTCTCACATTGTGAGAGGAGACACGTGTCCAGCAGTGGGACCGTTATGAGTTGCAATGAGGATGATGATGAGGAACGACAAAGGTCGAAACCTCGAGATTGGTTTCGACCTTCGCTAGTTTCGTGATTAAATTGTTATTATAATATTCTCAAATAATTTTCAATTAATTAATGTTTACTTAATGCTCATTTTATTTATTTTACCTTTATTGAAATGGTACAATAGCAATAATGAATAATTAAAAATTAACATACCACTCTTTGACAACTACTTCCCGAATGCCTTCTCCAATATCAGACAGTTTAAATGCAACGATTTTGTTAAAAACATTAGTCGTGTGTAAGCATCTTTTTATGAAATATCTCTCGTTGTCGATACACTGAATAATTGAATTGGAATGCCGCCAAGATCGATGCCTGTTCTGGAGGAAAACAAACTATATTAGATATGATACTTTCATGTGGGTCCCACCTATAATTTTAGGCACAGGGACACCTCACGTTGGTCGCTACTGTTGCCTACTGTGAACTGTAAGTTTATCTGTTTAGCATTTTCGTTCATTTTAAAAATGGTGAATATATATTAATTCACTGTCTTCATTTAGGTACAATGAAAGTAATTTTTGGCCATTCAGAGAAGGGATGTAATCGTTCTTAAAACGTAGGTAAGCTAGTGATATATTTATTGCCTAATAAAGCGGACTGGGGTTTCCCGCTTAGTTATTTAATTAATTTTGTGAGTTAGGATCCAGATAAGTAAATTCTTAATTCATTCACTAAATAAAGTAACTGCAACAAAATTGTTAATTGGGTTCATTCATCAATCCAATCATGTGGAAAAACAAGTGATCAACATAAATAAATAATATGTTGGTCTATTGCAAAACTTATCACGTTCGCAGTTAAGTACATCATGACATGTAAGTAGATAATAAAATCTATACAAATAAATAAAATGGGAGGGTCTGTTTGTAATAACCGCTTTTTACTAATACTGTCTGTTTGTTCCGGCGAATCTCTGGATTTGATAGACCGATTTTGAAGGGACTTTCACTGGCTCATAGCTGATGTAATTAGGAGTAACTTAGGCTACTTTTATTTTCCCGTAAAAATTAAAATTCCACGCGGAAGAAGTCGTGGGCACAGCTAGTAATAAATAAACGCTAACACTCCTATCCCACCTAAACAACCCCCGCTCGAGCATTCCGTGTCGCCCTGCGTCCCTCGCTTCGCAGGGTCAATACCGACTAGGCTAGGGGGTCATTTAGGACCCAATTAATTATTGAAATTAACAAATTATTTTTAATTTCAATTACATACATTTCATTTCTTTTTCCACCGAAGACTTGTTTCGTTATCGGTTGTTAATTACGAAAAGTGTAAGAGATAACATGCATCTGGAACACGTCGTTTTAGGTATTTCTTATCTTGTCTCTATAGAAACGGTTGATAACAAATATTGTTGATGTAAGTAATAAAAGACTAGTGGTTTTCATAATAAAATAATGTGATATTAAGATCGCGTAATAACACGATCAATTATTTATTGACTTGTAACCATTTCTTAGTGCTTACTTGCGTCACTAGAGGAACCTATACAAAGTTCATTGAAGACATAAAAAGCTTCAGTTTATCCCCTTAGAGGCGGAATTTCCAAAATCCTCTCGTAGCGCTGCCGGTACACTCCCCAAGGAACAAACATGCAAAATTTCAGCTTGTTGCGTTCAGTTATTTCGGGTGTGCGTTGTCTGTCAGTCACTCAGTACCTAACGCTAGAGTTTTGTATATTATAATTGATTAAAATTTTGTGTAAAATGGGTCGATAAAAGTTAGGAAAGTCGAAAAAAAATCAGCCTTAGTACTCTCTAAAGTAAATATGTTTAGTCTCATAGACGTTATTATCTTGATGATAGACGTTATTATATTGATTGATCCTATAAATCGTAAAAACATTCTCAAATTCCATCGTGATGCCGCACCATTACATCAAAACTACAACTATCCGTATTTGTCGTACGTCGTCGTTTACACACCGCTTCTATCTTATCTCATCATACTAACAAAAAACATTCATTATATAATAAAATACTAGGGAAGCGGTTCATCACCGCATAAAAAATTTTGTTACACTTCCTAAGAATTTGAAAACTTACACATTGCGCGATAGATAAGGCTCTTTGGTATTTGTTTATGGTCCTCAGATCTACGATCCACTTTCTCATTTGAAAAGCCATAATGTCAAACACATAACCGAATTATTCCAATTATAAAATTGAGGAGCGGCAGTGCATGACGCGGCGCGCCTCGCGAACTACTGACTTATCACACACATTATCGGGGGCCACGACATTGATTAGCATTTTCAACAGACTCGTAATTATACAATAGTCAGAAATGTTTCGTGCACTCCGCGTCGCTTGGTAGAGTCAAGGAGGTCAAGGCTTATTTCGTTTAATTTTAATTCCAAGTGATTTCATTTTATTAAATTCTTTAATATATTGATTAATAAAAAAGTGTCAATACCATGATTGAGTGGCATATGCAGAGCGTATCATATTTATATCTAAGCGTTATAAAAGAGTGTGCGTGTGTGCGTTCTAGTGTACGCACACGTACGAAGTGAAACTTCTTTACTTCGTATTAATATAAAGCTGTTTATTTTAGTTTTGAACTCTGACTTCAACTTTAACTATTAGACTAGACTATTAGACTTTTAAACTTTAACACCAACTGACACTTTGTCTTTAAAATCAACATAAAGCTCTAACCTGACCATTTTACCTCACCACCTTCACCGCAGTCTATCACTCGCTGATAGACCAGCGTCAAGACTATTGGATCTACACACTCGCTGCTCGCAAACTCGTTTTTAGTTTCTAGCTCTACTCGCTACACGCTAGTCGCCGGCGGTGAGACAACTGCCTAAAGCTTAATGTTTCGGCACACAGAATCACAAGAAAAAAATCATCACCTCTTTAAGTAGGTACGTGTAGAGGAAGTATATACCTACCTTTAAAATTATTTAAGATTTTATTTCTTCACTTTGTCGGAGAAATAAATATGGAGACGGTAAGTCTATTTCAAATTATAGTTTTTCACTACTCGAGTCTGAGGTCATTTGCGGATGGAACGGTAGGACTAAAAATTATCTTCACTACGATTAAAGGACACAGTAAGATAACAGTGTATGTACATATAAAACAAGAAGTATAATAAGCAATTGTTTTTATTAAAGACATAATAAACATGTTAAGAAAGTGAATAAATACAATAATAATCACATAACGGTAATGCACGAGACGTGGGGTAACGCACACTAGTCAAAATATAACATCGCCGTCCAGGTACATAATGTACACAGATGTTTTAATTGCCGACATATTATATTCTACTAACGCGTATCACAGACGTACTCTGCAGTTTTGGCTACTCTCAACATGGCCTTATATTAAGCTGGTACGTATATATATAATATATATTGGTACTCGTATTTGCATTGCATTTAAATGCTTGTACATAATAACATCTGTACCGCACATTTATTTATTGTTAATTTCTGTTATTTATAATTAACTAGGCTGCAACATTTTGTGCATATTTATCACAACTACATAACATAATATGCTAGTTTTGCGCTAGTTAAATAAACCATTTGGATTGTACGTCAATTTAACTCAATGTTTCATGAATTACGAGTACCGGTGAATTGTTTCAAAACGTTTATAACCGTGCAATTAACGGTAGAAGGTACGTATCTTAACAGTATTCCAAGAAATAAATATTAACAAAACATACGTTCTTCAAAAATTACGTCTTATAAATATACGGTCATATAAGTATCTGCCTAGTACCAACTAAGTTTAAATAAATGTTAAGAATGACTAAGTTTAAATAAATAGTTATTTCCAGATCTTTAGAACAAATTTAAGTTTAATAACACTTCTAGTTCTGTTCAAACTTTCAAATTTTTGAAATGTTGGATAGCTGATATTGCTTATTTTAAGCATTTCACTTGTTTCGTTTTGTTGCATACTTATTTTAAAATTAATGGATAGATATTTTAATTTTTAAACAAGGTTTTTGAAGACACTTTATTACCTCTAAATTCTTAGATATTTAAAACAAATTATAAAATTATTCAAGGTTTTGCTTCCCGTTTATACAAATAGTTGTTAATTAGTTTGAGTTACTAGTCAATATTCTCAAAATCAACGTAGGTACATATTTATTGCTATGGTGTGGTTTGTCGCTCTGACTGAATATTTTTATCTATCGTTTGATGAAAATAATAATTGAAAGACCTTGAATGGAACAGTTTTAGAATAAATTATTATTTCATTAGATGGAAGATGTATCATACATTTGGAATAATACGTAATTATTACTAGATTCATAACACGTTCGCGGACACTAAGAATTATCTTTACCTTTTCCTTTAACACGGTCCTTAGTGACCGCGAAAGTGCTAAAGACAAGCATTAGAACATCTTAATATAAATCACAACACTGCATGGAATGACCAGAAATCTGCATAACAATTGAACATATTGGAAGACATTATGTTATCTCATACCAACGTAACAAAATTTTTATTTTGAAAACAACAAAAAATCATTTAGTTATGTTTGATGTCATTGTGATGCACAGCTGCTCATAACTTTGTCAAGTAGAGGCAGAGTATGATTTGGGTGATATATCTTTTTTTAATCCAAGCCGTAAATCGCCATAATCTTTTTTTATAGTCCAGCAGGCAAACGAGCAGACGAGTCACCTGATGGTAAGTGGTTACCGTCGCCCATCGACGTTGGCAACACCAGGGGCGTCACCAACGCGTTGCCGACAAAATCAGTCCGAAGTACTCGTATATGTAATTGGGCCTCAGTCAACCCAGTATTATTTGTATTCTGTATAAAATTAGAGTAACGTAAGTATTAATCAATATAACCCCAAAAAAGCTTTTAATTATAATTATTGTATACACATGCAAGTGTAAAGATTATAATCGTAATGTTAATATCTTATCAATTTATAATTTCAAACCTAGGTGTTAAGTTATCAAAATTTTCACTAGCCTTTTCCAATGTCATTTTATAATACCATAAGAGCAAGGCCTACATTTGTAGTTGAATATAAAAAATCGAACATTGACAATAGAGCGAGTCCAGCCTTATATTAATAATAAGCCAATAACATCGTTTATAAAATAAAGGAAGATTACAATGTTCACATAAAACTTTATAAGTATCACAATATCGCACCCATCTACATGTTTTGCTTATTCCTGCTATTAGATAAGGAAGTCAGTGATGGCTTTTGATTAGCTTATTCACATTAAAATAACAAGATTATTCATTATCTAATACAATAATGTAGTTCAAAAAAAGACCTACTACACCGATACGACTAACCAGAGAAGTGATATTTGAAACGACTCAAGACGTTGAACGATATGTATAGCAAAGACCGTAAAATCAAGAGAGACCTGTTCCGTCTTTCTTGATTAGTAACCTTCTTACCATCAGGAGACTAGTATGTTATATGCATTGTGTTTATTAGTCGTAGTGAATGTAACGTATTACAACGGACGTAGACATCAAAAAATAAAGATTAACAGATATGCCCTGATTTTACGATCTGTGAATTTACGTATTGATGGTCGAAACGATTGTTCGACAAGGCTTAAACACCTATAATAAATATAAACACTACTTTCATCTAGTCTGACAATCACCATACAGTCACGAAGCGACAACATCAACTAAACACCGAAGTGAGGTTTGTGTGAAATGACATCTAAATAGTAAGTCCTAACAAATGTGAGACTTTGAACGGTGTTACGTAATTATTATTTTATGTTTAACAATGCTAACATTTACTAAAAGCTCATCCATCCTAGTTATCGAATTCATTTTATATTTGTAAAAGGTGCAGTTCTGAACTTTAGTCTATAATGAACGAGTATGACAATGTTATGAGTGCTGTTTGTTTTGAAGCAAATATTATATCAATAGAACCCGGAACATGATTTATTCATTAAAATGAACCGTAAATTCTGCACTTGTCAGTAAGATTATCATTGTCAATGTGCAATTTGATACTTATAAATTCAATTTTTCTTTTAATAATGCAATTCTTCCCCTCTTGAAAAACTCACAAACATAAAGTTCGTTGTATTCATAGTTTGTCCATTTTGTAGATCATTACACTAACATCGATTCGGTTTGAAAATAGGATTAGGTTAATCTTAATAGAAATAAATAATAGGTCTAAATATAAAGTAGGTAATTTTTTAACATATTAACTGCTTGCCAAAATCAGGTAAATTAGTATTTAAGGTGATGAGTCAGCACGAGTAATTTACAATTATTTTTCAAAGCTAGAGCTAAATCAATAGGCAATAAATAATCTTGGGCATTAATATAAAAAAGGTAATTTTATTTTAGTGCTGGTTTAATGTAGGTAATAAAGACCTGTGACGCTTAAAATATACGGCAAATGTTTAAATGAGTATAGGTACAGAACAAAGTATTATGCAATTACATTTACACTTTTGGATAAGTACACGATCTAGTATTGAACATGAATGATATAAGAATAAGGAGCACGAAAATATATACTTTTATAGTCAACAACGTACCGAATATAATTCCTCGCAGTAACTATTATTATCACGAATTTAACACATTTAATATGTATGTAGCTACATTAAACAATTATTAATAATATTTATATCAGCGTTTTTACAAAGTTTGCAATAACTGCAATTCGACTTCAGGTAACAATTTTATTATAAAAAGTAGCTCCTTCAACACTGGCTGTAATGATGTCCAAATGTTTATGATTACAATAATTTTATTCTGCTGGTGCTTTTGGCGTCCTTTTTGCAACGCAATATACAATAAAAAATACTTTTTAATTCTAGCTAAGTAAGTCTACTTCTCACACAATTATTCCAATTTAAATTACAATAGTCAATTAACAAATCTTAAAGATTAGTCCCTATTTCACATTCACTGTGTCACTTGTCACTTTCACTTGGTGAACACCGAGTGTTTCACACGTAACGTCTGAATGTCGAGCGAACGAAGAGGGCCAGGTAGGTACATATTAGGAAGCTCATCATTTCTAAGTGATTATAATAGAAAATAAACGTGTATAATTGTCGTTCCCTCCGTGGATCTCGGTCTACCGATCCGCAGCGCCTACATCGTTAACTACTCAGCAGAAACAACATTATCGGGGAAGCCGATACAACAGGCGCGTCTACTAGAAGTCCTCGGCATGAGGCGGGATCGTTCGCTCGGGTGGTGGTCAGGGGGTGTGCGGAGAGGCGTCGAAGGCTGCGGTCGGGACGAGCGGCACCAGCTCGGGCTGGGGCCGCTGCCCGCGTCACACGGCGGGCTCCTCCGCGAACTTGACCTCGCGGCCGCGCCGGAACGAGGCCGTGCGGCGCGGCGGGCTGCGTCGGCGCGCGGCTGCGCCTGAGGACGCCGCTGGCTGCAGGCTGGCTGACGACGCCTGCGTCAGCAGCCGCGGCGGTGCCGCGCTGCGCCCGAAAGGTGACTGCCGAAGGAACTGCCGGGCTACCATCGGTTGCCAGTAGGAGCTCCCTGGAACGTTCACACTTCAATATAAAATACCTACCAGTAAGCGTGGTACACATTACATTAGGAAACTTCACAAAACAAACTGCCGTGTTACTTCTCGGGTGCCGAAATGTTTTAACTAATTTAGAGTCATAAGAAAAGAATTCAATATTCAATTCATGGAATGCTCACTTTATACTAGAGAGGTTGTATGCTACCCTTGTAACGTCTAAGTTAAAGATAAGGGTAGGAACATGGTGCTTACTTCCATTTATAACCAAGTAGTTCATAACATTATTCTTTGTCTATTACAATCTATTTATAACTAATGTTATAATAACGGACCTCGTGTGTTAGTGGAGCGTGCGCGCCAGGCGAGGCTGCGCAGCCGGCCGCGCGCGCCCTCGTGCACGGCGTCCACGCTGGCCGAGCGCGTCAGGTGCGCCACCCCGCTGTCGTGCTCCGCCCCCGCCGCGCTCAGCCCCTCGCTCACTGAATACAGCTTGTGCGTGATGTCCTTACCTGGAAACCAATTTATTTCAATCAATAAAAGTAAATAGGAACGGAAGGTCAGAAGAAATAACGGTGACAGGAGGTTGACGTATGGAGAGCGCGAAAGAGTTTAGAACGGAGTCAATAATGTGCTAGGAAGATTTAACAATATAATTAAGGTGTAAAGTTGTATGAAGAAAGAAATTAAAGCGAGGAAACTAAACCGAGGAAACTTTTATTTAAGAATCAATTATATGTATATGAAATACATCAAAAGTATCGCCAAAGCGTTGCTGGCCAGACTCTATACTATAACTGTAACCAAATACCTAAGTGATGTTTTACCAGACGCTCACCTATGAGGCAGTCCAGCACAACCTTTAGCGAAGGTCGGTGACGTAGCACCCGCTCGAGGCGCATGCGCGGCCAACACACACACGTGCTCACCTCCTCAGCCACCACCGTTACCTGGACAGCGAGATAAGTACGGAGATTAATTTAATCCGAAGAGATGTGTGGAGCCGATTACAATTTTTAGGGTTAGACATCTGAGACCTTATTAGAACGAGACTTTTACGAACAATTACTAACTGGACTATTACTAACACGACTAATAATCACAAACAGTCCTCGAACCAGTACTCATATCTACCTATTAACAACCGTGCTAACTACTGGACTAACAACTGGACTGGACTAACCATCCTAGTCCCTATAAAAATGTTGCAAAAATGGGAAAATATTTCATATTTGTGATCATAAAGAACAAGTTTGCCGAAGCAAAGCGGGGACGGGTCCACTAGTATAAAATATATACATCGCGTTGCTTCGAGAATCTTTTTCCTGACGTAAAACAATTTTAATTACTTCTAATCAACATTGTTTTAGAGACTAATACACTTATCCAAACTTTCAACTAACTTAACTTGATAACATTTTTCCTTAGTACCTACAATATATGTATGTATATGGAACATAGACAGAATTTGTTAAGTTTTCGAAATAGGTGCTGTACTCGCCTACTCGTGTATTCACTTTGCACACTTATAAAGTACTCGTAACTTTCTATTACTAAATAAGAAATAAATCTAAGTGTATTTGATCCAGTTATAGCCTCGCTGACCCACGTTCTAGCGGAAACATTTCCGTTTAAGTTATATGGTCGAACCATTGTGTAACCGTTCTTATGAGAGACTCAACTTTTACAATATTTGCTACTATTTTATTTGATTCGGTTGAGTACATTGTGAACCATTTCCGTTTTTCCATTGCGCGGAAATTTGTTACGACTTACAGATGAAGACATTTTTTTCGTTGAAACTTTCGATATTTGAAATTGTCATTCACAAAGGGAACACTTTCGTTCACACAACAGTGAACACACAAAAGTGAACGGACAAAAGTGGACACACAAAAGTGTTCCCTTTGTGAAGTTGTTCATTTACGTAATTTTTGCACACAAATATTTTTAATGCGCAATATTTTTTAAATATTGGACTGCGGTTAGTTAATTTTCACATGGTGTGTGCCTATACAGGGTGATTTTTATTTGACTTGATATACTTGAGGACATGAAAGAACATGGTCATAGGTAACATTAGGTACATATTATTAAAAAATGACGTATCCAGTAAGAAAAAACATAATATAATAATTATAGAAAAAGTGATTCTCTCAGAAAAGTTTAAAACATTAACGAAATCATTAAGATAAGTTTAAACACAACATCTTTACGTGCGTGTAATTTGAAATTATTTTGCCATTATTTTGAATTGGTTTGTTTTAACTCGTTCTCTGTAATTGCGCTGACAAAGTCGGAAGCAAGAATTTTATCTAAAAATACAAATTAACAGAATAATATTGTTACACACTATAGTAAAATTGTTTAAGTACCTGAAAGACATCGTCGGATTGTTCTCGGTTGGCCTCCCACTCCGGCGAATCCACAAACTGGTAGGGCTGTATGTAATGCAGATGAGTTTCGTCACAGCTTACTCGCATCCTGAACAAATTATACTTTATGTGTCTAATTTACTGCTAAAGCTCACGTTAACGTTCACCCTACCCTAATTTCTTCCACACATGTTTCTTGTCATACTGTTGGGTTGTCTGGAAGAAATCGCTCGTAAGCGATAAGGCCGCCCATTGTATTGTGCCTTTCATTCAAAATGTCTACGTGTCTACGTGTACGTCTAGTGTAATAAAGAATTTTAATAAATAAATAAATAACGTTTTCAATTACTTAGTAGGTATATAGAACTTTAAGTAGGTAATAGGTTTGGGAATTACGAGTGTTGGTAACCCCGCTCAACAGCGGGCCCCAGTTAACACCGATGCCCGGGTAAAAAGGAGATCATTGAGACCTGGAGACCCCCATTCGCGAAAAGTGTAGATAGTGCATTAGCGAATAGGACGACCGGCGGTTGCTGTTGTTGAGTGTTGGTATCTGGTTTGTATATGTTTTAATTGTACAAAAAAGGTTTCTCTAAATAGGCAGTAATGTATAATTTAATAAATAAAATATAAATATATAAACGAAAACAGCAATGATTAATCTTACTAATTAGCACTTTAGTATTCGATAACAGCGCAATTTGGAGAACATTAATGTTGAAGACAATTTTTAAATTAAATTCTAACTGACACATTGTTTTAGACGAGTGTTTGAGAAAATAATTATTACAAAATATACTATTATAATTTATTCGTAGATTCGCTTACGTACCTATCTATAATGTTTTTAGTTTAGTCAATTCCCACTACAAATACGATGGCCATTTACAACCACGTTGTGAACGATTTTGATGATAGGTGCACTAGTACACCCTAAACTTCAATAATTTAACCTTAAATTTAAATATTAACACACTTTGCTCTGTGAAACAAATTCCTTCTAAGGATTATAATACAAATCTTGGCAGGGATTCTGTGTCGGTTGGCCAATGTCTTGTGCATTTCACGCACCGAGATAGTGTGCCATTTTTCATCGTGTTCTCGTTATTCGTCAGCAAAAACTACATTATATAGGTAGGTTTCAAAATACTGCGACATGCCAGCTTGTAACTTAAAAATATCCGTTTAGAAATGGAGGGCATTCACTAAGTAGTACGTAATGTTTAGCTATATTTTGTGTTATAATAATATATCATGACAGCTACAATATTCTAATGATTCTATTTCTCCAAGTCCATAGGTATTATATTTTGTGTAATATACATAATGTATAGATGATACAAATGTGTATAATTATGGGTCACTACTTTCTTAAGCCCCAAGACAACTAAAATTTGTAAGAGAAAGATATTGTGTATTCAGAATAAATTAATGTTGAAGCACGCCTTAGAATTTAAAGAGTAGGTAAGTACTAGATGTTGTTGACGTTTCTTGGCGGGATTATTCCGTGTCCATCGTGAAAAATATGACTAGTTATCCCGTTCCTTATTCTCTCGCCGATAAGTTTTCATAAATAATCAATGATACGTACTTTCCCTTTAAGAGTATTGATAATCTTTCATCAGCAGGGGTGACGTCTTCGACGGCGTACGCTTCGCCCGGTTCGAGCCTCACAATTCGCGCTTCCCGTGTTAACTCCTGGAAGTGCTTCTTGTTCACTTTCAACGGCTTGAATAATTTCAGGTACAGATCCGTCAATTCTAGCGATAATGCCGGTGGAAGGAACCTAAGTAAATTTAACTAGTGTTAACTAGTGCAAACTAGTCGAATATTCATACATAAGAAACAACAGGTCTAAAACATGCCAAGAGTACTCAATAAGCTGCAGGCATCGTGGCCGAGGTTTTACTTACCTTATTATTAGAAATACTGTGTGTATTGAATTAACGAGGACTAAGGCGAGGCTCCAGGCGAGGACGTCGGGCGCGCAGACCTCGGCGCCGGCCCACATGCTCATGAGCACCGCTCCAGTGGCCGCCAGGGCCCGTAGCACCAGTATGCTTTGTTTGAAACTCTTGGGCGCCAGGAATGCGATCGCGAAGCACAAGTTTGCCGCCTGTAGTTAGAGAAACGCAAGCAATCGAATAAATCAGTCGCATCTGACTCTCGGCTCTAGAGAAAGGACCTCGTAATGGTCCGAAACTAATCGGTCGAATCTGACAATGTAAGATATGTGAGGTAAGCCGCGGTAAAATGTATTCACTCACTCATAGACACTCACGAATCATTCAGTGCTAAAATAAAATAAAGTTATTATCTGCCATAATTTTTATTTCCTCTACCTACATGTATGGCTCGTTTAAATTAAATTCAAGTAGAAAAAGAACCTACAATACACTACAGTACCTACTACACAATAGAAAACACTTTATAGCGCTTTTAAAACTCAATCCCTTGCATTTCGAACAAAGGTAGAGACGGAGCACGTCTACTAGATAGCGGCAGGGGTTCCATAAATGAGCAAAGGGACCAGAAAAGTAGATTTTATAACGATTAAGTTACGGTTATGCTTGGTAAACTTTTAGGTAATGAAGAGCACGACATTGAAACACAGTAAAGTGCAGACAGTAATACATCTACTATATGTAGGTACGTGTTCTGATGAAGGGGTCTATACCTACCTATAACAAGCCATTAGAGTTTTGGTAGGTACAAAACTCAGAAAACGGTAAAAATTTGTTTTGAGTGTGTAGAGTCAATTGCATTTTCCATACCTACGCTGCGCGCGCTTGACTTGATTGTTACATGCTTTCTCTTATTAACGGGCAATATAGCAATGGTTGGTAATGTTCAATATACATACATCCGCAACGATATCATTGAAAATCTTTCATTATCGGTATAATGAAAGAAACGACGAACGGGAGTCGTTAGTTATGAGGCCCTCCAACTTTGTAACTCAGAATAATCATAATATAAACATTTCACAGTTAAGCCTTGGGTGGTAGTGAGTCAAGTAAGAAAACAATTCACCATGAACCTAACAAAGTCAACATAGAACAGCTGAATAAAAAATTAAAACGCTTACCTGAAATAGATCTTGCTGGGCGCTGGCCCACTTTGCGCAGAACCAGTGATTGTCGTGTTCGTCTGTGGAATTGGCATTGAGGAGTTCGTAGTCGGTGTCGAAGGTGGAGTTGAGGCGAGTGAGGTTGTAGGCGAGTGTGGCGTTGAGCCAGGGCGCGGCGGACGCCGGCGCGGGCGCGGCGGGCGCCATGTCGCGCGCCCCCGCCCGCGCGCCCCCGCCGCCGCCCTCCCCCCGCGCCTCGCGCCCCCTGCTCGCGCGCCTCTCACTCGACACGAGACGATTCAGTTGGGCTCTCGCTTTCAGTATTACCAACTCCATCACCACACTCTGCGACCCACTTCAGGAATGAGCA
Organism: Ochlodes sylvanus; assembly: GCA_905404295.2. Classification (NCBI taxonomy): domain Eukaryota; kingdom Metazoa; phylum Arthropoda; class Insecta; order Lepidoptera; family Hesperiidae; genus Ochlodes; species Ochlodes sylvanus. The sequence continues at coordinate 9,209,337 of FR990128.1, forward strand.
GCGATTTCTCCCTATCTGCGATTAATGAACGGCTGGTTAAAGTCTTATACACTAATCGCTGCTAGTGCCCATATGAAACGCAAATTCCTGATATCTCAAACTGTGATGAATCTTTAGATTCCCAAAATTATTATCCTACCATTAGGATAGGTAGGATAATAATTTTGGACAATCATGTCTTACAAGGTTAAGTACGGTCGGGAATCGGTTTTGGGGCACTTCATCCCTGAACCAAAGAATCAGACTCAGTCTGGTTTAACCAATACTTAAATTTCAGTCCAAATCTTGGATCATTCCAATGGCAGATTCAGAGTATTTTTTCTTAACGCCACGCGCATAGTTACCATGTCCTATAGAATGGAGCCACAACACAACTAACCATTGTGGAAAACAATCGGTTACCATATTCTCAATAAAAGAATTTACTTGTACTTGTATGATGAACCTGTAACCATCCCCTAACATAAATATACCTACTGCTAACAAAACAATGAAAAAAGTTGAAGTAATTATATTTATTCTTCGTCTCGTAGATTCTTATTTATTAGGCAATTGTAGAGGCCAGTAACTATTTTCAAAAAAAATGGTTGCCTGTAAAGTCGGTTTTACGGGCGAAGATTTTACGTGACAACGTCTTTTTCTCGGTAGAATATTTATTGATATGAATATAATTAAATTGCGCAATAGGAACAAGGAATTGAATGAAAATAAGAATTGCACAAATTTTAACTATAGAAATATATTTTGTTTACTAAAACATTGTACATGTAAACTTAAACTTAACGCGCCGATTCAATGCGCCTAATTCTCTAGTGCTGCGCGCGCGACAGACCGATCATAGTTGAGTGGGAGAGAGACGCAAGGCATTCGGCGGGCCTCTCTCTCGTTCGGTGACTCATCGTAACGTTACCGAGCGTTACTATTTTTCATAAGTGACTCCCAGCTAACCTAATTTAAGACGTTGTCACGTCAAAAATTACAGATAGAGGAAGTGGGCACCAGCCTGCGAGCCCTCTTAAAATTAACGTAAGTATACAGACTCAACGCTGTGTCGCATAGACTTTAAAGATGTGATTGATATTATTTTATTTATTATCGCCGTCTCATTAATAATTTAAGTGGCATTTTACTTTTATTATACCCAGTAATTTTATTTTATTGATAGTGGAACTAGAAAAATAAATGATCATGCAGTAAACCTTCGTAATTTTAAATGGCTATTGTAACCCGCAGATGCAAAAAAACTATGTAGATAGCCATATAAAATAACCAGGAGTCTGACATCACTTCATATTTCTAAGAGATGTGAGCCCTCGTATTTTTTCATGGAACAATTTCATCCACAGATATATCATTACGTAAAAATTAGATAACGTTCTGTTTACACTGTTTACTGATACATTTTCATGAGTAGTACTTGGGGGTATTGAAAATGTATGAGAGTTTTTTTTCCATTATTAGGTATGCCGTTAAATTCTTTCAGCTCTGAGTATATAAATCTAACTTTTGCACTTTGGCTGACCTACTTTGGTTAAAGCAAACAGAGGAGGTGACCCATACTTCTATTTCACGTATTGAAGAAGAATTGCGAATTGCGGACCATTTTGTCGTTACGAACGAACCATCTGTTGCAGGTAAATTATATAATTTGATCATCATTTTCATTGTGGGAGCATCCCATTGTAATAATTTGTATATGCTTTATGAACGGGAATAATTATTTTGGCAACACTACGTGAAATTATCTAGCATAAAACACGTCATATTTGCCCATACTTCGCCCGTGCTGAGCGCTATTAATACAGCACTTGTTTGATTAAAATTTGTATTAACGTGGAAATTAGGTATTTTCCACAAAATAAAGTAGCCTAAGTCTCTCTCCAGCTCTTTAACTCTCTCCATACCAAAAATAATATCAATTCGTTGCTTTGTTTCGACGGGAAGACAAACAGGCACACTTTCGCTTTGTATGAATAAAGCATTACAACTACTTTTATTTTGGCAGCTGACATTTAGATAAAAGTGACAAAAAATGCATTACAAAACTTTTATTAGTAAGCCAGCCAATGACATTATAAGTAAAAAGAGGTAGACATGTTACTTATATGAAAATTGAACCTGACAAACGATCCGAAATATTGCACTGACGTCTATTGACGTTAACCATAAGTGTCATAGATAAATGTTACAGACGAGACATTTATTCTTAGAATGATTTATGCCTAAAACTGCTATGACTCTTGGAAGTACATATTATTAACATTTAATTTTAATTAAGGATCATAACCAAAAAAGAACATTAAATTTAATTTACATTAAACAAAAAAATTAAATTAAATTAGAAACTAATTACTGCGAGAGAGTAAAACAGCAATTTCATAAACTCAAACTTAAATCATTTATTTCATGTAGGATACATATAATTATGAATTAGCTTTTTAAGGAAATAACAAAAATGTTAGTCGACGGCACAGGAGACCGAAGATCTGGTAGCTACCTTGGACAAATAATTAGTATAGCTATTCAAAGGGGGAACGCTAAAAGTATCTTCGGAACCTTGCCTAAAGGGAGTCCTTTTAATAATATATTTTAGTTGTTTTACTATATTTTTTAAGGTTTAGTTTAAGGTTCATTATTCTAGTTTTATATCATTTCTCTGTAAATATAATAAATACGCAATAATATAATGAAAAAAAAATTATGAACGTCAATTTTTTGCATTTACCACCGTTTCGCTAAGGTGCCTTTAAATATTGAATTTTTAAATCTTTGAGGAGAAAAATAAAATTATTTTGCTGAGAAAGAAGTTTAATCTTTTTTTGTAATACACATTTATCAAATTCCAATTTACGAATAGTTTTTCTTAAAGCTGATTTTTTAGGTGATTCAAAAATTTCGTCCGCTTCCGGTATGGATACATTATCTAGACTTGAGGTGGAAGGAGTGTGATGTTCATCTTTTTTATGCTCCTGAAAATAAGTGAGAATATTGCAAATAATTTACAGTTAATAGAATATAGACCAACAAAAATTGTTAGGAACCATCCCAACAAGCAAGGATTTAAAAAAAACCGCACTCGAATCAGTGTATCCGTTTGGGACAGACAGACAAACAAATATGTATCTATGTATGTAAGTTAAACTTTTAACACCACTAGTTTTTGCGACGGGGGTTAAAATGGTAGTAAGTTATCTAGTTAGTAAGGTATATATAGTTACAACATAGTATGAAAAATTACACATACAATGTATTCATACCTGTAAAATAGGAACAGCATTTTTCTTAAGCATCATGAAACCTTTTTTTGACGTATATTTGTCTTCATTTTTAAAGTGGTTACTACAAATCCTACTACAATTTGAAGGCATCCAATCATATTCACATCTTTGTCTCCGCACAACAGTTATCCAATTTTGTTGATTAACCTTGTTGGTAGGAAATCTACGGAACATTAAACAAATAACGGTTTACTTAACATAGAAACAAAATAATTCAGCCTGAATTCATAAAAAAATCTCATCGTTATACTAACAATTTCTTGTCTACCTATTGTGCCTACTGTCTGCATTGTTGCCTCTAATCTATGATCTTAGCGTTTGTGCTATCTTTGTTACACCTGTGAGTGAAGCAATGTTCTGTCTCTTTTATCGTTTGGAAACAAGCTGTGATTCATTAAAATTACAAATTATAAATTAATCTATTTAAAATTTCAATATTTTTATACATTTACCTGTGATATGATATACCGTCCTCTTTCTTCACCTTTCTATCATAATTGTTGCACTTTCGAAATGCACAAGCAGGCATTTTACCTTTTTTAGTATCGTGCGCTCACAATGACAGCCGACAGCTCGACCGATTGAAACGGTCACACGTAGGGTCGTTTCCACTGCACGCGTTAGGAGCCTTGGTGGCGTATCTAGTGTAATATATCATTGAAGCCAGCCCTGTTCGTGTTCTGGAGTCCAACATATAATCATCTATGAAAGCTCATCTCAATCTTATAATAACTTAAATCACTTACAACAATTAATAATTAAAACGTAAACTGAAATTAACACCATGATCGCGTTGCGTGTCGTAAGTCATAATACCTACTTAATTATTGCATCGCTAGTCCAATTTGCTAATTAATGTCACATAATTAAACGGTAATATAAGTGGCATACATAGACGAAGCGATTATGTGCTTCCATCAAGCCTATCTGGGTCGAAGAATTAGCCAGTCAGTATTTACATCACGAACGCGATGCTTTCGACGTCGGGGTTGCTATTTTCACGCGCTGCACGCTTCTTCCGATATTACTTTCTTCGACCTTATAACATTTTCAAGATTATTTTCCCGTAACAGGGATTAGTACGTTTATTGGTTTATCGTGTGATGTTTACTTATAGTGTGTTGAAATGTTAGTGACGAGCATTTTAGTGTTCTTAACTGTTTTTTGCTTATGATAAGTTACTGCTTGACCACTTATTTTAAAATTAAGTATACAAATACAAATATTCTTTATTTGTATAAATTATATGCGTAAAGTAATTGTCACTTGGGCTGGTGAAGAAAATATTATACCTGAATGGTGTACGGTTTTCTGGAATGTATCCCTGGCCAAGGCAACCTTACGTGTACCGTTTTATGTATTTTTCTCTTGTAGGTATAATATCTCTTGCGTGAAATATAAATAATCCTTAGAAAACTGGGGAAAAAGGTATTGGATTGTTTTCCTTATAGCATCAACGTATTTCCAATAACAGGCAAGGTAACAAGGCAATCCATAAAGTGCAACTAACTGTAATATAGTGTTATGTCATGTTCCAAAAGCACCACGACAATGACTTGTGAGGCGGGAAGATAAATCGATTTTCACGGACCGAAACGAGCTAAGGAACATTGTTGTACATCGATGAATTGGTTCCTTAGTAAGAAGTAGTCTAATTTTACAAAAGGAGACAGTAATTATTTTGGAATAGGAATCAGATATGTTTTGCAATTTTACCATTTAATTCAAATAGTTAACTAAATAAACTAAGTCTATAAAAATCATAGGTGAACATTTTTTTTAATAACTAGTAAACCCGCCCTCGCTTCGCTTGGGAAAACCTGTTCCCTTAGTAACCTCACTTTAAAATTGTTTAGTATGTATGTGTTTTCATTTTGCGATAACTCCTTAGATATTCATTTAAATTATATGGTGTAAAGGCTTAATATAATGTGCCTGAAATGCTTGAGGTGGTATTTAAGTTGATAAGGATTAATACTATGTATGTATATTGGTCTAAATGGCTTTCCAATTACCGCATTGTACGTGACATTTTTTTAAGAACATAGAAAGGATAGCCTTTAAGAATAGCTTACTAAAAGGATATATATAGTAAGCTATTCTTAAAAGATTTGTATCTGGATTGGATGCCATCGCGGACTTTTTGTAGACCCATAAAAGATGAGCGGAGCGTTACAGCGGAGGCTCTATGTGTCGCGAACGGCTCTCGGCGCCCGGTTGCACCGGAACCCCTTCACCATTACCCTGGTTGTCCGAGAATCAGATGATTGAAAAATAATTATTCAATTGTTATAAAATATATTTAATAATATCTATATAATAATTATTATTTATTCTTATTCTCCAATATGTTTATAATTTTCCCTAATAACCTTTTAACACTAGATTCCATTGCAATTCCTTAAATAAACCATGTCTACTGACAACCCGTCTATAAAATCCATACCAAAGAAGCCGAAATTCGCAGCTATTTTCGTCCACACCGCATTATAAACCCCTGCCACTCTTAATCATTGTACCAAGTTTAAATTGTAGGTATAGTTAGATAGAGAAACACTATTAACGAAATGGACTGCACAAGTGTACCTACACTAAAAAGTTTAAAACTTTCTAAAATTTAAAATGCTTTTCGTGATTGCAGATAAGAAAGTTAAGGTTTGATGTGTTTGTGATTTGTGACGTTTCCGGCTACTACGTCACTCGCAGGCGACCACCGACAGTGAGGAAGCCGGCTAGCATGGCGGTTATCGGTACATCGCTGCATTTGCATTAAATTGCATTACTTCAAGCCCCCGCGGTCGACACGTGGCCATTAAATCGCCAGTTTCGTATCGTATGTCTTCTATTTTTGTAGTGTTGCAACTTGCACCCTTACCTTACTAAAGTACTTCAACAAACATGAAGCAGACCTATCATTCTATGGCAGACAACAGCATATCATTCTATGGCAGAAGCAGACTTATCATTCTTCAATCGTGAGAGATAAAGATCCATAAAGTAATTCGAAAAATATATTTAGCTATTACTAGCTAACCGTGAACGTTGTTCCGCCATATATATTTTCGATATGCACACAAAATTTCATGAGCATCGGTCGAGCCGTTTCGGAGGAGTATGGTAACTAACATTATGACACGAGAATTTTATATATAAGAGAAGATGATCTTTATTAATTCATGAGCCTAAGGCAACTTTCCATGAAACAAACTGAATAATAGAGTTCTGAATGACTCACACCACAATGGGTATTGGTCTCCAGGGTCTCCTTACTACCCTCCCCCCCCCACTTAATGTCCTGATTACTCTTTTATCCTATTAAAATCTGAGGTACACTTGTTCTTGTTTTGTTTGAATCATTATGGAACTTAAATAGTACCTACCTACTACATTTATATACAGTATTAAGCTTATAATATTATTCACAAAACAATTCGTAACAATATAACCATTCTACACAAAGAAATACATACTACGAAAACAGAACAATGCAACATACGAGTATAAGTGCCGAACTACTGTCTATTTAACTTAAAAGTATAATGAGAAGTCACAGTACTTATAAATACATGTCTTTGCCAAGTAAGTAATTTGGATGAGCAGAAGTCCCGCAGCATTGAATACGGTTCGTATAGTTCTGAACACGTTAAAACAGTATTCCTACGCGAGATAAAAAGAGCCACGTATGCATTCATAATTTTTGCATGTCAAAGATTTTCTCTCGGTCTTTTCAAGATCCGGTTTGGTAACATACACAAATCTGTTAGGAAAAATTTTGATGCTGTATCTGTTTTATATTTGCCTGTTGTTGTCTGTCTGTTTTACATTGTGCCATGTACAGAAATCGAGAGTTGTAATTTTATTATACACGAGTAAGTATGTATGATTAGGTTTTATTTCCATTGCTATATTCAACTAGTACAATAAACCGCAATAATAATCGCAAATATCAATCGCAAATCGATGACAAATAAATTTCTAACCGGACTATTACTAACAACAACCAACAGGACTAACCTAGTGGGCAGATTCTGTTCGTGACAGTTAGTTAGTTACTAGGGATAAGTAATATAAGCAGTCATGTCAGTCAGGATCTGTCATGAGGACTGCCTTACTAACAAACAAACCAACTAATGTTCTAACACCATCTGCTAACTGGACTAAACATCCTCCCCATTTGAGTTAGAATCTTGTTCTAGGTCGGTCTCAGTTGTCATGGGCGGCAGCGGAAGCGTTGTGATACATGCTCGTTTACTATTTTAATCCATTAAGAACAGTTTTTGAGCACTTTGAAATGTGCGTTTGTTCCTAATTTTAATTCTCTCGGTGCGTGAGTTCATGGAATATTAGGGCACACCGCGGAAGCGGTCTCGTCACCGTATACCGTATTTCAACCTTCAATTTCAAAAATCAATGCTGTACGTGTAGATTCACAGATGAAATAGAATCTTGACACGCGACACACTGCGGCTTACTCTTGTTTGTTATGTTTGTACAGGAAGTATTTCGAGTTTGTCCCAGATTTATTATTTATTTACTTTATTTTTATTTATTTATTTGCCCACTGACAAAGACTTATTTGAAGCCCAGTAACCTTCAAATAAAAAATTCCACAGCTCTTGAGATCTGTAGCCCTTGTCGGTCATGGCCGATTTCACTAGATCATGATCGTAAATCTAAACCCCTTTTAGCTGATGTAGAAACGTGAAACGTAAAGATAAGGTATATGGCATACATTTACTTTTATGTGAACAGCCAATAAATGAGCAGACGGTCTGATGGTAACTGGTCACCATCGCCAGTAGACGTCTGTAAAACCAAGATTGGCAAGTCACTGAAGTGTTGCCGGGCATAAAGGACTGTACGACGGTACGACTGTAAGGACAGTACCGGGACTGAATTACTGACTCCCCCAACAGTGCAACCGAAACACGTAAAAACATTCAGGTAAAGGTTGATTTCAGAAAGAGGGCTATCCAGGCAAATAAAACCTTTTTATACCTTTCATTAATGACGATGGCCACTTGCTATCAGGTAGTTAGTCTGCTCACCAAGGAATACAACCAAAGAACTGCAGTTGTTAAGTTGAACATAATTACTTAGTTTCTTAATTTGGTGACGTCCTAATTTAACGGTACCTACAATTCAAAGTTAGGCATGGGTGATATCAAATTATGGAGATCCCAGGTTTGGTCCATGCTGCGGATCCTTTTTGTACTTTATGTAATGTGCTGTATCGCTAAATAATACGCTGTATCATGAAATAATACAATATCGACAATATTACTGTTATATAAACAACAATAACGTGCTTAAGTGTATCACAATTAAGGTACCTACTGAAACAATAAATTATCATGATTGGTTTTTTAATTAATGCGGTTACTCCACGTCAAATAGTGTACGTGGTAGTATTTTGTTTTGTTGCTATGAATACTGTTATTTTATCTGTGTATTCTTATTCATTCACTCCTCTTTCATTATATCTATCACCCTTTCGAAGTGCACTGCTTTTTCATTATATCTTTTGCCCAAAGTTTGTCTAGAACTTATCGACCTATAACTTAAAGACAATGATACAAAAAATTACTAACTAAAATAACTACGTAAATAATTATTTAGTAGGTATGTATGGTAAAATATTCATAATATGTAATCTTCTCTATTCTAAAGACAAATAAAAATGTTTCTTACTATTTATAAAACATATAAAGGAATGTATGTATACCTACTATGAAATACATCACTAATTTATCCTTCATAATATTTTTGTATTTCTCATCAGGTTAAACTTAGGTCACCCAAAATTAAACTGCGTAAGCAATGCCATCTATTAGTGACGTAAGACATGTCGTGCACGTATCAATACTGAAAGCACGCGTCATCTATCATGAAAAATCCAATTGAAACAAATTCGTGCTTCAGTGGCCGCACGAAGTATATTTTCCGCTGTCGTATTCGACACTTAATTACAGAGTTATAAAACCTGCTCGCAAAGCTTTGATTTACATATAATACGCAGAACATAATTTCGATTAAATTATTCTATGTGATAAAAAGAACAGTTAAAATCTTAATTTACTTCGAAGTACTTATTTTGAGACCGATTCGTGTATAAACCGCGATTTTTCCTAAGAGTTAAACTTGTTTACTAACTGAAGATTAAAACGTTGGACAAACGAACGTTAATCAATATACTTAATCATAAATATATAAGGTAATGTGCTTTGTATTTTGATCTTCTAGTTATATGATACCATCATATTTATATGTAATACAATTACAATTGTAACTGATCGTTGTCTGCACATGGAAGATAATTGAACGCAATGAATCCCATTTATAACTGTAACAGAGGCGGATTAAGATGAAATGAAAATAGGAATCAAATATCACCCATCAATAGTTGACAATTAATAGACGACACACATATTGTTAGTGGTACTAGTCGCTAGCATCTTATTATAATCTTTCAGCCAAAGCAATGACCATATGTTTAAAATTAAACCCCTTTAAAAGTACAAAAACATAATAAAAACTGTCTTATACTATTATAACACTTGGAAAGTAATAATATTTAATGTGAATAAGAGCAGTAAGACAGTAAGACAGATTAGTTACCATTAACAGCTGAAGCATGCTCCGTAATAAGTGGGTCTCTTGGGGGCAAAGTTATCAACTATTCAGAGCTCTAATAAAGATAAAATAACCATGCAAAACAATTGTTTAAGAGTTGGTATTTACGAATATTTTACTACTTGAATTCCAAATGTTTATTTTTAGCGGACTACAAAAGAGCGGAGTTCTTATGTTTAATTCCTATATTTTTATGACTTACTAGCGGCCCACCCCGGCTTCGCACGGTGGACATTTATTTTTTGACATTTGGTGTCATATCGACAGCAGCGCCGCCTACCGGGTCCAATTGTGAATCTAAACCATTCTCGGATCCTCCTAAAGACACACAAAAAATTGAACTTGGTACTACCACTCTATGATTAATAAACAAAGGTGACATATCGACAGCAGCGCCACCTACCGGGTCTTACCTACCACTAAACCATTCTCGGATCCACCTGAAGACACACAAAAAATTTCAACCAAATCGGTACAGCCGTTTAGGAGTTCAGTTCAGACCATTTGAGACCAATAATAGTATTCCATTTTTTATGTTAACATGTTTCAACCCCCGTATATTTTACACCCTTATATAACTATCAACTAGCAACCACTATAGTGCACGACGGGAGACTTGTACTTGTACCTATTGCCACATACAAACACTATTCGTCTGCGATGCGTAGTTTTGGCTGGAAACTGAAATATAGGGACACACACCTCCAATTTTATATGTATATATATATAGTATAATACTCGTAGATACATTCTTTTAAAAGTGATACAAGAGGCATTATCTGCCAGCTGACCTTTAGAAGAATAGACATATCGAAGGCATCGTATAGAGAGATGATGTATGTTCAGACGATTTCTACAAGATTAGTGAGCGGATTTTCATGATTGCTTTTTATTAGAAATTTCCATCTAACGAGATGATCTCGTGTAGTCGTATACTTATATGTTTAAGACCAGATAATGAAGTTTGGCAACAGAGACATAACTAGTCAGAATCATTGATAAAGCAACTGAAATTAAATATCACACTAATTTAAAGCAGTTGTATATTGTAGTTTTAATCAGTTAAAAACGACAACACGCTTTTTTAACATAGAGTTATACATAATATGTTAAACGGTTCTGGTAATTCAAATAAATGATTGTGTATAGCTCTGTAATCTAACGCTTACTGTATATTAAACTTCTTTATCTTTAAACTTCTAAATGTTTTGCGTCTAGGAAATAGTATAAGTGTGGTCATTCTTAGTGATTATATAGAGAAGAAGTCTTGTGTGAAGCTAAATTTTATTTATACTATGTGGTACGAACACTAAATAACTTTGTGTTGCATGCAAGATTCTAACTTGAGTGCACAACATGGAATATTGACGCTCAAATCTTCAGGTTTCACCGCTGAACTTGTCCGCTTATGATGGGTTATTAAGCTACGGACTATACACACCGCCACGAGCAATAATGCTAAAAATAGTAAAAAATTGTCATGTCATTGGTAGCAAGTATCTTTGTGTGAAATTTGAAATGAACGAAGTGGTATGTATATACCGGCACTCACTAGTAGGTACATAACGAATTGTGTCGACTCATGCGAGTAGTCTTATAATAATTGGTGTCTCCGTTGGGACAGGGGCGAGTGCTTGGCACTGTCATCGGGCGACAGTGTGTCGCGGCCGCGCCTCTCTGATTCATACATCACTCACAAATTGAGTACGATATCTTACTAATTCGTTTCCGTTATCATCTATGTAAATAACATGATATAGATTCCTCAATATACACGTGTCGCGGTAAAAGCTAATCATATTTTTATTTATTTATTTATTAAATATAATAAATATTAATTACTTTTATTACTGACACCATAGTATTAAAGTACAAAAATAATATTGGTTTTATGTAAATAGTTACAATGTTTGCCAGTAGATGTCGTGAAGGTCTTGCTATTGTATTATGATGTTGATGTACGTAAGTATGAGTTATTTTATTGATGTTATTAGTTTTAAGAAATTTTAGTTATTTAATATTTTATTCCTATCGCTTCGTAAAATTTTATTTACTTTATTTCCAACACTTTGTAATCTGCGTATCAATTTACATAAACCTCTTGTTTCCTTTTTATTTTAAGATAGAAGTTATTTTTTGACAAATAATTCAACGGTTTTCAATAGATGTCGTTATAAATAATATTTTAATATTGCTGTTGAATGAAGAAGTAAGTACTTACTTACTTATTCCTTTTATATTCAAAATCAATCATTTGTACATTGTGTCATTCTACTGTACCCTATCTATGTATGTGTTTATTCAACGTAATCAGCTAAGTAGGAACATAATCTTATAACGCAAACAGCTCTTGCACGATGAAAAACCATTGGGTAAATGTTATGTTAGAAAATATTTTCTCCTACAAATACGTTTGTCAAATAAATAGATTTCTACATTCATGTAATGTAGTTGGGTAATGGTGACTACCCATTACATTTATTTTAGAATATATAATAATATATATATAATAGAATATATATAAGGACAGATAACATGTATTTCTTAACGGTCGTTGGAGATTCGTTACATTGATTAGAGCAATACATAAGATTCGGCGGTAACAGAGGGCGTCAATAAAATTAAGAGAATAAATTAATGTCTTACCGAAAATTCTGCGATTGCTTTTATTCTTGAAGTTTCTCCGTAGATATGTATATTTTTATTTTACACTTAAAGTCAGATCTCCGCAAGTTACAATACAAAAGACCAAGACAAAATATAATTATATGTACGAATATTGGACGAATATTACAATACCTGTAATGCAAGTTGTAAGTGTTAATATTATACGGACTCACGACGAGGAATTATGTTCGTCCAAACTCAATTAATCCTCATCGCATGTGAGTGTGGTCAATTAATGCGTGGCAACAAGTCGTATTATTCAAAAACTAATTAATTTGGATTCGGTATATTGATGTAAATATTATTTAATTATAAACAGTTAAATTGTATTTAATTCGGTTTTGAGTTATTTCGGTTTTATCAATATATTATACCGTTTTAATGAGTTTGGCCTAAAATACGAAATTTTAATTAATATTTATATATAAGTAATGGTAAAACCAATATTTATTTTAATATAAATCGTTATTAAAATCGTCTCGTCTTCGTATATCGTTAATTAAAATTACTTATTTTATATTAAGTATTATTAATGTCCAATAATGGACATGTCTAGGAATAGTTTTGTATACAACTGAAATTATCAATTCCCTCTACTTCACTAATATTAACTTTATAGCCTGTAGATCAATCTATGAAGGATGCTATCGTGATGCGTACCCTACTCAATCGTATTCGCAACGCAAGTTTATAAAAGCTACATCTAATATTGGTATTAGAAGCCACGAGATTGATGACGACAGCTCGAAGCTTACCGACTCGAAGATAACACTGTACTCCAATATTGCGTGACGGAGTACCTACAGGACGAAACTTCAGTAGATTACGATTGTATCCCTTTTTTCGACATGCTATGTAGTTTGGTAATAAAAAATAACACTACGCACATTTCTCTGTGCAGTTAGGTTCTAATTGAATACGATATACGTCATAAATGTGTTATTAATAATGTTTTACTGCCCGTGCGTGATATATCTTTATTACATATGTGTAGAAATAGGTTAAACCAAATAATTTCACTAGAGCTGTTCAAGCCATTCAAAAACCTGTTAAATTTTATCAATTCTGCTCTTGTACTCGCTCTATATCTTTCCTTCTCACTCCATGTCAAACGTTGGAAATAGGACAAATCGTAAATTGCAACTGAATGATTTGTGACATTTCAGATAAAAACGAAACCACTGATGCTTTCACGTAATTTCTAAGCCGTCGATAAAACTAAATTCTGTAATGTCGAGAAAACACCAAGATATTATTAATATTTACGCCTCACGCATGATTACAGAAGGAATACTAATATTAGGACACCATAAATAGATGTTTGTTGTCAATGCTGAGATGATATAAACAGTCCACGAGTAGGTCGAAGACATCCTGTCAAAAATTTTCTCTGCGTCGTTTCTCAGATACGAAACACACAGGTGTGTAGAGGGCCTACGCGGTCTACGCAATTCGTAGCACGAGTTTATTGCCATCTGTGAGGAATTTTTTATCGACCCAGAGATCGCAGTGTCTTTAACCAGCGATGTAAGATGCGAGAGGCCGCTCACCTGAGCAGCCGAGGACGCGTCACGTCTCTCCGCCCACTTGTGGCGGTGGCGATAGTGGCAGGGCGTCGCTCACGGAACGTCCGCATATCTTGCACTTTCATGCCGTACCATCATAAAGCACCACAACACGAGTGAACGCGACGCGCGAGTCGCATGGTAAAACTCGAGTGGCGCGCAGCGGAGGCGCAAGTAGGGCCGGCGATGGAGCGCGACGCCGCACGGCGGGGCTGACTGCTGTCTCCGCGGTGCTCCGCTCGGCGAGACGGGCGCGGCGCCGCTGCCCGCCGCACGCACGCGCCCTGCCCCGCTTCCCCCCCGCGCGTCCCCACCCTCCCCCGCGCCCTTACTCACATCTCGCTACTCCCTACTTTAGATATTATCAATAAAATTATTGTATCACATGAACTAAACCCATAACTGAAGCCTGTCAAGATTTTAGTTTATTGATCATCACGAGAGTCCACGTCGCCAACATCTAAAGTGCATGCTCACGATCAATACCCTTCAATTTGGCATTTTCTTATTGTGTTTACAAATGGGTCGTACCCTTCACTGAATTCATCGTTATATCTGAAAAGAGCTTTGAGATAACTCTAAGGAAAAGAGAACGTTTATAGTAGGTATGTTGTAGCTAAATGATGAGGTACATAGTACGTCTGTAAATATTTCATGCACATTTTTGCAAATTAAATGGTTACGAATACAGATTCGCCGAGATCACGTGTCGTAGGCATTTGTCCAGAATTATTCTACAGCGACTAATCAAACCTACTAAACGCTAAGAAGGGAAGATTAACCATTCATAATAAAGGGATTTATTCGCGTATTTGCAAACATAACATTAACTCGTGTAGATGACTTTTCACATGCAGTAAGATTAAATATTATATACAATGAATACAACAATGAAAGAAATTACAATTAATATAATCATAACTGACAGTGTGTAACGTGATATAATTAATGTAGTCAAATTTTAAACTAATATTTTTATGCGGTCTGCATTTATCTCCCATTCTCGTTCAGTTCCCGAAGTGTTGGTGAAATTACTTTGTCGGCCGCTAAGTTGATCCTTTGGCCGAGGTAAGCGCTCTAGTTCTCGGATCATTTGTAGTCAATCAGACGCTTTCAAAGGCGTTAAAACAAACTCGGCTTCCGAATTCAACGAACTTACAGTTTCAACATGAAACGATATGAATGTATTCGTAGTATGTTTAAAAGATACCTAGCTACATATTTCTGTAGTATCTGAATTTCAGTATCCATCGTCAACATAAATGTTTGTTATCTATTTTACAATATCCCATTATGTTATTAATTGATATTGATATTGTATTCGCATGTGAACACATATTTGTTATCTTAGTGCTATTACAAATGGTCAATCTCAAATCTAACAACTAACTGTGCTAACTGTGCTATATTTATACCAACAAGTAATATGTTAAAACACAATTTAATTACTCTTGTCCGTTAAGGAGTTGCATTTTTTGTCTCCAAGAGATATCATCAGACCCTGAAATGGTCAATAACATACGTGAATGTGTGTGTGATGAAACTAATAAAAGCGTATTAAAAAGAAGACAATTGAACTATAAACATTCTCTGACTTACCTTAACTGCGTAACTGATATAAAACTTAAATTATGTATTGGCTATATGTAAGTATTTGGCGAAATATCGCCATATTTCGTTTCGGTTTCTTGAAACTACGCCAAGGAACTTTCAATCAAGATTAGTGTGCACAATGGATCCAGGTATAACAGTGAGCTATAACTGTGAGTGACTTCTTCATGTTACTGGTCATTTACTTGTCTTCATAGATCTATCTCTCTCTTCCTATCAAACTAGGAGAGGCTTATGTCCCACTGAGGACCTAGCTTTCTTTAGTTACGACGCTCTGATTGCTCCTGATTAGCAACTAGGCTACCTCTTTAGGCCGACAGTTCAGTTTGTCAGAGGTATCTCATGCTTCTTTTATAAAGGAATGGTTACCATTTGAGCACCTTCTTCTTCCTTCTTCTTCATCTTCCGATTCAGACAGTATAATTCTAGGAGCTTTTATGACACCTAATTCATATTTATAGTCTTGTAAACGGAGCAAGCGATAACAGCTTTTGATAGCTTTTAAATAATGGCGACACTTCTTATTTATCCACTCCATTATAATTACAATTAATCGACTATGAAGATCGAATAAGAAATGAAATACCAACCGCTCGTGGCTACATACGCCTGTATTTGGTAGTTGCCCTAATTTCTTCACGTACTTATATTATATGTATGTATAAGGCAAATGAATAGCAAAGTAATATATATTTTTTTATTCCCAATCCGCTCGGTACCTATTTATGGAACAACCAGAAAATTAGGAGTATTATAGTGAATCTATGTAATTGTACACTAACTATTGACGTGAGATTTGAAAAAAATAAGGCTTATATCATTGAGATACTATGTACAAGTACCTACATAATGTCTCAATGGTTTTTAAAAGTCCGTAACCTGAGATATAAAAAAACGTTTATGTTTTAATTATGTAAAATAGGTGTGATACACTATCTGCTCTAAATAAATTAAAACATGTTTCGACTAAAATATTTATTTATTTACATGAAATGCAAATATAATATTTGCCAGAAGTTTTATAGTCATGGAAAAAGACACTTAAAAATAAGTATACAGATAATTATGAATGCGGTAAAGAATTACTTGCAATTTTAGTCCTATCCAAGTCCATTATCAGTATCACCAACGTGCCTAATATCATCTGCTATTATCGTAAGTGTCAAGTTGGCAAGACATTCTTTTACTGAATATACTGAACCCATGTCTGTGATTATCTCGAGTTGAAAATAAAATCGAATTAACGAAATTGTGATTTATGTTTTCTTGTAAAGGATGAAACTTTTATAAGTTGGCATCTACAGTGGACCAAAGTAGTACCTAACTACCAACTTCTAATTAGTTTTGTGTAAGTTGAAACATAGCCTTAAAGATTTGACCGGGTCATAAATAATAACTGAAAGAAATGTTGAAACTAATGTCTTAATAAAAACATTTAGGCTCTCCCATCAATAACACTGAAGTATTCCTTTGAAACAGAATACCCATCATATACATAATTATAATAGTATACCAAACATACTTAATTATGAGAAACACTTTGTCATTGTTATTCTAGGTAGTAGTCACTATTCTAGGTACCTATGTAAAAAAATAAAATTATTTTTTTACATAGGTAAGGTAGGTAGAGCCTAGAGTTCGCCCGGGGTAGTACTACCGCCCGCTACGGCGGTACTTAGTACCATTTCTACCGTGTAATAATTGTTTTAACAGCAATTGTGTTCCGGATAGAAAAGTGTGGAGCCGGCCACACTTTTTAGAGGCGACCATCTCAGTCCTCAATGGTAGCAACACATCTGTGGCCGAATTATAACGAGACTCTTACTAACATTTACTAACTGGACTATTAATAACAACAACTAACAGGACTAACATTCACTAACAGTCCCTGTCCCAGTCCTCATACTTACAAAGTAACCAACTAATGTTCTAAAACCGTCACATAACCGGACTAACTATCCCAGTCCTCATATGAGTCTTGTTCTAAGTCAGTCACAGTTGTCATGGGTGGCAGCGGAAGGTGGTGCTGTATGCTCGTTTGCTACCATAAATCAATAAAAAAAAACAAATCACACTCATCTATCGTGTAAAATAAAGAAATGAAATAAAATTGATTAAAATGGTCTTCCATTACATTTACCCACACGGAATACCTACTGTTCAGCAGTACAATACTCAAATCTAATTGTTAAATTCGAATCACTTATGATTGATAATATCCAGCAGATACTTGGATGTTGATCTCCCGGTCCCAATTAGTAAGTCGTAAGTGTAACGTCTTTGTACAATAATAATTATCGATTTGTGCTCATTATATTTTGAGATTAAATTTCTTAGTCGTGAGGCGTTGTAGGTACCTGAACCACGGTAATAGTATCATACTATTACCAAAGTATAAAGATGATAATTACCGTGCCTGAACGTTGTAATTGAAGCATACCTATGCTAATTATAAAATACTATTATGATTGAATAAAGTGATTACTTATCTTGAAGTAAATATGTTGATTTTGGAACAGTCAAGCCAAAGCATCAAATTGTTTATTTTTTCACTATCTTCTTTCCTAGCTTCTTACTTTTCTTCTCTCTTCCTTTTCTTGAGTTCCTTTTCCTTTACCTTCACCTTTTCCTTTACCTTCTGTAACTGCTCTTACTGTTATTAGTACCTATATTGTTTATTGTGTTATATGTTGTTTTTTCGTCTATACTCATTTACTTTTCGTGCTGTCTCTAACTGCTGTACCTACTGGGTTACCTTGAAAAAATCGCTTTAGAACGATAAGGCCCATTTCGTGTTCTTTCCTTGTGTTTTTATGTGTATTTTTTGTGGTGTTGAAACACATAACTGGTAAATAAATACTTTTCGTTTAGTCCGTTTACAAGTCCTGACTCCTGATGCTACACGGACAGTGTTAATTAATTTTAATAATTATGTTTTTTGTAGCGGGGCGAATAGTTGTTTGGAGTTTCAGCAGAAACTGTAATGTGCAATTTGTGCATATCATATTGAACAGCTGTTACAACAATACAATGATGCAATAAATTTACTAATTAAGTTCATAAAATATTTGTTTTTTTTTGTTTTAAAGGAAGGACGGTGGTAATAGTTGCAAGATTTTCTTTCTATTTATCTTTTTTTCTATCCAATTTTCTCTGTTTTCTTTTCATTGGGGATGCCTTTGGTTTCTTTGATTTGGTCCATGGGCGAAGGTGACCACTAATCATGGTAGTTGTTGGCCGTTTACTTATAAACAGATCTAGAGGTCATTTCTGGACCTTACTATACGCATTTTGTTACGCTTAAAGTATTATCTTTGATGTGAAATTGGCCAATAACAGCTAAACTAACATCATCTACATATTCTTAATGACTAGTTAAGAATTAAGCTGGTTTTTCAATTATTTAGCATAGTCCAGCTTTTTGTTACCAGCGATTAAATGTATAACTTCGTGACGATTAGCGTCTGGCAGCGCTCCAGCCGCGGATGCAGACCGGACCTTGCAGTGACGTAGCTTCCGACTCTGCAAACCCACCCTGCGCGACCATAACTTATTTTATGTCTAACCAGGCGGTATGGGCCTGTGTAACTACTAACAATATAATAAGATATTCGAAACATATTATAGTTACACTTTTAGCCGGTTATACTTTTTAGAGGCGACCGTCTTAGTCCTCAAGGGTAGTATGACATCTGTGATTGAATTAGAATGAGACTTTAACTAACAATCACTATCTGGACTATTATTAACAATAACTAATAGGACTAACTATCACTAACAGTTCCTCATTCTTACTAATGACCTAGGAATAAAGTTCTTAATATGATAATAATATGAGAAATAAAGATTCTTTCAACCTAATCCTATTATTAGGCAATTATGGTAACTGGTAAATGAATAATTCGAGTACAACGAGGCATCCGTACCTATGATAGAAAAATTTCCTACACATACTCGTAGTAATCAAAGTAATGGAGTCTAAGGAACGGAACTTTAGGCGTAAATAGACACATTAGCTGTTAAAACAGAGATAGTAACGTATACTTATAATTAGCTGATGCCCGCGAACTTTGTCCTATAAATAATCATACAAAGTTTTATCCCATATTTTACCCTTTTACTTTATACATTCTTTAGAACAGGAAATTGTAAACTTTCAAGTAAATTGGAAGAAATTTATCTTTAAACATTAATACACTCATACCCGCGCACTAGGATTACCTGTGTCGCGGGTGGCGTGGATAACACAAATTACACATCACTAACACCCATGACCCGATTTATCTGTCACATAAACATCTGCCCCGGCCGGGAATCGAACCCGGGACCCCTCGCTTCGCAGGCAGGGTCACTACCAAAAAGGCTACGGGGTCGTCAAATCTTTATAATACGTCTTTATACTCATATAAACTATAACGCCCCATTTTACCCCTTTAGAAGATGAAATTCTATTCCTAGTGTACTTATACACAATAATAAGGGACCCTGTACAATGTTTCAGTCTTCTTAATCTGCCGGTGCAGGGTGTGCGTTGTCGGTCGGTCATCGTTAGCGTTTATAAAATAAGATGTTTAAATTGAAGCCATTGAAGATTCAATCATCATATCAGTGTAATTTTGGTTCATCTTAACAATAAATCTGTATAGTTATCGAGCTTAACAAGTGCAGTCATTTCGTATACTCGTACTAATGTTCTGTAATAAATCACTTTAAATGCCTTGGTAGATCAAAACCGATTTTTCGTAAACGTTCACACACTCTCAAATGGCACTCATCAGAAGCGATCATGATTCAAGAAGAAACATGAGCGAGCGTGAGCGACATAAAATGCCTCCTATCCTGACAGGGAATTACTTAAACACGGGGCTCTATTCCCCCACAAAAGGGTCAACATCGGGAGTCGTATTAATTAATTATTTTTATTTTGCTTTTATAATTATATATATTAAATAATTATTTCCAGCAACACAGCTTATTTTAAAGCGATCAACGGTTTAATTTCAGAATGAATAGTATTTGGCATCTCTCCTAGCAGTGACACAGCTTTTAGACTGCACAGACTGAATACGGATATCGTTTGTATTTCTGAAGTTACAATATTGTATGTTTACGAAGTAATGGGTAACTAGGTTAACGATAATAAGTGAATATGGGCTGCAGATATATTCGCAAGAAGTATGGAAACCTCTTTAGAGTGAAAGATCGTCCCATACCGTTCTAAAAATGTAACTGCAGGTGTGTTTTGTACAAAGGTCGAATAAGCCGTACACGCTTTTTTGTCGTGACGTCTCAGTCCTTTGTACCTGTAAAATAGTTGCTTTATGAAAAAATACGCGCTCGACAGGTTTTGTTAAACATAGAGAAGCGAAAAACAAGCCATGGCTCGCTTCAAAAAATATGCCAAACCCAGGTTCTATTTCAGAATGCCGACCATACGTGAAAAGGTTAAAAAATACTTACTACCTACTAACTTAATTTGACAATATTAGTACAATAGGAGAATAATAGGTAACCCTATTGGTTAAAGCACATTTTGTTCTTTAATTTTTTTTTCTTAAATTTTAGGAAATTTAATAGCAAAGAATTTTAGGTAGGTACTTATACAATATTATTTTATCATATTATCATATTTTTATTGACGACACCAGACCCCAGTTAAGAGCGTCTTTGCCGCGCGAGGGATTCCGGGGCTTGAAGCTCGATGTCAAATATATCCACGCAAAAACCGGAAACACTGTATCCCACGAAATAGAAAATATTCGCCAGAGCCGATAAACTCTTGGGGTTTCAGAAGATAATGTATGAAAACAGGGTTAATTTTAACGCTGTACAAAATTTTCTATTGGTCGTAGAGCCACGAGATTTGGACTTAAGGACGCAGATTTTGTTTCAGATTAACTATACGTGACCTGCAATAAAAAAAATTGCCATAGGTATGGGTTACGTTTCCGTTTGCGTCAAAACCGTCGCCCATGGACATTAGCAACACCAGGGGCATCACCAACGCGTTTCGTTACAAAAACATACAACGCGTTCTATGTTTTTGTTATGTTAATAGCCGGCAAACGAGGAGAGGAGCCACCGTTAAGTGGTCACTGTCGCCCATGGACATCAGTAACACTAAAGGAAAAGCCGCGTTAACGGCCATGAAAAATGCAAAAGGAAAGAAAAAAATGCTATCTAGCATGCTATCTGTGTGCCAGTTAAGCAAGAAAAGTTATTTATCCCACGCCTTTTCACGCTCAACACCCGTGACGGAGACTATGATACAGCCAACCTAATTTTTTTACATGTCGACAAAAATATTGTAGTTAAGTAGTCGACGTCAGCAATTCAATGCACAACTGCGTGACAACGGCTGGCATCGCTCCAGTTAGATCCATTCCGCTTCGTCCCGTCCTTGCAGCGACGCAGCTTTTCTTCACAGTGCAATAGCAGTTCAAAATTGTTCGGCCATAATCCAATGAAATCCCCCTTTTTTGCGTGCTTCCACTAGATTCGCAACTCGATTCATACATTCAACCTCTCAGAGGTCGATGGCCTGGAGTATATTGCAGCTATATTCAGCCACGATACTTTCGATCTGGATTATTGGAGGCGAGATTTAATGGCCCATTTGATTGACATGGGTAAACTATTTCCACGTAGTGAACGAAACATGATAAGTCACTAACGGTTATCTAAATATGTGCTCTCAATTCTTGGCGTTTTTGTGTTTAGATTACTAGTAACTCTTTGTTAATTTTGTTTTTGAGAAATAATTGTAGTCGTTACCTACATTTCAAATTTGTAAAATATTATGGTGAAATTTTAGATATTTTTGTTGGGCGTTCCGAGTTCTTATTATTCTTTATTAATAATAAATTAACGCTAACACACTCATATCCCCGCACTAGGATTCCCTGTGACGCGGGTGGCATGGACAAAACAAAAAATTGGTATAGAAACATAACAAAAATTGAATTATTAAGAGAGTGGATTGCGTTATAAATTAAAGGACCTGGTGGAGCCATAAGCATAATTAAAATGTAACAAAGCGCCTTTTTACATTACGTTTTTCGATTCGATAATTTTAACATTGAAGGTAAGTAAGTATTCATATTGAAATGTATTGTAAATAAATGTTTGTATTTATATAACATTATTACAAGTGGCTATGCTAAGTAGCAAGAACAAGTTATTTGTTATGTGCATTTTATTAGCATCTTAATACGATACGTTTCATAAATATTACGCATAAAGAGTTATGCAAAATTAAGCTAATATAATATTATTTTCTATATATAAATGTACCTATACCTATATTATTTAAAAAAAATGAGTCAAGAAAAATTGTCGAAAAATATTCTAAAATGTGTATGGTATGTTTTTTACCCTTTACAAGATCGTAAATGTAAAGCTTCAATTACGAAACAAAAACAATACATGCAATGTAACATGTCAACATTGGCCTAATAAACATTCATAACTCTGTTTTATGGCCGTCCTGTAATAACAGCTCCGCGGTTTGCGCACCAGGAAAAGTATTCACCGCATATCTAAATAAATACTCTACTTAAGCTTTTGTTCATTTATTGCGCTATTTAAAGGTTATTTTTTCCAATTTTTACACAGAGAGGATAAAAATATGGAAATAAATGAACGCTGTCAAACTCATTCCCAAGCAGTGGTATTCTTTGTGCATGGACAGCACAAAAATAAGACATTAATAGCACCCACGACAAGAGTCAGTATACCTAAAGTAGGCCACGGGTCGTCAATGTAAATTTAAAAATTGTATGCAACCAGGAAACGCGTTATATAAGTTTTACAACTTATTATTATTACCCGACCACGGCACAAACACGGTTTATTATAATTTTAGCAGTCTATATACTTACGCGTATGTGTGTACCTAAGTACTTACGTTTGTTTCACTTTGGTACCTAAACTAACTGACCCGAATTTGATGAACGAGATGCCAATCAATTCGTATGGTTACTTATGTTGCATTTCATTCTTGCGAAATAGAACATTCCTAGTGACGGAAATCAAATTTATTCATACGTGTATACCGGGTGTAATCGTTAAGTGTGCACAGGCAATTATTCCGTAACCATTACAGACATCAAAAAACTTTAAACTGATATCGAAAGCACTTTACCTAATGAGTAAAATGACAATAATAACTTATGAAAAATAAAACGAGAAATATCCTTAAAGGAGAGACCCAATTTCCGGCCAAGACTTGACACGTATCAATTATATACCAAAAAAATTGTCTTATTTACTTACTTTACGTAAATAAATATTAGCTTTATTGTCAGTGGCCAAATGGAGATATTAATTTTTTCTTTTTTTATTATTTATCACTGTCTCCGTAAATATCTGACACTATGACTCTATAAGTTTTTAATCGTATTATTAAAGGCTATCTCTGTAAATGTGTATCATAGTACGCAAATAGGGCTTGCCCGTACGTAGACATGGGAACTCTTAACGTTACATTATTTTAACTATCGAGTTAATAATCGATTGTTGGGTGTCGTTCCCACGGTTACACGTCTTTATTCAAATGAATTATGTTTAAAATGTATGTTGATATTATCCATAATATACAAATAAACTACTATTCTTTTATTGAGGTGGTTTGATGTCTAGAAGAAAACAAAAATCGATACTGAGTACTTCAATGAATCGATTTAAAAATGTCGTCCATTTTGTCAAATGTCAATCACTACATATGTCAAAATGTCAATGTCACTAAGATTAGAGTTCTGTTTAATCTGTTTTCCTGTTTCCTGTTCTATTCGCTTTCGTACTCTTGCGCTGGTGAATGTGTTTTCGTTGTTTTTGCGATTTCACGTTGTTTTTGCGATTTATATATCTGTACTACAACTTCTGCTTGAATACTGGACTTCGAGATCGACTGCTTCCTGACTGACCTTTGCCTGAACACTGAATTACGTATCCTCCAATCTCTATTGACATTGGCTAGAACACCGGTTAAACTGAATCCTGCTTTCTTGTATAACCACTATTTCTTGTATTTACAGGTTTGCTTGAAATTAACATGAATCTGTGTATTAATTGTGGAATAGCAACCAATCGCTGTAATGCTATTGGAAGAAGATCATTGGACGATGACGCGATACTTGCCATTGTACGGGAATGGATCGCTCCTCGAGTTGTAAGTACTTAGTTATTCTATAATCTCTAAACTGCTACTGCTACTATTAATAGATTTTTATACATACCCATGTAATTCATTTGAGACCCCTGACTATAAGCATACTTAATATTAATGAAACTAAATATTTTCTCAGGTCCATTCTAATGATTTTGTCTGCCAAGCTTGTTGGAATGTCGCCAGCAGTGAATTAAATGTTGAAAACAGACCAGAGGTGTCATCTATGGGGCACCGTCGAGTTTGCATTCTCTGTGGACGGTCTCTTTTAAGAAGAATACGGTTTCACCATTTATGTACTGCCCCTGAGCAAGAACGCAGAATAAGGAATGTTATAAAGGAATGGATCTTACCAAGAACGGTGTGTAGTTTTATAGCGTTTATCTATACTTATTACGTACATTGAATATATTTGCCAAAAAAATATTGAGGGGGGTTAAAAAACAGTAATAGAACACTATTGACGTGTGCAGCAGGGTTACTTAAATCTCGAATGAGATTTTGAATTGTTCATCTCTGGGCTATCACCACCAAGGCAATAAAGTCTATTCTAAAGTCTAGAATGCAAAGTGAGCATTCTCATGTTTGATTCCTGGTGGGCTGATATTTATTTGGTCCTGGGTGTTAGTGATATTATTTGTATTGTCCATGCCACCTGCAATACAAGAAATGCTTCTGCGAGGGTACGAGTGTGTAAGCATTAATTACTAAACAACACACATCTTTAAAAAAATATTAAATAGAAATTGTATTTCTATCAGTCTGAAGAATTTTCAAACTTGCTATTTATTTTTAGGTTGGTGCTTCAAGTGTTGTATGTCACTCTTGTTGGCAAAGAGCAAAAACAGCATCTCGACACTTCCATTCGGGTCCCTCAACATCAGCTTCATCTTCATCAACGGTCAATGAGCCTGTTTCGTCAGTAGAAGGAAATAATTGGCAAGAACCATCACAACCAGCACAACAACCTCAAGCGGTTGAAAGGATAATCCCTACTGGCCCTGTAGCCTCCATAATATTGCCCGATTATTTTAGACCAAGTGTAACAGAGAGCAGATGTTTTATTGAAGGGTGTCAGAGAAGAGAACGAAATAATGTTCCCCTTAATAAGCGTCAATTTTTGCTAAAAATGTACAATTATTATGTACCACCTAATAACCGCTTGTGTGATTTTCATTTATCATGCACATCATGGGATTTCCTAAATGGAATTACTGAAAATATAAATAACACGTTTACAGCAAACCAAATACAAGACATGTTGACCCTAAAAGATGTGGAATCTAAATTGCTGGACTTTGAAAATATTAACAGCATTGATGACCATATTTTTTACCACTGGGTAGGTTTTAATAAAGTACAGTTTCAACAGATTCTGAGTAGGCTACCTCAGTTGTTAAATAATAAAAGGGGGTCAACTTCATTAGCTGCTTATTTAATAAAGCTAAGAACTGGAGACTCTGATGAACGATTATCGTCACTGTTAAAAATACCAAAAAGTACTTTAGGTACACTTATAAATAAAGCTAGAAAAAACGTAATGGATAATTTTGTGCCTCATCATATGGGAATAAATAATATTACCAGAGAACAAATAATAGATAGAAATCTTTTAATTCCTAATGGATTGTTTGGTGACTACAACGGTGATATAAAACCAATAGTTATTTTAGATGGCACATATATTTATGTGCAAAAAAGCAGTAACTACTCATATCAAATAAAAACTTACAGCCTCCACAAGTACCAAAATCTAGTAAAACCGTTTTTGATTGTGTGTACAGATGGATACATAGTAGAAGTGCTGGGTCCCTATCCCGCTACTACCTCTGATGCAGAAATTATGAAAAATGAATTTAAAGATAATTCTGCATTAAGACAATACTTTCAACCTGGTGACGCCTTTATTTTAGATAGGGGGTTTCGCGATGCACTACCATATCTTAATGATTATGGCTACAGGACATATGTTCCAGGTTCATTACAGACGGGTGAATCCCAACTTCCAACTTTAGCAGCGAACAAATCCAGGGCAGTTACAATATGTAGGTGGGTAGTAGAGGTAGTCAACGGGCGTTTTAAGCGCGACTTTAAACTGCTTAGGCAGGATTATTTTAACACAGCCTCTAAAAACCTAATGGTTGATTTTGTAGTAGCAGCCGCTCTAATTAATGCTTTTCACCCCCCCATAACAAACCGCGATGACGCTCAGGAAATTCTCCAGAAGATTCATCAATATATGTATGTAGAAAACCGACTAAGTTATTACATCATTAATAATAACGTAAATAGACGTAGGGCTGAATATCAGCCCATTGATGTTGACCGAGATAATTTAAGAGAATTTCCTGAGCTATCATTTAGTGAGCTTATACTCATCTCACTTGGTACATACCAATTAAAACAGGCTCGGTCATATTATGGGGAGCATATAAGAGCAAATGGCAGGTATACGATTGAAGTATGCAGAGAGGTCGACAGCTATCTACTACAAGAGCTGTCGGTATCGGAGACCACGTGGTTGTTAAGAGGCCGAATACAGTCTAGGCACATAAGTTCAAAAACTTATTTTGTATATATTTTGATTGATAGTACAAAAAGCGGGAGGGATGCCATAGTTCAATATTATTGCAACTGCGTGGTGGGGAAAAGGACTGTGGGTTGCTGTGCTCATACTATGAGCATTATATGGTACCTTGGTTGGGCAAGGTACCAAGAGAATATAGCGCCTCCTGCACA
Organism: Ochlodes sylvanus; assembly: GCA_905404295.2. Taxonomy (NCBI): domain Eukaryota; kingdom Metazoa; phylum Arthropoda; class Insecta; order Lepidoptera; family Hesperiidae; genus Ochlodes; species Ochlodes sylvanus. The sequence goes on from FR990128.1 coordinate 9,236,996, forward strand.
ATCCTTGGACAATGTATTAATATATTATAATGAAGATGATAATGATTAAACATCTTAAAAAAGAAACTGTTTTTAATTTGAATTCCCCTTCGAAGACTACTTACATATAGCTGCCTAATATTGGTTTAGCTAATAAATTGTCATATTGATAATAGTAAAAGCAGTGTTTTTTGTTTTAAAGGAACTGCCTTTTAATATTGTACTAGCTACAAATGCACGTACTTTCCTATAGGTTTACAGATCATCGCAATTAATTAATAGATACCTAATGATAACTGATAAGTATGTAGGTACTATGAACGTAGTACGTACGGGTATTTTCAAACTCAAACTCAAACTCAAATCATTTATTTCATGTAGGTATGATGCATACACTTATGAACGTCAAAGAATTGAAGTCAAGAAATATGAATTTACAATTAGTATATTATTATTAAAGATAATTATACAAAACTTGACTTAAGTACCATTATCATTTATTGATATTTCCTTCAATAAACAGGTAACACTCAAAGTGACACTCAATACCTACTTTGCGAAAATTATAACCTATAAACGTTATGTTTATCCTACGATTACTTTAAATGGCCATTGCTGGCAGCCCTGAAAATTGTGTCACTTATACATTATATTATGTTCTAATTGATGGCAAATTTTCAGTTTTGTCATGTCATGGCCTGAGGTTGTATGGGAATTGGGGTTGTCCTTTTACATTAAACTCTCCCATATCTAAAGATAGTTGCCGTGCGTACTTATAACAAGTAATAAGTGTGATAAAAGGTACCTAAAGCATAGAAGTACCTAAGCACTAACTGAATTTCACCCGCTGATTCATCCAACCACAGACCTCACCCGAAGATGTTAAACTGATTCGTGAACTTGCGATTCACACAGATAGTCAAGGGTATAGACGATGTATTTTTCAACCCCTTGAAAAAACATTTTTTTTATAGTCCATAGGATTGCGTAAGAACTGTGATATGTTAATTACCAACGATAATAATTTATAATACAGGTCTACCTACCTATATATAGTAGATACGAACATAATTTCAAACACATTAGGAATCACCCCAAAATTCACAATTAATCAAATAAAACGATCGGAACTTGGACGGTACTGGACAGTAAACAAATATAATTATTGGGAAATGCCACTACGGTCAATAATTGAATATAAATATTAATAATTTAATATTAATATTATTATTAAGTATTTTTATTATTTATTTATTGTTTATTAGAACGGTACAGAATTAATTGCACTAATAAACAAAATTACATACTTAAAAATTAACACTACTAAGTAAGTATGAGATCCATAATTTATTATTATTATATCGTAGTATCGTAGTACTATCGTGTTTTGTAAAAAATAATAAATAATATTATACTCATAGGCATATGCATAGGTATAATAGTAAATTACTTCACTATAATTATATAGTTTTATTTTAGTTACGTAATACAACTGGACTTTGGTGCACATCGATCTACCTGAGCTCTATTTAGAGCTCTTTTGTCCTAACTGAGGCCATCTGATAACGTTGCAAATGGTAAATCGCATGTAAAGCTCACTGGGGTATTGTGTTCATACCTAAGAAAGCATAGGGTTAGGGCACATTTCTCACATTTTTGAGTGTGATTCATATTACTTTGGGCAAAGATTTCTTGATGAATAAATAAATTCGTTAGTAGGTTCTTACCTTGTACCTACTTAGGTACACGTTAACTTTTGAATAGGTACCTTAACAAAAAGTAAAAATATATTTTATGATGTTTAAATAATAATAGATATTTGTTCCCCTTGCCTGCTGTCTACCTCTCGTCAATCACTTAAATATTATCATAATTTTAGATTCCGTTTCAATAATGTAATAATCTTTGATAATATACACGTCATGTATATTATTAAAGGTAATAATGTAGTATCTACCATGTATAGTAGTAGTTTCAGTAATTAAACATATTCGTTGCATTAAACAAATGAAGAAACGAAGCAAGTGGTAAATGTTCACCGTCGGTCGTGAAGTTCAGGATCACCAAAGTCGTGATGCCTTTGTTGACCCTAAAAGAAGAGAGTAAAAATAAAGTTATTTGAGAAATAACTTATGTTGTAAAAACCCTAAAGAGTAGATTGCGGGCAACGCGGCGCGGCCGAGCCTTGACCACCTCCGCGCAGCGAGTGATCCGATATTTATCGCCTCTTATCGTGCAGTTCCACCGTCATTTGCATTGGATACACGTACCCATTGAGTAATTACTTCAATACACACTGAAAGATACTTATAAGTAACATTACCGAGGCCAAATAATAGGCGGGGCATTGAGAACTAGATACAAAACTCTTACCTTTGGAGATAAACGTCGTTTGTCAAGTCATATTACAGTCATAGTCATATTACATATTTACCTAAAGGTTTAGAGGTGCGTGCAGAATTCAAACCCGTTCCCCTGTTCGCGAGTCCAACGTTCAAACAACTGCACTGCTTAAAAATATCCAATAAATTTAATATGCAAAGTTTATATTTTCATATTATTACTAAAATAGTCTTCGTCAGAGTCAGTAAAATATTAATTAAGTAGCAATGGGTAGCGATAACCTATACACGCAGCGAAGTAGGTCGCCGCTTGCTTACTTACCCCTCTTGGCTTCCTAAACGCGAGCCAGTTCTCGTAATTAACGTTACATACAGCCATAAAGCATGGGTGACGACGGTGTTTTGGTAAGTGCATGCAAGGTTCGTTTCTAACTTCTACTGTATGTAGGAAAGAGGTCAAACAGAAACCATAATTTTCGGCACAACTTACTCACAAATGCCTATCTTTATACATATAAGACATTTTAATCTGTTTACCTTTACGAGTACGTAGTACGAGTACGTATATACCTATCGACCACGTAGCATAGTTGTTAGAGGCCCATTCCTGCGAAGCTATGGGTTCCGGGTTCGATAAACCGGCTGGGCAGTAAATGTTTGTTCTCGGATCATGGCTGTTAATAATGTATTGTGTTATTTGTGTTGGCTATGCCATTCGCAACAAAGGGAATCCTTGTGAATGTTGTTTAAATAACAAATTTAATAATCACTAGCAAAAGAAACTATCCTACAACCTTACGTCCCTAGGAGTAGATTTCCTAATCCAAAATGATCCAGCAGCAATGGAAATTCTATAAATTCACACCAAAGCCAAATGAACCGGTGTAATAAATACACCCAATAGATTTGGGAAGTCTTGTCACCTAAATATTATTTCTAAGAATAAAGTAACAGCTGCCAAAAATGATGATTTGAAGAACCCTTCCATACCAGCCGTCCCTAAATCTACGCGAATTGAAAGCGAACATAACAAAGCGTCGTTTGGCTCTCTCTGATGATCAGGTTGCCAACAAGAAGTAGATATTCGTCCAGGTCTGCCAAGCATCCGCGACCACAGATGTAAAGCCTTGCAGCCAAATGAATCTAATCTCGCTGAAGAGACACGTTGGCGTAACGCTTTTTGGCGGCAGTCCTTAATGGTGTAATTTGCTTTTTACTGTTCCACACGAAACCAATACCACTAATTAACTTTGGACCTTTGGAACAATTGGTAAAAGAAAGTAATGCCACCACCCGCAATAATAAATGGATAAAACTGTTTCGTTCTGTTCTGCACTAGAAAATTATTGTACAAGGCAAAATTAACGTAATTAAATAATTCTACAAAATTTTGGATTTATTCTGTCATTCATTACAGTAAACCTTTCAGTAGTTGAGGATTCGCTAACTGACAGTGACCTCAACTAGTGGACCTAGAACCATGAAAGTTTATTCAGGGGTTCCTTAAGTTTATAATGTGAGGAAGCACTTAGAAAGAATTAATGAAAATTCATCCCAGGGGTAAAATGGGGAGAAAGTTTTATATTAGTTTAAAAATTGTGGAACGAGCTTCCTACTTCGGTGTTCGCACAGTCCCACATTGGGTCCTTCAAGAAGCAGGTCCATGGCTTCCTTCTTGGTCGGCAACGCGTAAGTGACGTGCCAATGTCCATGGGCGACGGTGATCACTTACCATCAGGTGACCAGTCTGCTCGTTTGTCTGCTTCGACTATAAAAAAATATATTATTTCCCCAGACGAAGTCGCGAGGACCAATAATTAGAATAGATAGAAAAATTAATATGACAGTCGCTCATGAAATAAGTACATATATGACAAAAATTCTTCCGTAGACATTTTGAGATGTAAGGAAAATCTTTAATCAGGCCATTATTTAAACATAAATTAAACTTATCATTCGTAATAAGTTTCTTAAATTCCTGTCGTAGCGTTCTACTGTTTCAATAAAAAAATACTACTTATAATAGGTACCTACACGTTTTCACTTTGCACTAGTCAGTTTTTTTTTGTCATTATTTATTTTTTGTCAATTTGTCTGCAAAGGGTCAGTAGTTAAAATAAGTTTGAGAACCTGTGGTGTAGCACACTTCTCCACCCTTTTATTGAACGAAGTTACTAATTAGTTGTAGATAGTTTATCCACCACTTAATTTGGTTAAATGATATAGCTAGTAGGTACATTGTAGACGGTCGTCATTCGCTTAGTAAATGATGGTAGCCCGAGTACCTAAGGGACTATTTCTTTCTGACGCGACCCATTTCTGTCAAAATGGGGCGAGCATGCGATGAATGGCAAATTGCCGTTTCTTGTCTTAAGCCGCTCGGAGCGCTTGGCGTGCGTCAGCGACATATCAACCTCTACAAATCATACTTTAAAAGCCTACACATAGGCAATGTCCAGGTATTATAAATTGGCGATTAATTACTACGTAAATGTACATATATGTGTGTTTATCACCGATATACCTACTTACTCCCTCGTAGAGGATTGCAGATTTATTCATATGCATAATTATGTATAAGTAATTACGTATAATACCTGCAATATTGACGATCCAAATCAGCCATAGCCAGGCAAGCCAAACCGTCCCAGCTAAGATGAGGGAAGGGAGGCGTCAATACACGTAATACATAGCCGGGTTACCTGATGATAACTCGATGGTACATAAACACTGAATTACCTGATGGTCATTCAGTCTTTATGTAGGTACTTTGTGCTGCATAATATTATGTTGTGACAAGTAAAAAAGAATGTCGGACTGTTGTTTGAAAGGTCGAGGTTCGATTCCCACCGAGATGGAAAAGTCTATGGGAATCGCATTTAAATTTGGAAATTTAAATGAGTTATATTTATATTTTCAGTCTGGGTGTGTTCACGTCTTTCTATGTTGTCCTGGCTGAAACTACACAATGCAGTATGGGGCTATACGTGTGTATGTGTAGCGCTTAAAAAACACGTATAGGTTTCGTTTAATTGAGAATTGGTATTATTCACTGAGAAATAAAAAAGGCAAAAGGCATGCAACGTTTATAAAATTTAGATAAGTAACATCGCGTTGTACCAAAGGAAAATTGTTTCGAAAGGTCAACTAATCTTCACCAGCGAACAATTCTGAATGGTGTTAAATGTTAGCTAGCTTATTATTTGTCGCCCTTGCCTTTCACCTTCACATAAAGGTTACATATTGCACCATATTTCTTTCAGAGGCACGAAACAAACGAGTTCATAATTAATAGCATCAAACTTCATGATTTATTTTTAAAGTTTCAATATCGTGAACGATAAACATTTTAACGGTTGGATCCTCGCGATTATTGCTCTTTACGTGTATATCGATACTACATTGACTCAGCGAGACCATTTCGAGTGAGAGTAATCTCGTTACACGGTCACCTAGAACTAAAATAGTGGTGTCACTAACCCCATGGGATTACTGGAAAGAAATCAAATCAGTTGCTCCAACGTGGGGCTACCCAATAGGTCTAGTCAACATACACGGTATTTTTTTTTGAATACAATACGGTATTCACTATATCCATGTCTACGGTCATATTGGACGCAGACTATGTTTATAATGTCTCATCTAAAAAATATTTTTGTTTTGGGTAGGTATACATAGTTACGGATATTATGTATATATGTACTTACCTACTCATAGGATGCTGCGCTATTGAAACACATGACGAAGATTTTTTAATGTTTATTGCCCGTAATATTCATATAGGTAAGAGTATGCACATAATTATAATTATTATGCCATGTAAATAACATCATTTTTCATAGCGATTGATGATTAACATATTTTTGCTTTACTATAGACAACTTTTTACTTAATGTTAATTAAGTACTCATTTTGAATGAATCGGAGGTTACATGGAAGCTGTTACTGTAATTGTTACACATTTTAAAAAGCAGTATCGATATTTTATTTTTGGTATTAGTATTAAAATAATATTTATTAATTCCCTTAATTAACATATAAAAATAGCTTTGACAATAAAATGTCGAATTGGCCGCAGTATAAAGTTAGTCCTTTTAACGACAAGTCTCTAAATCGCTAATAGTTTATCCAATAAGCGACCCTTTAGACTTTTAGAGGGTAGAAATTTCCTCTCGTTATCGAAGATCCTACAGATAACAATCTAAATCGATGCCGTAACATGGCCTTTGAAATATCGATTTCTCATCGATAACCCCAAAGCCTCAATAGTCACCAAACAAAAAATAAGTTAGCAAACAGAGGAAAGAGAGTATTCTAACTTTTTTCTCTAACAATAAATCTTCATTTCATTTTCAATAAATTTTCATATTTGAGCAAAATATACGAGTAATAACATACATTCACTAAATGACCAAAAATTGCAAATAAAACATTACATTAAAGAATTTAATGCCGTAATTCGTCATCAGTCTCGACTGCCTCGCAGCTGTGGTATTTAGACGAGGTGTCGGGACAGCTGTCGGCCACGGAGAGGTCGTCGGACGAGGCGGCGGGCGCCTCGTGCGCGGCGAGCGGCATCAGCTCCTCGTCCCCGTCCGCGCAAGACGAGGCCATCCCGTTCCTCCGGCCAATGCCGAGCGAGGGCTCGGTATGACGCGGCCAACAGTCTGCGGATTAGCCATTGATATATAAAAAAATCGAAATGTGTGCAATTCACCCGTGCTAGAAGTAAAATATAAAAAAAATTGTTTAGACGTCATAACTATTGTTTTAGCGCTGCAGCGAACTTTAGTTCTAACTCTTGCTAATGTTCCATTCTCATTTTTAACCACGTTAAAACGTGTCAGTGTTTTTTTCGTTTCCGTTTCGTTTTATTTGCGCGTCATTACCGTTTCATCGAATTTCAAACACAACGATACTATAGAAGTGTGTGTAGAGTACCTACAACAGTCGTATACGATGATTTTTGTTACCATGACAAATTTAAGCCAATTATTCTGCGTAGTGTTCTCTAGGCCTCTTCAGTTATGAGGAGACAGACACCCGTGCCCTGCAGTAGGCCGATCTTAAGCAACTATAGGACCCTTATGCGCTAAAAATAAGAAAGCATGTCCATGTATCCACTTGACACTAATTAGTTATACGATGAAGTGCACATCTTTACTTTACTTTGGATACAACTTGTTCACTTTCGAAGATAGCCACGGAAGAATCTTTAACTTATAGCATGTTGCAGATACCTATGTACTTTGTCTTTGCCGATTATTGGGCGGCAAAAATAAACAATGAATGTTCCAGGAATATTTATGTATTTAGTCCTTGGGATTATCACCTAGAAAGTGATCCTGAGAAAATGATCCTGAGACTTTAATAAAGCATACGAGAACTTTAAACTATTACGCTACACAACGAAGTGTAGTGTCAATTCATTATTATTTAATAAGGCAATTCAGTGTAGTACGTACTATTATCCGAATAATACAGGGTAATTATTATACAACATTAATTTTACACGCAGGGGCAACAGATTTGTTTTTGAAAACAAATTATGAGCTCTGTTATGAAACACGCAACGCAAACATCGTTGAGCGGTGTTCAACACATTAAAGTAAACACGTTCACCGACTAACTTAGTTGATACTAAAAATTACAAATTGTTGACACTTTATTAACGTCACGCAAATAATGATGAGGTTTTAATTATGGCAGCACTGTACTTTAATTTAACTGTACTTATGTTTATTGTTAGGTAGGTAGGTTACTTATTATTTATTTACCTAGATACGTTTAGTATACTCACTTGACCGTTTCTCTGGCGGCACCGGTTGCACTGTAGTCGGCGGCGGGAGCTTGGCCGCAGACCGCAGCCTCCGGGGACTCCTCGCCAGCGCGTGCGATATGCTTGGCAGTCTTATATCCAAGTGCGAACCTCTCTCCGTCACTATCTTATTATTCATCGCATACAACTTGGTCGTGATATCTCTGGCTATCAACGTTGTGACCACGCAAGCTAGATAAGGCTCTTTAACAAAGAGATACTCCAAGGAACTGCGTTGCCAGTACACGTATCGGCACGATGACGCGGCTACTATTGATACCTGTGAAAAGCTTCGTTTACGCGACTATACTTAAACTAGATAATAGTGTTTTTTTTATGAATAAGACTTAAATCGGGAGTAGGATTGTTAGCCCAGTTAGCAGACGGTGTTAATGTTTGTGTAATATCGTGTGTACCTAAATAATTATAGATAGCGAAGTGGTTTGAAAGTTCGTATTACGCACGGAGGGAGTGGGTTTGAAACGCACGCACGATATATGCATATCTCGATAGTCGTACATGGAAGATAAATAAGAAAAACTTTTGATGGAGAGTTTTCATTAATGTAGTAGGTACCGTAGAATAAGTATTTGTTTTGTTTTAATCAATTCATGAATAAAAACGTTATGTCAGTATAAAGAATCACGTGTAACAATTTTCGAGTGTTATCCACAATCGAAAATTGTTACACGTGATTCTACTAAGGGACAGGTTTATTTTAGTTAGGAACGTGTTTACGTTTAATGTTGCAGAAGGTTTTCCAGTCTTCCTGTTACAAAGTTTAAACAGTCGATCAACTGTTTGACTTCATTTTACAGTAATTCGTTTCCAAGTGCACGATAATTTGACTTGAGCAATTTTGTATTAGTTCATGCAAAACAAGCACTTTGGGTGTCGAGCTTATTCAAGAGTGTTTATAGTTCATCGATATTTAACCCAGTTTCTAGCATTTATAGCCACTTTGGGTTTTATACCGCCGTATCAGACTACAATTAGGTCACCGGAATGGGGTAGGTAATGCCAAGGCGTCCTATGACGTACAGCTAAATAAAATTGATCGTAAAAAAGATGCGTACACCTACCTAATTACATTGATTAGATATTGATAATGCTAAGTTTAAACAACAATTTTAATAGACATTTTAGAATTTAATTTAGTTACAATAAAGAATAAGCTCTAAAATTTCAACAAACTATATCGAGTCAGCGGGTACACTTTTTTAGAAGCGACCATCTCAGTCCTCAAGGCTAGCAACACATCTGTGACCGAATTATAACGAGACTCCTACTACTCGTAACAATAACTAACAGGACTAACATTCGCTAACAGTCACCTAGCCGGACGGCCTAGCTATCCCAGTCTCCAATTGAGTCTTATTATAAATCATGGGCGGCAGCGGAAGGGTGGTGCTTCATGCTCGTTTTCTGCCTTAATTCCATAAAAAAAACCATACTTAAGGACGTTACGTTACGGAGAAAAACATATACTACATTTGTTTTATTTATTATAGTTATGTCATGCATCATCTAAATTCTAAATGAGTTTAATACTTAATGTCTGCGTGAAGAATAAACAAACACATGAAGAATAAATGAATAACCTATTATTAAATTTTGCAAAAAGTATTCAGAATACAGATACCGTAGTATAATTATTAATAAAGGGTAGTAGTTAGTTAAATTATTAATACAGGTATTAGTTAAATTATTAATACAGGTATTAGTTTAATTATTAATACAGATACGGTAGTTTAATTATAAATAAATATTTTCAGTGTTATTTGAGATTTGTTTGAAGAGCGTAACGGTGTGCAAAGTTTGATGGGTAACATTTTGTTGATTTACTCCGGGCCGTCGCGGCTGAAGGGAAATCCGGTGTCAGGATCCCTCCCCAAGTAATGAACTCATCAGTCTACCACCCGAGCGCGTTAGTTAGCCACATTGCTTCATTTAACAAGACCAGATTACACAGTTTTCATAAATTAAACAATATTATACTTATATACTGCGGATCAGCCACGGGACTATACCGGCCAGGTTGCCGGATAAAATATTAATTATAATACATCTACAGATGTATAAAACCGTGCTAGAACTGATAGACATCTATATCTCTGCAAATAATAAAACAGTAGCGTGGTCGAATCCTGTACCCTGGACAAATTCTTCTCTAAGGATATTTTTTTTAATTAGAATGCAGTTATGCTTCGTTAACGAAATAAATACAAAAACACATATACCTGTACTAAAGTTTGAAACTTATTTTTGTCTATCTGTCTATATATCTATCTATCTATCTATCTATCTATGCGAAGACTAGCTATGACTAGCTTATTTGTAACTTAGGTACTAATATCATTTATTATTATTGGATACTATTAGCCCCTTTAACGGATTTATTCCCGCGGGATAACAAATAAAGTTATTCAGTATGGAAAGTTATTTTAAAATATTTTAATGAATGTTTTGACACTATTTCGACCGCTGCTTTATTTCTTTCTAGTTTACAGAACAACAAAGCTTGTCTCCTTAATCGAATAAATTAAGAAAATTTACTTGTTTTAACAAGCCGCCTAAACAAAATGATTAGCAATGATTCCAGAGATAGGCTAGTCAACTATGTATGTATGTATAAAGCATTGCAAGTAAACCGTTACCGTTATGGTTTTATTTTCACGAGCCGGAGTGCGGTATACGCGAGTTTATTTTTGGTCCAACTTTGTAAAATAACAAAACTAAGTACAAGTTACTCCATTAAAATCGAATAATTACATTCGAAAAATTACATTATACAAGTAGTAGAAATTTTTATGTTTCCTGTCCGCCAAAACGGACGGACTAAACTAATTATAATTATTTAATTAAATTAAATATAAAAAATAATAATTATAACATTATAAACAAGTTAGTACGTACCATTATAAACAAGGTAAGGTATGTACAGCATTAAGCACCTAATCTCTGATTAATTTTTCCAATGCTATGGATTACACCAGATTACACAGATGTAAGTAAGAGAAGAAAAAATCTCCTTATAAATTTCTTGCTGCTTTTTCATTTTTCGCTAATCACGATAGGGATTTCCTGAAGCAATGGCGTAATTTGAGTTACAAAGTGTAGGCACGTAAAACCTAGTTGATAAAAAACATTTTCATTCTGTATCGCTTACGAAGCGTAGTCCGATGCTTCGTATACCAATTTGAAAGAAAGAAAATAACAAAACTCAAAAAAGGCTATTTTACACAAGTGAAATTAATTACTAGTATAACCAAAAGGAATGGATGTAGTTTTGGCTACGATTCATTACTTACGGTATCTAAATATTCTGTACATTAATTCAGTATTTCATAACAAAGTTCATTAAGCACTAGGAAGTTTCGTTGCAGCGAAGATTTGTTATGCAATTCTGTTTTTTTGCCCAATTCTGAGCCAACAATTTATGTGATAGCAAGTTTTAAGTGATTTGTTTGTTCATCTGAAAGACGGTGTTGTAAAAATAGCAAATTTGTGATACCGATGCCAAAGATGTATAAAAAATATGATAAACCCCCAAATATTGTGCTATATCTGTCAAAGCGCTTTTTTTATATATTTTAGATAATTTATACAGATATTTAATAACTAACTTTATTTTCTCTGCTCGGCTACATTTGATAATAGGTTATTTGATAATAGACCTATTGTTCACAAGCTATGTACATCACATTTTTGTTTGACAATTTCGAAGTAAAATCACTTTAAATCGATTCTTTGACGCAGAAATCCCCACCAAAGAATTTTCATCGAATCGTTGGAGCGTTTTCTATTACCGTTTTTCTATTACCTACTTATATTTGCCTACCTATACATATACATAATTATATTTATCCTGCGTACACTACTTATAATATACATATTAAGTCTTACATAATATAGCGTGAAGAAGATACATCATGTAAGTACCTACCTATTAAATAATTACCTACTCTTCTGTATATCGACGCGAGTGGTGTAAACATAATCTTTACACATGCAATCAAACAATGTAGGGTGTAGGTGTTTACATTAACTGGCTAAACCTACTTTGCGAGGGAGTTGAGATCCGTGCTGTAAATTAGCACACCTATTGTTTCGAGCTTTATATCCACTTAGCTATAATGTAATTATAATTAGCGCCAACAATTAAGTTCCGCGATATATTATTCGCATCACGTAAGGGTGTATTGCACACGCTTTGAATAATTATGATAAGTTTGAAATAATATAGGTATTACCAATAAGCAGCCACTAACAATATTCATACAGCAATATATTATTACTCCCAATTATGCTCCCAATCAGCGATATAGAAAGAAAGGCAGATGGAGCGTGCAGAACAAAAAAGTGAAGCCACAAAAGCAAATACAAATTCAAAAGCGAATACAAACTCGCATTAGTGCTATTCAGACCGTCGTACTGTTTAGACGTCACGCGTAATGACGCGTCACGCATTACTACAACTTAAAAATGCCGTCTTGTATATTTAAACATTGTAAAAGTTGTTCCCAAACACATAAAAACGAAGATGGGATATCTTTTCACAGATAACTATTTTTATTTCACTGTTTTGTTGTATATTTACCCATGTAAATAAATAAAGAAATAAATAAAATAAATAAATATTTTATAACCAAAAAGCTACTCAGTTACTTGGCAATAAGGTTCGTTTTAAGTTTTAAGTAGTAGTGCTACTTCCAGAACTTTCTATGCTACTCGTGAAGGAATGGGGTAAAAATTTATCGATATCGACAATTTTATTATGTTATTTCTAGTTAATAATTTTTAAATAAATAATTATGAGTCTTGTTCTAAGTCGGTCACAGTTGTCATGGGCGGCAGCGGAAGGTGGTGCTGCATGCTCGTTTGCTGCCTTAAATCAATAAAAAAAACATGTGTATACAGTTCTGCTACATGGTGTGGAATAAATAATTATTATATTTTGCCCTCTACACCACTCCAAGCTGTTCATCCAATTGTAATGAGATTTTGGTTAGTTGTTATGCGTAAGGAATGAAAATTTTTGACAAAATAGAATGTACTATTTTCTGTGCCGTTCATTCAATTGTAATGACATTTTGTGAAGTTGTTATCTGTGTTTTGAATAAATATTTTAAGTTACCTACGTATTTATGTCTCTCAAATTCAAAACACCTAAATATGTTATTACCCCTGTGTGTGATAAATTAATTATATCACAATATTGTCATAAAATGTAATCACGGCCGTCTGTTGTAGTAATAACGTGACATGTCACTACACGTAAGATGGCGGATTCAAAACCCGCCACGGACAATATATTTTCAAAAAACGTTCATTAAAGTTTATTTATTTATTATGTATATTATATTGAATTAATATATTATTTATCTTTTATTTTAATTATAATAATAAAATATTTTAGTTTGTAAATAACGGGAACTTATTCAATACCTAGCAACATTACACGCACACAGAGATACACGTGTCCCTACAGTGGCTTTCCTCGTTGTCACGCATACATACATCAATGCTAAAGTGGCCTATGTTCTGTCTATTGAATGTTATAATAAATAACATAATATTATAATAATATAAGTAATAGCACTAGGCTATTACTGCCTTTTATAATTATGATTAACAAATATTATACGAGTAAACAATACAGTACCAGTTTCTATCGTTTTCATATAAAAAAGCAACATAATAATAATGTATTGTAGATCTAGTTCTAGACCATGCAACAATAAACTGTCGATAATTGTCGATAACGTGGCAAAAGCACCGGCACATCACTAAGCCTAAACCGATAATGGTACTATGCCTGAAGCAGTTGTTAACCAAAAATGTAACTTAAGACTATATGCGTAAGGTCAATCTGTTATAGATACCAGTCACGCCATCTAGCGTTCAATAGCGTTACATAAAATTCCATTGCCATCTAGCGGTGGATAGACGAACTTTATAAATATTATCTTCTTAATTGATGAAGGTAAGAAGACACCAAATATGGCAAGGAAAAATAAAAATTAAGGTAAAGTATTAAGGTGCATTTTCAACTAATAACAGCCGGTTTGATAGACTATTTGAAGTTGACAAGTACCGACCAATTAAAATGTAAGTTTCTTAGTGTGAATAATACTTTTAGCGTTGTCACGCACACATAAATGCTAAAGTGGCCTATGTTATGTCTATTGAATGTTCCATCTAGTTAATCTATGCTCCCAATATACTCAGTCTAATGATAAGTTAGACGTTTTAGTTTCTATTTTCGAACTTTTCGAACCAGCATGTAATGTGTTTGAAATTAGAACGATCGTAATCTCCGAATTGGCCGTGTTGGGGCGGCCTTAGAACCAACCCCAATACAATACCATCAGATTAGGATGTCGTAAGAGGCGATAAAAGTTTCCTGGTTTAGTCAGCCGCCAAACTACTTGGTTCAGCTGGCAGATTGAGAGCCGGTTCTTTCTTTCCTCTTCAATCTTTCTAATGTCCATGGGCGACGGGCACCACTTACCAGCTGGTTTCTCGTCGGCACGTTTCGGTGTCGAAAAATCATCAAATTCGTGAATACTTAGTTCTATACAACCTATTCGCAACGCACATTTTCCATAAAAAAGCGAATGCTAACCTATCCTAACTTTCCTTCCAATTGAATATATAACACACATACATAATACTTCATTTTCTCATTGAGTCTTTAAGGTAAGACTGTAATTCACGATGTATACTCGTAAATCTGTACTGACAGACTAAACACGCCTTCTAGAATATTACGCAAAACTTCATGCTATGTAATTTACTCATGCCCTCTCCTTCACCGAAGAACCTGACTAAAAACTTGCGTACAATTTTCCAAACCAAGATACCTTGCAGGAATCTAGACTTTCAAATCACTAGGCTAGAAGAAAACTTATTTCTTGAATTTATTTTCGTAGAAAGATCTTTTGTCCCCATTGGATCACGCTTGCGCGCACTATTTATTGTACATACTATATATTGTAAGTTAGAAGAAGTAAAGTTTAATTTTAATTTATTTGTATTCTGTAACACTACACACAAAGAATTATGGACCATATCATACCTTAAATTTTTCATCTATGGTAGCTCTACTGGACTCAAACTCCGGCGAATCAAGAAACTCACATGGTAATATTGGGTGAAGGAACTGATGACCACTCATTACGTTTACCTGCAAAAAAAGTCCAATTGTTTGAACTGGAATTACAAAAGTGGTAGTAGGTAATATAAGTAATGGAATCTTTATTTTTACGGTTCTCGTACATCTCACGAAACACTAAACCCATATAAACGTCAGGTCTGTCACACCCGTATTTCTTCTAATCTTAACGACGCGACGGAACCGTTAAAATTTGGTATATATGTAGTATATACAATACATAGTTACATATAATATATGCAGGTAATCTGAATAAGGACGTACTCGTAAGTTATCAATAATAAATTTCAATTGCGGTTCGCTATGCATAATAACTGAGTTTTTTTTAATGCATCATAGACAATAGACTTATCAATCCAAGTCACATCCCCCTCCCTCCTCCCCCTATCCTGTCACACGACTTCACATTCTGTTAAAAGCCTTAACATATAAGCATCATTTATTTATGGCCCCCTTAACGACCATTCCGGGTATCAGAAGTTCTAAGAAAAGGTATATATAGACCGACATGACACATAATATCAATTGAATTTGAGTCTCAAATAGCGGAAGTAATTTTATATTAGACAGGATTTTAAGGCATGTAATAATGACGGCATTAGCCAATAAACGTTCACACATTAGAATTCTTGTCTGTGATGCAGATTTCGTGGACCTCAATGCCTTCCCTTGTAAGGAATTTCATAATTACAGAATACCAACTGGGCAAGTACGTAGCAATAAAACTTCATAATCATAACCCATATTGTTCCACGGATGTGATCGTGTCTCTCACAATATGAGGATTATGATATGACCAAATTACCACATTGGCAAATTTGGATTAGCGGGCTTTACAAGCATATTTGCTAGTTTTCCTTTACTTATGAAAGTTATAACTGACCGGCTGGTTCAAATCAGTAAGCTGTCTCTACTAAGTCCTATTTAAGAACCAAATTGTATTCAAAATAAATTTTAAAATCGTTATAGCTTTATACTTGCCCCAAATATAGAATGTATAATAACCGAATGAAGTAGAGCGAACTCAAGATGCAATTCAATCTAAACCCATCACTTAATTAAGGACTCGAAGGGCCGAATTAATATTGATTGACCGAAGTAATGTGATTGGTGATTTAATGCTTTCAGGGAATCTATTCACAACGTATTGTTCTCTCTCTCTCAAACACATAGTTATATAAATATTTAAGTAAGGCCCATAATGTGTTAAATATATCTGCGGTACCCACTAACTTAGGTATATTATATGGAGATAAAAAAAACTGTAGAAGTAATTATACATAACTTTGCTAAGTAACATTTGAATAGAACTGTAGTTCGCAATTTTCGTAATTATAAACTAGTTGGAATAGAGCGTGCTGATCAAGTGGTTGGATAAACTTGAAAATAATATCCTACGGAAGTCAGACAGTGTAAGAAAACTGTTGGTAAGGATTATTTTCCCGAAGCTTAGCGAGCGTGGGCTTTTAATATTGACCCATATTAAATAGTTGGAATCTTTTTTATAATAATTATAAATCAAGTAAATATTAATTATAGTGCGCGCTGATCACAATGTTGGATAAACGTAAAAATAGCGTCCTTTAAAAAATATTACTCATACTCAATATGTATAAGAAAATATGTTGATAAGGAATATTTTTCCCAAAAAAATCGACACAGGATTAGTTGCTAACAGCCAAAGCTTAAAATCGTACAAATACAACGCCCATTAAAAGATACTTTGATAGGTTAAATGACGTGTAAAGCAGTGTTTTGCCCGAGGCACGTTCGCGCCGTTAGACAAGATTGCCGGCATGGCGATACGTTCATTGCAAACATTGGCACGTGCACACACAAAAATTGTTTTAAATTCCCCCACCGCTGTGTAACGACCCGTTGAATACAACCTCGCCATTTGCATAATTTGTAGCCTATGAGGATAACTGCGCCTGGGTAATTCTTTTAACTTATTATGCCAATAGACGGGAAAATGTCAACGCGCAACGTGTAAAAAGTAAATACCAACTTGTTGAAAGTCAAATGCGTAATTTTCCCGTTCTTGACGATTGCATGTCATTTTATAAATGTAACACTTGAATTACCCCTGGTATGTTTTTAGTGAGGGTAGTTAGTTAGTAATTGATAAAATTTTCTTTGCGTTTTTCTAACTCTTAACTCAGGATTTACTCTTCTTACAAAATAATGTTTTATGTTTCGTAAGGAGCTTAAGCGTCATTTTTCCAATTGTGCTCTAACAAGGTATGTTATAACTAATTTTAATTCGCGATTTCACCCCAATTGGTATTCTGTCCTACGTTATCGTAGTAACTTGCTGTTTACTTGAAAGTGACATAAAATCCAATTTCGTCAATCCTATTTTTACGGTTACAACAAGGTTCCACTTTTCAAGTCTACGTTTTTAGTGACGATTTAGGTAACTAATTTGGTATTGGACAAGAAAGGATTAATTATGAACAGATCGCACACCAAATATGAGCAAATATCTATTAGAGCGTCGAGTTCTCTACTCATAGCTCGGTGTATGTATTTATGTGAAAATTTATTTAGTGTTATATAATTTATAACATCCTGGATCATCCATATGGTTCCACTACCGCGTTTGTATGCATCATGTAAAATGCTATAACATGTCATTGTTACTTAGCCTAATTATCATGTACCTAATATATACTAATACCTAATAAAATTGTAACGAGGCCAAATCTGTACATTAGATACTTTTTGGTAATTTTAATGTAGGTACGCTTTACCGATTTTTTTGTTACTATAGTTTGTCTGTTTGCACATAACGCAGTTATATTTTGTAGCTTATATCACGGGGCTGTCTCTATATCTAGTTATCACACCGGGTTTCTTCCCACAGGATAACATATAAAAGTTACTATGGACGTGAAAAGGTAAATTCATATTTTACCAGCGTTTGTGCAACTTTTCAATACTTACTTATCTTTCTAATTTATAGAACAACAAAAATAGTATCTCAAATCGATAAAATGAGGTCCAAGCATGTAATTGTTTTTAATATAATATTTCGAATAGGTAAGTAATAGGGACTATAAAGTAAGAAGTAAATAATAATATATCGCAACGCAAAACGCAAATCGCAACGCAAACTTTTTGCAAAGTTTTTGCAAAGTTTGCGTTTCGTTGCTCTTACCTTTCCCGAAAGTAATAGTCCCAGGCGGTCTGTTTTGGTAAGGTTTTGCATCGCATACGCCTCGCCGGCATGAAGAGACATGACGTGGGCAAAGTCCGGAGACACCATCCGCTTAAATTGGAGTCTCGACACCTATGAAATGACAACGTGCATGTAGGGTACCTACTCACATCTTTGTTTTATTATACTTTCATCACTTTCGTAGTCTATCCTTGGTCATTGTTTCTATATTCTATACTAGCGACCCGCCCTCGCTTCGCTTCGGGAAACTTATTATCAAGTGCTTAAATATAAAGTTTCATGGTTCTTTAAGAGATGGCGCTAGGCGTTCTTATTCTTTAAGTTAGGAAGGTTCACCCCTAGATGGCGCTGTGCTTAAAACACGAAGAAATCCCATACAAACTTTCAACCTTTATTTCAACCTCTTCATCTCTTTTTGTCGCAATAAAAGGTAGCCTATGTCCTTTCTCAGGGTCTAAAGATTGTCTGTGTCAAATTTCATCAAAATCGGTTGAGAGGTTTAAGCGGGAAAGCGACACAGACAGACAGACAGACAGACAGACAGACAGACAGACAGACAGAGTTACTTTCGCATTTATAATATTAGTAGGGATGTACTTAGGTTCAAAAAAAAAAAGTTAATAAAAAATAAAATTTAATAAATTCTTATTCTTACCTTAAACGGTTCGAACAATGTATGATAAACTTCCTCAAGTTCCGGATCAAACTTGACTGGCCTCATTTCATACACAAGGTATACAACTTGTGCTAGATTTAAGAACACGAAGCCAAAGTTCCAAGAAAATGCGTCCGGGGAGCAAATCACGTGCCATGCCCATATTGAGTATAACATGAACCCTACAAATATATTAAAGGGATGTACATAAATATTGTACATAATTATGTAATGAAGTTTATTATTAGTCTTCAAATTGTGATGTTCTAAATATTAAACTACTTAATATTATGTATTAAAAAATCTATAGGTATTATGTTTACCGAATATTAAAATAGTGTGCATCCATAGCTGACCCTTTTTAGTACTCGGAGCGCAGTATGACGCGACGAAAAGAATATTGGAGAGCTACATAAACACAAACATTTCTAAATTAACAATAAAATATGAAAATTAACTTAAATTATCTGACTAAAAAAATACCTGAAATAACGGATGTTGCGGGACTCTCCACAATGGACACCAAGGCCAGTACCATGGCCCTAAAACAATGGTTAGAATTAATGTAATGCATGTACAACATTCAAGCTTCCGTAACATTATTTTTATTCAAACGATTACCTGACGGCATGGTGTAATTCACCTGGCCAAAATCCTGAAATGTGCCATTTTCTCCAGGCCAAGAAAAATTATATTCACCGATTTGCAGAAACTCTGTTTTTGCACTGGTTAAACTGCCTGAGCTCATAATTTCTTTTAACTGTGAAATTTTACAATACAGTAAAAGTGTACTACTAAATTATAATCACAATATCACAGTCAGTATCACTGTTTTGTTCGCGCCAAATCAATAACATAACATCCGCTTTTCCTTGATGAAGAATCGCTGTCAACGCCTCTAGGCTTTTCCCACGCATGCTTTTCCTTTACTTGCCTACTAACGCCATCTGTACGAAATTTGGCAAAAGAAACTTGTCTATGAAATTATTAAAAAGGCTTACGAATTTAAAAGATATTCATACAAATTATCATAAATTTTTATGGTAAAAAAGTCTTAGCACACGTTGAAATATTTGTGTTTATTACCTATTTAGCAAGATACACTATGGCAACTATTGAGATTATTAATAGGCATTGAAATTGAAAAGAATAAAGATAACCATGGATTAAGCATTTGCTTGGACGCAAAAAAAACCAACGATGGTATCTGCTTGCTTCGGATTATCGACTATTATCGAATATCGATACGAAACCGATATCGATACTTATAGACAAGAGATCAGTAATAAATAAATAAATAATTATACACCTTTGTGTATCTGTGGAAAATTTCAATTCAATAAAACGTCAAATTTGACATCAGTGTCAGTGGGGCTGTCTATGGTCGATCTTTATAAAAGGCCAATTTATGTGAAAGCGCGACTTTAATTTTACATGGGATCCCATACAATATTTTGCGATGAGGTAGCATCGACTAACAACAAAATATTTCATAACATCTACGTACTATGCCCTAACTGTGTGTGACAATATCCAAAATTTCGGTAAGGCCGAACATGAATTCTAAAGCTTCTGTCGCCAATGGTGAGTACAATTCACTAAGATTTTAATTTCGAGGAATTGACGAAAACTTGTGACTCACATGTTGTATTTCAAAAAGGACAATTTCATGAATGAAAACCTCACATTATTGACGTAAATGCATCTTTAAGTATAGATTTAGAAGTTCAAACTTTGATCTTATGCACATTAGTGCTAATTATAATATAATATTGTTGAGTAATATCAATATTGAAGCATTGCAATATGCTATGAAATACAACGATACACTTAATGACACTTGAATATTTTCATAATACCTAGAATCTGTAACACTTCCAAAACTTATATATATCTTGTTTGAGTGTAATAAATAAATTATATTTGTATGCAATTATACTCCATGTATGGTGATATTAAACTCATCATGAGTTAAAGAGTTAAATACTTTTTTGTTCACCAATGCACTTACATTGCACAGCTTACATTGGCGTGTTTTGTCTTATGACTAATCTTAAATGTCTGTAATTAATTGTCCTTCACTGTATTTTCCTAACCTATTTTGTCAATTGATTCAGTTGTGTTGTAAATTGAAAGCCATGTCAACTAAACACAGTGTTATAAAAGCAGTTTGTTAGTTGTCAATTTGCTTTAATATTAGAGAGCTTATCATCATTCCTAATTCTTATTGCACTTTACGTTGTAAGAACTAGCTCATTTATTATTATTTTTTAAATGTCCACTAACAATGTTAAGGAATAATATACCACCATTATCTTCCTCATCATCATTATGCTTTAATTTATAATATATTAGTAAAAAAAATATAGAAGCCAAGTACAAGTAGATACTTAATAGTTGATACAAATTTTAACCACACATTTACATCATAAATGTTATGTGAATGGTTTGTTGATTTGGTAGCCTTAACAGTGATTTAATTTACTATATAGGTCATACCCATTAGTCAAAACATTCCACAAATTGTACATTCCAACAACATTCAATAATGAATAAACAAGAAACATTAAGTAGCATAAATATGTTCAAATACTTTTTATGAACCTATAACTATAATATAGAAACATTTTAAACATTGCTGTTAATGGACATTTACAAGTTTGTGTTGTCGGCTAATTAAGTTCAGCCTGCCAACTGCCAAATAATATCATTAATGTAATATTGAACTTAGTGACATTTGCTTAATTATAGAATTCTCTACACTCTAAAAAAGGTAACATTTACATTAGTTAAATTAAGAGTGTCAGTACAAAAGGTGGTCTTTTGCTATAGAGCGATCTCTTCCAGACAACCTTTGGGAAGAGGTCAAAATATAAATAAAGAAAGAGTCGGGAGTTGGGTGCACAAAAAGTAGATAGAAAATTAGCATTAATTATTATGAATTTATATTGTTTAAAAAACATAAATTCCACAGTTAGTCAATGTCATTTATGACACACAGCTTTTTTTTTAAATTAAGGGTTGTGGATTTTGTAAGTAAATAAAAAACTTTCTTTATATGAATCTGCTTAAGTAAGAGAGGAGGGATTGTTAAACCACACATACATTAGCCGGGGATGCTGTTGGGATAAATGTAAACACACAATGATCAATATTATTTAATTTTTAGGGATTTTGCTTGTAGTGATGAAAATTAAAAAAGCCTAAATGCAGTAGCTTTTATTAAATGAAGCTGTTTCAAAGCATATAAATCATTTAATGTTCAGGAGTTTCACATTAATGGCTTGTTCATTAATAATGCCTTAGCCCATTAAATGGTGCAATTAATGACAGGCAGTATGAAAATATTGTGTGTGTTTACATTTATTTAGTGTGATGATAGTAATTTGTGTTTGCACGTTGTTATGTGTTTATGTGTTTGTTAAAGCTTGCATAGATAGTGTAGTTGTATAATAACACGCTTTTCATAGTGATTTAATAATATGTGTATTTGAGTTTGATTTTCTTTCATTTCACTTTTGGATATAGGCTACAAATTTATATTTGAAATTGCTATATTTATTTGTATGGAATTAGACATGCAATCCATTACTGCTTAGTAGTCCACCACCTAATGAGTAATTACTAACACCAACATTGAACATGATTGCCATAAGCTGAAGCAAAGTGAAAAGCTCTACCATATTACTAAATTACTTGTATTAAAAATATTATAATGTATCAAATCAAAATATGCACCCAGTAATAGTTATTAAATAACAATTAAAACAATTATTTGAGATTTCCTTTAAAAATGGCTTCAAAGCTTTATTGATCATTTTATGTATTATACCTACAATATCTGGATGACCGAGCTTTGCTCGTTTTTTTTTTATTTTTATAAATTGTGTTTTTTGACTTCATGTTACTTAACAACACCATCTGCTGTTGTGTCGTTAAAGCAATTAGTTGCTCACAAAAAAGTATTATTATTCGCCAATAGATGTCAGGAAGAGTCATATTTTTCAGTTTAAATTGGGACTACAAAAACACGAATAATGTCATTTTCTAAAAATGATTCCTAGCTAGATCGATTTATCGCCCCCGAAACCCCCTATATACTAAATTTCATGAAAATCGTTGGGAGCCGATTCCGAGATTCCAATTATATATATACAAGAATTGCTCGTTTAAAGGTATTAGATTAGATAGATATAATAAAAACAAAACGTTAATGACCAAGCCATAACGCAGATTACTGATCAATGTTGTACAGTGTTCTATAGAAATGATAAATGAAAGAATTTATTATCAACAACCACACAGACTTGATTGCTTCTTACTTCATGAATACTATACTTGTGACAAAACTTCTTATGCTACATGGAAAGAAGATATCTAAACCTAATGAACCTAACTATACATTTATTGATCAAGGTTTGTGATTAATGTATGAGGGAAACAATATATTCTTTTATATTTTTTTATTATTGTCTGAAATTAAGTATCGAATATATGGGTTGGAAGTTAAACATTTTTTAAGACAGATGGAACTCCTTATAGACATAACTTCTAAATTTCGCAACCAATCGATTTTGTACCTCATTGCATATTTTTAGTAATCAAAAAACTGCCTCAAATGCCGTTCAAGAGATCGAAATTGAACAAAACAATCAAAAGTTATACCTTTTTAAAAATTCTAATTGTGTTGTTAGCAATCATTTCTCAACCATACCGTAGAAGCAATATTCCGTTAAGGATTCTGTACTGAAGGGTGACAAACAGACCACTACTTTTATGCCTCTGTTTACTAATAATATATGACATTATAAATCTAACAAATTTTGATAAAATTCAGACAGCACCAAAATATTATTTATTCGTTATTGAACAATAGTTCTGTGGGTAAAATTAATCTTAATAGACAACTATTTTTTACGCATTTTTCCGTGTACTTAGAATTCATAAGACGCGATGAATTACAATTAGATTATCTCACGCGTGCGTATGTTAATGCAGGAAAACTTGCGATTGGGATTCCCCTATAGTTTATATTAGAGCCGGCTATCGTATAATTTTTCTGGTCAAGATGTACACGACTCGGTTACTTAGCAGTAAGTCTGCGCCGAGCGGAGCGAAGGGTTCGATTCCTAGCTGAGTTTTATCTGATAGATTAATGTATAGATTCATGTTAGATATTGGAGATTTGCTCGCATGTTAACGTATGAGCGTTTGCTTGTTATTTGATTAATAATTTAAAGTAAATTCCACAGTGACTAAACCAACTAACCAAATAAACTATAAATAATTAAAGCTGTATTAACAAGCACGTAAAATTAAATGCAGTCACCACACAATCATTATCAGAATCTAATCTGAATGTAATGTTGAAATATTTCTATTAAAGGATTTTTAAATAGTGAAACGTGCAAACGGGTTAATCACACTATCATTACACGCAACAGTTATCCCCGGTAGAGATATACAGCGGGTTTTTAATGTTCCAGATGAATACGAAGTTATCGGGGAGCCACAATGGCAGGTATTGGAGAATCATGGCGAAGAACAAATCATCAAAATACACGGTTACAATTATTCAAAATTAAGAGCCGGTTTATTCCATACTGTCTGTATCCTACTATGTGGATTGCCGTACTTCGTTTTGGCGTACTATCCCAAATTAACCCGGTTGAAATACAAGAAATGCGGACTGAGAACGGCTAAAGATATTTGTGGTAAGAGTTTGATTTTATTACACTAGTACCTATCTAACCCGTCCTCGCTTCGGTTCGAGATACGAAATTGTATCCCATTTTATTCTTTTACTTTTTCGGGATTTCTTAAGTTAGAAACGATCAATTTTATTGTATTTACGAAATCCAGTCCAGGGTAACAGGCCAATAATATAAACCGCAGATAGAATTTTAATGATTTTCGAATGATTCGATGACAGACATACAGACAACAATTTACACATTTTTACATCTTTTTTGGTCTTGACAATAATAACAAAGTTTATGTAGATACCTACATTAAAAAGAAAAAATAAAGTACCTACTACAGATTCGGGGCCGTTAGAGTTTTACGAGTATTTTACTTACTTTTAATTAGGTCAGAATATACTGTCATTATAGGCTATTGGATCCATTGATGGAAATATTGTTGATTGGATCCTAAGAAATAGCAAAGGACATTACACATGGACCGGATTTATTTCTGAATTAATAAACTAAAAATAATGTTATGTTACTGTTCCTTGAAATAATTCCTTTTAGCACGAATGATCATCTTTATTTTCAATTGTTTTAGTCATCGACGCGGAAGGCTCCGTGACAATTGTACCAGTTAACGAGATTCAAGTCAGTCTGTTAAATGGAGATAACTTGCTACGGTACTTTCTGTATCGTCATACTCGATTCGTCTGGGTCCACGAACAAGGCGCTTTTATTAATGTACTCGATCTCAACGAGAAAATGACAGTCAGCTTCTGGATGGAAAATATGTCTGGTATCAATAAGAAACAACAGGCCGAACTGTAAGTAACCTTATCAGTATATTATCGAACATACCATCAATAAAATAATCTCTTATTCATCAATACTTTATCAAACTAAATATTTTATGGTTGTCGAATAAAGGACTTCGCACGTTACTTTACCTCAACTCCAGTTCTATTCAGATTTAATTGAGGACAGCATCGATATATGAGCTTTTACGGCCTACTTAATTAAGCCGGATCGAAGTTGGCCGTAGATGTACATACATATTATAATGCTTCAAACGCCCGTGGATCAGTTTTTTTATGTAAATGTTGAAAATTCCACTGGAACACTATACCTATAAATTGAAGCTTTCTTCAGATTAAGTATTTCAACGATGTCCTACGAGCGGATTTTGCATTGGGTAGAGTTGAATTGCTGCAATTTGCACAAATCTTTACGCTGTAAGCAGGGTTGGAAATTATTAAAATACATAATTATGTTCGAAAAAAAATTGATAGTTATCCATTAATTATCCCGTTATTAGCCAACAATATAAGGTGTAATAAAAGTACTTTTAATTGTTATAATTATTTTGTTACAAAACAATTCTTTACAATAATTATTTCTTACGTAAATTATTACCCGCGTTCGGATAATATTAGAGGTGAGGATTAAAAGTTTAAACGTTTAATTTAACACAATTTTTAACTATTCACATCATTAAGCAATTCTGGCATATTCCTTCAAAGTTATAACTAAATTATATAGGGACGCCGCCATCTAATATGAGTTAAACGAAACGCATTCCTTGTAAGTTGCATTCAATAATAATCATTATCACGTCTTGATCGCTCATAAACTAAAATTGCTTGGCATGATAAAAATAACATTATTCACGTGCTACGTCACGAGCTAAATTCATACAACAATGAGTCTTATGTCGTTAACAATAGCTTGTGTTATTGATGCGAAATAAAAATAACTTTTTCATACATAATTAATTATTTATGTAACTTATAATGTAAACAAACAGTGTACTTATAGGAAACTCACGATAACATATTAAAAAAGCTTAACTTTTAACTAAAAAGTAAAAAAACCCAAAATATTTACAATCGAGAATAAAATTAACGTAATTAAAAAAGTTACCTTCTTGCCGAACCACGACGCGTTATATTTATAACATTTAATTTAACACCATCATTTTTTTAAGTTATTTTTTTATAACTTTTAATCACATCTCTAGATACTATATGTACCTACGTTATTATCATTAATAAGTATCAGTACGTAACTATCGCGATAATTATCGTTGATAATTATCAAGATAATTATCGCGATAATTATCCCGTGCAACCCTGGTTATAAGTTTTTTATGATTTATGCAGCCAAAGGACTGACAGTACGACTGGATTAAAAAAACATGAAAGAACTGCAAGGTAATGGTTGTGTAGATCACGTACCTATATTAATTTGTTATATTTTTTATCGACTTTGAATTTCTAATGGCACAGAGCATTAATTGTAAATTAAGCTAATGTGTGCAAATTATCTCGTTGCGCTATTTGGGTTAAAAAAATGGTGGCGCTATTTAAGTCAGAGAAATGGTGTGGTGTAGGCGGAAACGTTCGCGCAAATAGTTTGTAATATTTCCTTACTTTTTATTTATTTAAACTCTTTATTGAATTGCACACCATAACATAGACAAAGGTATCTTAAATCAAAGGCACAATACAATGGGTGGCCTTATCGCTTACGAGCGATTTCTTCCAGACTACTCAACAGTAGGCTACTCAACTTAGCGAAACGGTGGTAAATGCAAAAAATGACGTTCATAAGTGTATTGAAAAAATACCTACATGAAATAAATGATTTGAGTTTGAGTTTGAGTTTGCATGTTAATAAATTTATTATTATTTATTGCATGTTATAAAAACGTTTCTCTAAGTTATTTAAATGGAATATAAATATTATTTAAATATAGCATGTAGTCGTTTAGTATAAATAACCGTTATATTTTCAGGCTGAAACTGTATGGCCAAAATTCCGTGGAAGTGGAAATCAAAAGTTACTGGACCTTATTTGTGGACGAAGTGTTCAATCCGTTTTATTTATTCCAACTGTTTTCAATCATCCTCTGGTCATTGGACGAGTACTATCAGTATGCTACTTGCGTGTTCATCCTTTCCGCGGGGTCTTGTATGTTGGCTTTGTACCAAACGAAACAGGTAAATCCCAGGTTTTTCTCATTTTATTTAGGTAGATATAACAATTTTGTTTAAAAGGAGAATCTTATAAAAAATTGCATTATTCTCTATTCAACCTGTTAATGGGTTCAGGGCACTGGTCCCTCCTCATAACTCAGGAGGTTGACAGTATGTTCCACTAAGTCGCTTAACCCTACCATGCTTAGTGGCCAATCTGTATGTCGAAAGTGTTTATGCCGCTTGAAGGTCTCCAATATGGCTTAAGGAGTTTTATCTAATGATACTGCTGAACAATACCTCCGCAGGTCGAACCATCGATCATACAATAAGTTGTAAAAATGAAATACATAAAGTTGTAAAAATGTTTGACCACAAACATTTTTACAACTTTGTGTATTTTGCCTTGTCAGATGAGTATCAACCTACACAACATGGCGGGCTCGTCTGACCGTAAGTCGGTGCACGTGCTGCGGCCCTCGCTGTCGGGCAACGAGGCGTGCGTGGTGGGCTCGGAGCGGCTGGTGCCCGGTGACGTCATCGTGCTGCCCCCCGACGGCTGCATCATGGCGTGCGACGCCGTGCTGCTCACCGGGACCTGCATCGTTGACGAGAGTATGCTCACTGGTCAGTACTGAACAATTATAACAATATTATAAGTAATTAGTCGACCTGCTTTCCCATTTTTGTAACATTTTGCATTGATGCTTCTCTCCTATTGATCGTAGCGTGTTGTTATATTGCCTATAGCCTTCCTCGATACATGGACTATCCAACACATAAATATTTTTTCAATTGGAACCAGTAGTTCCTGCGATTATCTCGTTCAAACAAACTCTCGGCTTTATAATATTAGTATAGAAAAGGAAGTAGATAATGTCCATTAGCGTGCGAAAAGTGGGACCGTCAAATTTTGATAATTATTCTAAATTCTTCCTTGTGAATAAAGAGACACCCATGCAGTGGGCTGGTAATAGTTGAGGCCAAGAAATATGTTTTTTAAATGTACTTAGTACAAAATTTCTTTGGCAGGTGAAAGTGTACCAGTTATGAAGGGGCCCCCATGCGTGTCGCAAGAAGTATATTCCACCGAAACCCATAAGAGACACACGCTGTTCGCTGGTACGCACGTCATCCAAACAAGATTCTATGGTAATACTCAGGTACTAAGAACATATACCTATTTTAACACTTACATATTTTTTATATAAATAGCCGACTAACCGGACTAACCATCCTAGTTACCATTTGAGTCTTGTTCTAGATTGGTAATATTATTATTAGGCTTCTATCGCCTCGTACGACACCCTGACACGACACTCCTGTTACAACATATTCTTTGTTTCAGGTCCTAGCAAAGGTCGTACGTACAGGTTTTTACACTGCTAAAGGAGAATTGATCAAAAGCATATCGTTCCCGAAGAAGTTTAATTTCCAATTTTACAGAGATGCCGTGAAATTTGTGATTTTCATGTTCTGCATTGCCGCTGTCGGAATGGGCTATTCGATCTGGCTGTATGTTTTGAGAGGAGTAAGTTTCTCATTTTGGAATGTAATACAGCTTTAGGCAATTCGCATAATATATAAAAGTTATCAATGAACCAAACATACTTGTCCAATAATGTGGTCTATTTTAATTTTGCTAACACAAAAATTATATGTTGACTAAGTACATACATATTATGGACTTTCGAAATAACTAAAATAGTTCCATAATAACATATTAATGGTAGTTTGATGTTGTGTTTATTAAATTGAAATCAAACGAACTACGATTTATAAAAAGTGATACCCAAATCTTTCTCTTCAATTATAATATTTTACTCATTACATATATACACAACTTTTTCACAAACACTTGTATTTGTCCGACAGCTCGCAGCGTGTTATCTCAAATAACATGGCCGTTGTTTCCCAGAGTAGCGTCGGCACAATAGTTCTACGCACGCTGGACATCATCACCATAGTGGTCCCGCCCGCGCTGCCCGCCGCCATGACCGCCGGCATCGTGTACAGCCAGCAGCGGTTGCGCAACAACAGGATATTCTGCGTATCGCCGCCGAGAATCATTATTTGCGGCAAGCTGCAAGTTATGTGCTTTGATAAGGTGAGGTGATTAAAAAAATATTTTATTGTTGAAGTGAATACTTCTTCAGTATCGTTGTGATTTGGAATTCAATGAAACGGAAATGACGCGCGAATGAAATGAAACGGAAACGAAAAAGACACAGACACATTTTAACGTGGGAGAAAATGAGATAGTAACGTTAGCAAGAGTTAGAACTAAAGTTCGCTGCAGCGCTAAAAATTGTTATGACATCTAACCAAACTATTTTTTGAAGTTTCACTTTTGGCACGTGTGAATTGCACACATTTTTGATTTTTTTAAATACATTTATTGCAGCGAAAATACTTTATAGTTTAGCTCATTGATTTATTATGACAATAATTCAACGATATCAGTGCTTTCTAAAGTGAATGGAGATTTCCTGCTGCGACGATGTATGTGCCTCATTCCAGCGGGAAATCGATGTTCAAACTAGTAGGCTATCAATTCTGCGTTTAATACATTTATTTACATGCTTTTATAGACTGGAACATTGACTGAAGACGGACTGGATTTCTATGCTGTAATTCCCTCTGAGGCACGCGAGAAGTTTGGGCGATGCGTGACTAACATAGGAGCTCTATCAGCTAAGGAACCATTGGTGCAAGCCCTGGCTTCCTGCCACTCCCTCACCAGCATTCAAGGTCATCTGAAGGGAGACCCTTTAGATTTAAAAATGTTCGAGTTTACACAATGGGTAAAGACTCTTTTATATAATATGTACTTATTTAATTGGTAGAGATATAACAATTTAACCTCATCAATTAGTGTTGTTCCATACATTTCAATATTGCAACCCTGTAGTCTAGTTGTGCCAAGTGAGGAGTCCCTGGTTCGATTACTAGCCAATGTGGCAAATGTTTACTCTCGGGTTGTAGGTCGTTTGTGATCGATCATGTGTCCATGCTACCCGCATTACAGGCAATCTAAGTGCGTTTGTTAGTTATGGCAACTGTTTAATTGCTTTTTGCAATCGGTTTCTAAGTACATTCTTTTTTTACAGGTCTTAGAAGAGCCCGGTCCGGAGAACAATCGCTACGATAATCTCATTCCTGCTGTCGTGAGGCCACCCTCGGTTAATAATGGGGACATACAAAATTTAGAAAATTATGATGATCCATTCAACATGGAAATCCCCTATGAAGTAATTTAGAATAATTATTATTATTACAGGATAATAAATTTCATTGAAAGCATGATTGTTATTTTTATATTTTATTTTTTAGATTGGTTTGCTGCGAGTATTCCAATTCTCATCGTCTCAACAATCAATGGGTGTGATTGCCAGAGTTCTTGGACAGCAACAAATGATCTACTTCGTAAAGGGTGCGCCAGAAAAGGTAATCTAAATTCATCATTAACGTTTTTTCTTATAATAAAAATACAATTTTGATAGTACACATTTTTACTTATGTGTAAATTATATTCCTTTAATTTTGTGCAGACCTCTACCGACATTGTCTTTTACTCAGTTTTTCGTTTACGATATTTACATTGTTGTAAAAAAGTTCGCAGATAATTTTTTTTAACGACCTAAGATTAATTTGACCTAGATTTTACTAATATTATTTATCCAGAGACTTAAGTATTATTAAATTGCTAAATTAACGATTATATATATGATAAGATGATCATGATTTATTTTAATCATCGATATAAAATGTATTATTATTATCTGTCAGGTGGCAGGTATGTGCGACCAGTCGTCTCTGCCAGAAACGTTCAGCAAGATCCTCGCGGACTATACATCGAACGGGTACCGCGTGATCGGCCTCGCTTACAAGAAACTGGACCGCAAAATGAAATGGACTGACGCGCAACGGGTCAAGAGGGAGACTTTGGAGTGTGATATGACGTTTTTAGGATTTCTAGTCATGCAAAATAGCCTGAAACCAGTCACCACCCAAATAATTAAGGAACTCCATGACGCTCACATTAGGCAAATTATGGTAACCGGTGAGTTAATTGAATCGATAAATGCTTACACAACTCCTTAGTATTTCCTGAGTACAGCGTAAATGTGACATAATTAGTACCCACGGCCTGTGTATGTGCAAATGTATGTTACACTGACATTTACGTGACAGCTAAACTGTCACGTGAATGTCTGAGCATCGAAACTGGAGATCCCTCGCTTTATACAATTATTTTTAATTCGATTGGTTCAAAAATTAATAAATGTATATTGATAAATCAGAAGTCACTGGCAGTTTACGATGATTTTTTTTCTTATTTTTGAATCATTCCAGGCTGCGAGACAACCTTGCCTAATAACTGTCAGAATGACGTTTTGTCACAGATTATAGAAATAAAATACATCCCGAAGTGAAGCTAGAGCAATTTACTTTTAATAAATAAATTATATACTTGCAATATTATTAATTAAAACATTAAACAACAAATTTATTTTCCAGGCGACAACATTATGACGGCGATGTCGGTGGCACGCGGTTGCTTCATGGTGCAGCCGCAGCAGAAGCTAGTGCTGGTGACCGCCGGCGTGCCCGCCTCGCACGACCAGCGACCCCCTATCTGTATGGAGGTACGTACTGGGATGAGGTACTCACTGATCAGAATACAGATTCATTTCCACAAAATTTACTTACTAACTACTAAGTAATGTAAGAACTAATAAGTAACATACGGGCTGCCGTCCACTGAAACAGAAAAAAGAAAATATAAATATATCCTCATTAGCATTACGTACTCTCTCACCTTAAGCATTATATAGATATAGAAGTATTATCAAATGCAATTTAAACTTTGTACTTGTTATAGGTTGTTGGTGAAGGCGGTCCTCCTAAGTTGCCAATAGACGGATATGTGTTGGCGGTCGAGGGCAAAACTTGGGCGGTTATCCGTGCGCACTATCCCGATATGATGCCCACTATTATAAGTAAAGGTAAGCTATTTATTAAAAATTTGTCGTGCACAATATTATCACTGGTATTATCTTTCCACGAAGCATGTATATTATTAGTAAGTTACCTGGTTAAGGCTGGAGAGATGTACTCTCTTACCTTTCTCTCTCTTCTTTCTTGGGTAATTTAATATAATACCTAATTTATTTTGAAATCCAATTGGAATAATTTTAATTTGAAACTCGAACGTGTTACAGGTATGATATTCGGTCGGTTCGGTCCGGATCAAAAGACGCAGTTGATAACGGCGTTACAAGACGCGGGCCTCATCGTGGGCATGTGCGGCGACGGCGCCAACGACTGCGGCGCGCTCAAGGCCGCGCACGTTGGCATATCGCTCTCTGAAGCCGACGCCTCGGGTAATCTGTGTGATGAATAGAAATGAAACTTAATTATATGACGATAAAGTTGAAATTTCAATGTGCATCTTAGGTATTACATTCGACCAACTTCGTTGACACTGTACCAAAGAAGGTGGCCCGCGACAGCTTCCAGCCTCTGTAGTCAGTGGCCCGCTTGCGTTTCTTCTGTTTAAACCGCTTGACTTATACAGGGTGTAATCGTTAAGTGTGCACAGGCGATTATTCCGTAACTATTACAGATATCAAAAAACTTTAAACTGATATCGAAAGTACTTTACCTAATGAGTAAAATTACAATAATAATTTATTAAAAATAAAACGAGAAATATCCAAAAAAAATACATTAAACTCTCCCATACATTTAGTATGAGATAGTAGAAAGGTTTTACTTTCTTTATTTAAAGTGGAATAGTACCTACTCCCGCGATAAAGAATTTGAATTTAGAACGAACATCAAAGAGTATCTTTCTTTTTGTTTTTATTTAGTATGTTGCTTTTCAGCCAGTTCAAATCAATACGATATTGAAACATGGTTTATTATTAATTTGAAGTGGTAAGATAATTAATCTACACGTGTGTATCTACTTGAAATTCATCAATATCATATCATACGTAATTATAAAATGATAAGGGTAAAATGAGTAGGTACTATTCCACTTTAAATAAAGAAAGTAAAACCTTTCTACTATCTCATACTAAATGTATGGGAGAGTTTAATGTAATTTTTTTGGATATTTCTCGTTTTTATTTTAATAAATTATTATTGTAATTTTACTCATTAGGTAAAGTACTTTCGATATCAGTTTAAAGCTTTTTGATATCTGTAATAGTTACTGAATAATCGCCTGTGCACACTTAACGATTACACCCTGTATAGAATAATAAAATCCTGGAACCAAAACAAGACTGCAGGAATCAACTTGCTTGTCTACAATGTAATTGTAGACAGTTCATAATGACTGTGCGTTGTATGTCAGTCACTCAGTAACGGAATAGTTTTTATATATATATAAATTGATTGATTAATTTAAGTTCAATGAAGTAACGTATTTAATTTATATTAATTTGGTTCAGTGGCGGCACCGTTCACGTCGCAAGAGCAAGACATCCGATGCGTGAAGCTACTCGCACTCGAGGGCCGTTGCGCTCTCAGCACGTCTTTCGCGATCTTCAAGTACATGGCTCTCTACTCTCTGATACAGTTCTTCTCTATACTTATTCTATATAACGTGAGTATTCTATTTTAGACCTTATGTTTATAGACATTAAGTAATAGTTGTATTTCTTTGTTGTTGTATTGTTGATTGCTAGAGTTTTACCATACAATTGTTTTGACATTGCTCAGTGTTATATTATATGCTTTGAGTTGTTAGTAACGGCTTATTGTGTATATGCCTACAATAGAATAAAGGTATTCCTTTACAGGAAATGTAACATATTAATGTTGAATATGAGTCAAGCTTTTTTGACTTCAATGCGCATGTTACATTGTTACATTACAAACAAAAGACAAAGAGTCAAGTAATAGGGTCGAAATATCTGTATACGTTATCCTTAGTCTAGGATGTGGTGACCCTGCAAAGTAAGGGGTCCTGGGTTTAATTCCTGCCCGGTCGTGGGTGTTAGTAATGTCTTATTTGTGTTGTCTATGCCACCCGCCATACTGAATCTTAATGCGGGGTATGTGGCGATGAAGTCATGTTGAGCGCACTAACTTAGACAGCCTATTCACTCTCCTCTTGAAGACTCCCGTACCATACATAGGCGGGCTACGTGGGACTCGCAGACGAAGACACTGGAGTATTTGGAACGAAGTTCCTTATCGCGCGTTACGAAATGGGGCTAGACGGAAAAATGAATGAATGAATTAAGACGACAAAAGTTGTAACGACACTTTTTCGTTTTAATTCATTCATTCCGTCTAGTTGCATGCATCCGTATTGTGTACAGCGCCATCTCGTGGAGCGTTTTTGTAATAAGCAAATGCGTAGTTTTGTCATTAGTTTTTGTTTGTTGATAGATGGCAGCAGTGTGCCACACTTGACATTTTCAGATTTATAGGTTTAGCGTCACTGACGATAGATGACGCTATACGGTATGACGGTATAAAATAAAATTTTATTACAATTCCTTCACTAATTAATCGAAAGGAACTTCGTTCCATCCTGGTGTCCCTTGACCCCTGTCAAGTTTTTTATTTTCGGTTGCAGTTCTTCTCAATCCTAGGCAACAACCAGTTCCTGTACATCGACCTGGTGCTGACGACGCTGCTCGCGCTGTCGCTGGGCCGCGCGGCGCCGGGCCCGCGGCTGGCGCGCCGCTCGCCGCCCGTGTCGCTGGTCGCGCGCGGCTCGCTGCTGCCGCTGTGCGCGCAGGTCGCGCTCGTGCTCGCCGCGCAGCTCGCCGCGCTCTACCTGCTGCTCGACCAGCCCTGGTGACGAGACCGTTTTATTTATTTATTTATTGAAGTGAAAACTTCTATAGTATCGTTGTGTTTTTGAATTCGTTGAAACGGAAATGACGCGCAAATGAAACGGAAACGAAAGAGACAGACACATTTTAACGTGGGAGAATATGAGTGGTTTTGAGCATTGTGATCGGCTAGTGAAACGGGCCATAAGTACTTTGGCATGTTTAAACATATTTATAGCACCAACAATGAGGTTATCTTCTTCTTTTAAGACATTCATGTCATCTTTTTGTCAAATTTTTTTAGGGTTCTGTTTCTTAATTAGTTCTCTTTTTGTTTCAGGTACAATCCGGTGAAAGGCAGTGCAGACTTCGAACAGATATTGTGTTGGGAGAACACTGTCATATTTATAGTTACTGCATACCAGTACCTCATCATGGCGTGCGTTTATGCCAAAGGCTGGCCCTTCAGACAACCGTTTTGTTCTAATTGTAAGTATATTTATATCATAACGGTCCTTTTAAGAATATATGTCTTTAAACCTAAACCTATATATACTATGATTTCCGACTGTACTTGTGTACAGCCTGGCTATTTGAAGATGAATGGGTATCAAAGATTCTCTTTTAGAAAATAAATGGTTCTTATCATCAGACATAATATTGTATTTAAACATATACATATATCTTCTGTGTGCACTCAACCTGACAGCAAATGTATATTTTATATTCGCAATTTCTATTGAGATAAATATCGCTTATTCATTAAATCATACTATTAATTAATGTTACTTTAATGCATGCATGTTACAAAAATGTAATATTATTAGGGAGATTTGTATCGTCTTGCTTTGAACTTACTTTAAAAAAAATACAAGTAAAATTGTTAACAAATTGTGCCAATCATGCCTTCCTAAGTATGTTTGTACATACAGTGTTGTATATTTATTTTACAGATTACATGGTGTTCACGCTGTTGACCCAGGCAACATTTATTACTGTGATGCTTCTCGTGCCCTGGAACTGGCTCGCCGATCTCATGGAGGTGGAGGTGTTGAACACAGCCGAAACAGAACAGAACATATTCCGTATTTATATGTTACTGTTGCCGGTGTTGCATCTCATTCTAGCTATTGCTATTGAGGTAAGATAAGAGTAATTGAGGTCTTAGCATGTAAGAAACAGACTGAACCAAGTAGATTGTTTTTCTATATTTTATGTACGTTATGGGTGTTCAGGAAGTTCTTACGACCCTTGATGGACCTTGAAATGGTTCGATGGTTGAACTTACAAAAATAATTGATACCAACAGGTTATTGCCTTTCGAAGCAAAGGAGTAGAAATTAATATTGTTTGTTTTGTTGTGTAATTTGAAGTTTGTCGAGAGATGGAATTATATGGACTGTAGATTTACTACATCGATTTGTGTTTTTAAACTTTGCTCGAATCGTTCAATCAATTTTTACTAAAATAGTACTTATCCCCAAACGCAGGCAACATTATCGGACACGGAGCGGTTCTCGTCCTTGCTAAAGATGATGCGTCGGCGATGCTCGGACAAGCAGGAGCCGCCGGCGGACGTGGCGTGTCCCCTGTGGCCGCCGCGCTCGCCCTCGCACGTCTGCTGACGCCCCGCCCCCCGCCACGCCCCCCGCCGCCGCGCCCCCCGCGCCCCCGGCGCCGCGCGGTGACGCTCGGACCCGCCCCCGCAAACGATCCGATGTAGCAGGTCAGCCGACATCGTCAACGTATTCCTAGCGCGATGGAACGAGTTGTCCTTGATCGCATTTGATATGATTGTTGCGTGCGTTACAGCAGTATGCCTAATCGGATTCATTCAGATTGTTTTGATTATTTCTGTCTTTAAAACTATCTGTACGCGAACTCCTTTAATCGCTTATGCCAAGAGAAGCCACATAAATCACATCTGTAACTCAAAGGTGTTACAGATTGAGTTAGTCGAATTAGCGCGGGCATCCATAAGCAGACTAGTTAATTTTTCCCAACAATTATTACGTAGGTTCTTAGCCAAACGTGTTAGGTACTTGCGGGTGTGCAAGCGACACCCACCCGCGCCGCACTGTCCGCTAAATTTGCCGTTCCTCTTGCTCCGGTGACGTCCGGTGTGTACGTTAATGTTAAGTATTGTACGTGTTCGGTAGCGAATGTTGCGAGCGCTGTGGCTTTTCATACTCGGCGCTCGCTCTTGTTATCCCGATATATTTAAGCTGTATTTAATTAATGCGATAAATAATATAATAGAGCGTCGGTGACGAATGCCCAATAGGTTTTCGTTGGAACGATTCGATTACGTTTAGAAATGTATAATGGTTGACTAACATTGATCTCTATAACATATACAGGACACCCTGTGCTCTGGCAATTGATGGTTTTATTATGAGACTTATCTTGCTTTATTTCATCATTGTACACGTAATATTAATTGCCTTAGTTCTCTCGTTTCTGTACAATAAAACAATATGAGCGGGCAATATGACGCGAATGAAGTGATATGTATTTATTACACAAAAATGAGTCATAATGTATTCATATCATGGAGATCAATGATGC
Organism: Ochlodes sylvanus; assembly: GCA_905404295.2. NCBI lineage: Eukaryota > Metazoa > Arthropoda > Insecta > Lepidoptera > Hesperiidae > Ochlodes > Ochlodes sylvanus. The sequence continues at coordinate 9,275,183 of FR990128.1, forward strand.
CAAACCTTCAAAAATGTATCCCACCCCACACGCAATGCATGAAGTAGCTATGTCTCGTGTGGAAAATTCAATATTAGTCCTAATTCCATATTCCATGCTCTTTAAGTATTTAAATGAAATGCAAGAATGGGTTATGAATGTTTTAAATTAATTGAAATTTACTAATTAGTGACTTTCCCTCACATGAAAAGTGATAAAGATTGCTTTCAAACACTTTATTTTATTTATTAACAATACATAGAATTTTTGGCTGTTACTTTTGTAATTTAAGCATTTAAAATGCCAATATTTAAATTTAAATTTGTGTTTTGTAAGAAGAAAAATATTTAATTTTAATCAATATATAATTTGTAATGTGTCAAAATATATTCAGCAAGAGATCAATTAAATTGTGCAATATATATTTACACTATGTACGAATATTATAACTAATTGTTCATTTATTTAACTTGCAAAAAGTTACCGCGAATTAACTGAAAATTAAGAGAAATTGTATATAATCCTTCAACATGACTACATTAGTTACTAATATCAACGAGGATCAGAATAGTATAGTTATAATATTCGTATGGGTACAATGTTAGTTTTAGAACTGTGCATCTTATTATATTTAGTTTGATGAGTTCAATGAACTCGATATAATACCACAGTTTAATTTAACGATATAAGGCGATTACTTTACTTGGGAACGATAGCCATTCAATCGATAGGTATATGGGCTACATAGCCGGTCTTAAGGTCTATCCACACACATCAGTGCCGTGCCGTGAAGTGACAGTGCAAAATGGATGCAAAATTTAAAGTCGACAAAAAACTTATTGAGTCACTTCATTCACATCCTATTGAACATTTACGTCGAAAAAATATCGAAATGAATAATACATTTATTTTAATTAAGAACCACCATTTAACTTCACTTTTACTGTTTTCTGATCATATCATTTATGCTCGGCTAACTCTGCTTCATCCACCATTATGGTATAATCTTCAAATGACAAAATAGGTATAATTGTGTTTTTGAATATCGCGGTATTTTTAAACGCGTATTGCGTTATGCGTATTCAAAATAATAAAGAACCACAACGTATCGGTTATAGCACTGACGTATCCAAGTACTGATCGTTTTTTACGTAATGGTACTGATAAGTACGGATAGGCCCTTAGTCGTCCATGTGAGAGTTCATTAGACTGTGGTGTTAATATTTACGTAATCAATGCAAACATGAGTGAGTATAGATCACAATCCGTAATTTATTTGTACATACTTGAGTTATTATTTTATTTAATGTGCTAAAGGTGCTCCAGTTTAAGTGACATTAACTTAAAAATAAGTACTTAGAACACCGAGAAATAAGTACTTATATTTATTTAAAATATTCCGGCGGTATTTTAAGTTATAAACATGTTACTTATTTTTTTAAAGTTATATTAATGCTCAAGTCAATCAATATTCGATGTTGTGTAAAAAATGTGATGCTGCTATAAACTATTATTTACAGCAAAATTCATCATGTTATATTAATTGGACTTCACTGGTTTCTTCACTTATTGCTCCAAAAGTCCATAATATCACCTGTAACATTCATTGTTTAATTTATTTGTGCTCCAATCCAAACAAATTGTAATGGATGTTATTAATAATATGCTAAATACTTTTGTAATATTACCTCTCGGTTTTTTGCGTACAAAACCATCTTTCCAAAATTACTCGCAAAATGGTACATCATTTATGTATACACTACGCATAACGCTTTTTTAGTAACTTAGCATTTTTGTAGTTGGAATTCCGTAGAGTTAATATGTTCTAACCAACTGTTATTGAGTTGAACTCTGTGTCAATTCGAGAGGCTAGTATTTAGTATTAACTGTATACTGAAACACTTCCTTTTTACGCAACCACATTGACAGTTAATTTAATCCTATAGACGAATTCTAATACCTTTATTAGTTAAGAAACGTTTCTTGCTTATTTAGGATTAAATTAGAATATTCTTTATCGCTGTCTGTGTGGATTAACAATTCTTGCTAATAATCTCAAAAATCCATTTGATTGATACAATTCAATAAGAAGGTAATTAATTTGAAATCATAAATGAACATTACTAATATTTATGTATTATGATATACTAGTAAAAATATTTTTATCACATGGGTCGCCAATGCATTCAGTGCTGTATAGTATTTTCAGCCCACGCAAACTATTATAATTGAAAATTGAAGACCAAAAATATTTTTATTATTTAATATATTCCTACTATTTAATACAAATTAAATTTGTTACCCCTCTACTTTTAAATCGAATTTTAAGATTTAAATCTGTCTAAAATATTATACTTTTAAGATAGAAATATAAGTAAGGTTTTGTATTAATATTAGACGACAATATTTTGATATATACATAAAGTGTCTTACATGCAATTATATAGCCCTTGCGAACTCCAAAACGTTTGTAATACATATAATATTTCTACCTTCTCGTGACGGTGACGTCTCGGTGACGGGTATCTGATTACTTATAATGCGTTAATTTTCATATCTGCAAGCTACGTCTATTGTGGTGTTTGTTTGAGCACTTCCCACAACACGCTAAACATAGTTGTTATCATTACACTCTTGCATTCTGTGTGAAGTGAAGTGAAGACACTTAATTAATTAAATTTACTAAATTTACTACTAGTGTTACCACCACTGCGCTGGCATCTACTCCAATACACTTTGTATTGGAGTAGATGCCAGGTTTTGTCAATCATCATGTTAGCCTAGTGGCCATTATAAATTGGCGGCAGTCGCTTAATGCCTGGTTTATATCCTCTAACTGATGATTATAAGGCACTTTAAGTAAGTATCTTAATAAAATTAATTGTTTGTATCCCGTAGTATCTTTTTGTACTAGTACTTATTCGTGTGCACCATTGTAAATTAATATTAACGCCCGTACGTAACATTAGAATTAAAATAAGTATTTCTAAATCTGAAAAATTGAGATTTTAATTTAATTGTGTAACACTTATTCAGTGCGTTATACAATTAAGTACTTAAATGTTCGCAAGAGCATAGTTTACAAATAATGACAATGGATTTTTATATTGTATAAAATGTTATGGTTGCCAAAATGATTTCGGTGGTTATATTAATTTTAAACGACGCGCAAAATAAGTAACATTTTGTTACTATAGAAATATTTAAAAATTATTCAGACTAAATTGTATAGGCCATAACAAAATATTGCATTGATTGAATATAATAAATAATTCACAAATAACACGCTTTGAATAATTTTATATCGCTATAGTAAAGTTATGTCCGCTTTAAGTTGATATTTCTCTGATGTAGCTATTCAACTTGATCAACTTATTCTACGGGTCAATATCATCGTTCAAAAATCATGAAGCCAAGTTAAAAGAACTATGACCAATCCAATCAATATCGGAACTACTAAAAATTGAAGTTGTGTCTCATATAATACCTAATACCACAATCAACCAGCAAAGAATTTATTAGCAAATACATATTTATAAACATACATACGTACTTATCAAATAAAATAAGTGAAATCAATTTCTTTAACAGGCGGCAACAGTACAAGCTTATAATAAATAATTATGTAAAACAATACAATGCAAATTAGAATATTGTTGCGAAATAATTCTGTAGTAGCTATTTATTGCTTCAATTTCAACAATGTTGAATAACCTAGTATAGATTAAAATGTGTGAGCATTAATACTGAATTAAAAAAACGTATTTGGTGACATGATAAAATAGAATTGTCAGATACAATTTGTAACTCCAAATACCTAAACATTATTGTGTATGTACTTAGGATTTTCAGCACTTAGTGTAATACAACTTACAAATAGCAATATACTATGCCAATTGGTGAATAAGTATTATGAAGGCTAATCTTCATTCCTAATAATTTAGTACTTATTATAGATTTTGTTATTTGTGTAGGCCTTTGGCAAAAATTTATCTAAGTAATTATTATCTATAGAAAAAAACATACCATACCCCAAGTGAGATGTTTTATTATGTAATTATATACTTATATAGTATTAAAGTATTCTTTTTAAACTTGTTATTAATTGAACTGCATTATTGTGGTTATTTTTAGACTTGTTAATGTGTTTAGATTCCTCGAATATTTCGGAGCTGGTAGCGAATTTGTGTCCTATAACATGATAATGTAGTTCGATCGGGATTTTATTAATTACCGACAGTTTTTTCGATGTGACCAAAAAATAAAGGATACAAAATTTTAGTTTATTTTTATTTAGAATAATTATATAAGTATAACGATTATAGATTAAGGGAGGTAAGTAGTAGCGTAGCCGGGTGGAGGGGAGTACTGTGGAGGCTGGTTATCCTTGACCTGCACTTTCAGGGGCAGCATTTGTGTAGTTGGGGGTTGTTTCCACCTGTAGAAAGGATATAGTGACCTTATTAACCAATAACGCATAATATGGCCATGAGATAATATATCTACTTACTTGCTCTGGCGTTTTAAAACATATGTTTTAAATATAATATTACACATATTATGTGCAATATTAACGTATAAAATAATTAAAAGGTTACGCCACGTTAAAACCAAACTAATTTTAATAAGGCAAGTTGGGTTATTTTGGATAACGTTTAATTAAATATCGCCGAAATACGAACCCCACACAGCGGGGTTCCATCGATCTCAGTTAGTAAATTAATTTCAACTTTTTACTAAAAATTCATAGATTGATCAGAAAAGAAAAACATGTAGGTAAATATTATTATGACCCTGCAATCATCTACTTAAGACCTTACCAAGGCACTAGACTGAGGTCGTAGGGCGGTTTGGGTCGGGCGAGGCGCTCGGTGCGTTCTCGACGCAACGTGTCTGCGTCCCGTACGGCCGCGCACCACGCGCGTAGCGTGAAGTAGTACACTATCTCCACGCCAGATAGAAGCGAAAAGCCCAGGAAAAGGCCTGCGATACCGCCGAATGACACTGTAAACATTACTAGAATGTATCTATCATAAATGCAAAGTTCATGTCTATCGAAAATTATAATACTACTTACGTATATCGTTGGAACTTAAGGGGGGTGAAGTAAGTTGAGTCCGAACTAAACTGCTTCGATTTAGACTACCTATTAACGGAGTTGACAATGACGTCAAGCCACGTTTGACCTAATCTGCTATGGAAACTTCGGAATTATCAGTAATAACAGATACCACTGATCTACCGCTTTAGACTTTTTGCAATTGCTTCACGATTGATTTATGTTATTATTTTTACCGAATAAATTCAAAACTTAGTATAAGTACATAGGTATTTACCTAATAGATCAACCCATCCAAACAAAACTTCGCGTTTGTACCGCACCATAGGCCATGACACGAATTCCGTCTCCAATATGTAAGCCTCGGCAGGACCTTTAGTTAAGCTGTTAACATTAAGAGTATTGTAATAAAAAAACATCATTATATTATCCTTGTGTGTGTAATTTTAGCGAAGAATATACACAAAATAATAATTAAAACCCATTCACATATATATGTTTATGTATATCCTCGCACTAAGATTGATTCCCCTTAATTTCGGGTGGCATAATAACACAAATAAGAAATCACTATTACTCACGACCTGAGAACGAACATCTTCGCATCAATGTTTGCTCCGGCCGGGAATCGAACCCGGAATCTCTCGCGCCACAGGTAGCACTACTTACCAACGGGCTCGTCAGCAATAGCAAATATTTGTGCTACATAATTATTACATACTCTCTCTATTAAGTACCTATTAATATTTATTAACCTATTATTATTATTGTGAGGAGAGACCCGTGCTCACTAGTGGGTCATTAAGAGCTAAGTATTACGCATGTCGACCAGTCGCCGGAGACTCCGTCTCTCGGCGACCGACGACCAAGTGCGTAAACACTTATTTAAACTATAGTAAGTCACAGTCGCCATCGACCGAGTCGCCGGCGACTAGTCGACAGTGCGTAATGGCACTTATGGTTTGGATCCACAAGACCAAAAACTATAGGTACTTTATGCAAGTTTAATCATACGCACTCTATTTCAGTAAGCTTCTCAACTTCGTAGACAGTATGGGTGCACCCTAGTTCGCATGCGCAGCGCGTTACATCCGTTATCGCGACCGCGTACTTGGCTATACATGCCAATTCTCGAATTGTACAGTGGCGGTATCCTTCTGTGGAGGAGAGTTATATCAAAGTTTATTTAAAGGCATTTTAATCGCCTTGACATTGGTATTTTTTTGTACCAAGTGCCGATATACGAGCAGACCACCTGCTTGATAATAAGAACATTGAAGAAAACCGAACGCTTAGGCCGATCATGCCTCTCTATCGCTTGTTCCGCGCTGTCGCTTGCACGTTCGGCTCGAGCGCAACGTGACAATGACGTCATACTTTTTTATTACTAGCTATATACGTTTTGTATTACTAGCCGGCAAACGAGCAGACTATTCTAATATCTAAGCGGTCACCGTCGCCCAAGGACTTCAGCATCACCGATGCGTTGTCGTGCGTTTATACAATAAAATGAAATGTTAGAAAGATAATTACTATAATATTTTAAGGTACCAGCCGGGAAAATTGTAAGACACGTAGACAGGCGGACAATAGATGGATTGCCAGTCATGAAAATCATGCATTTCCAGTCAAGAACAAAAGGGGGAAGCCGTGTTTTCCCCGCTTAAATTAATTACATCATAACATTTTACATGCCTACATCACGTAGAGGAAATACCCACACTGCAGTTGCTATATCCATTTTAGGCATTCACGGTTGTAGCTGTCGTCAGTAACGTCGTGACACATAATTTGCGTATGGGACGTTTTGCGCCTCGACCTTATTGACGTAACCGGGTAATCAGAAACAAATCGATTTGTAGAGCTTTATTTTTATTCCCTCATTTGTATTAAAATATGGATAGGTCAAAGAAAGGTAGGAAATATCGGTAAAACAATTCAAAATCGTGAGTATCCGTTTACATTAAAAAAAGGGGTAAAAATAGCAGCTCTTAAAGCATGTGGGAGGCCTGCGAGTGGCATTAAAATTGGGTTGACCAAACCCCTCCATCAATCCGCACTGAAGCAACGTGGTGGAGTATGTTCTAGGACTCCTCAGTAAGAAAAAGAAATCCTACTCTTTAGTGCGGTATTGATGAATTGACGTTAAAAATTAAAAAAAATGTACTACATACTGATCGTAGGATAGAAATGCGGCACACATTTGCAGTAGGAGCGACTCCGCTGCATCCGGCACTGACGCATGCACGCCGAATACGTGTATATAGAAGACGTCTCTAGCTTCTGTTCGTCGGCGAACACGCAGCGCCGCTGCCGCACGGACAGCTGGCGGGCGTCCTCTGTGGTATACGTGTGTTTGACGGAAAACGACACTTTCTCCACCCGACGGTCCCATCTGTGCTGGGCACTCTGCTCTAGCCCTGCCATTTCTTCGCTTGAATGTATGTAGATCTGCAATAAAATTGTAATTGATTTTGATTTCCTGGTAGATAAAACTGCTCCCCATCTAGGAATGTTACAACCGCCCCTGGTTTGGAGTCAGTTATAACATTAAATGTAAGTTGTTACACCATTAGCTCGTACAGTCTAAATTACTTGTCAGTCAGGTAAATTTAAAAATGTACCTGTTTTGATTTACCTTTCGTTCGATCGTTCGACTACTACTTACGAGTGGTGTCAGAGTAAGGTCAAAACCACTAGAAACGAGCGCTCGCCGCTAGACGACCGATTGAAAAATAGAGACCCTTATTGCTGGTACCTGCACATTTGAGACTTAAAAATTGTTCTTACATCGCACTAAAATTAATTTCAATTAATATTAGTGCGATGTATGTAGATGCGATTAATATTAGTGCACTAAAATTAATTTCAATTAATATTAGTGCGATGAAGGAAAACATAACTTACGTCAATCGTAGTATCGTTGCGGTACGAGTTAAATAAGAACGACCATTTGGCGTCAGTTTCATGAATAAACGCCTCTGTGAACTGTTCATTCTGAGTTTGCCTACGAAAAGAATTATATTTAGAATATAAAGGTAAAAGTACTTATTAATTGCAAATATGATAAAAATAAGATAAGTACCATATTTTTCTTTCTTACCAAGGCCAAGATTTTTCTGCATGTCTTGAGTTAAAGGCATAACAAAATCCCATCTCAGTAAACACGGGAACTAGCAAATCACAACATTCTTCAGAATCGCCTTTCCACTCACAGTCGTAGAATAAAGCCTCGCAATGCCTTACGATCTTTAACAAATAGGACATTATTATTTTAAACTTAACTCATCGCGGACTGTAACACATTTTATTATGAATTGATACGATATTTTGACAACCGTGACCACGATTCGTACACGACGTACCAAATATATATCGTGAGTACCCGTATTATACTAAAAATAAATGTGTACAATCCCCGAAATAATAGGACATGTCAGCACGATCAAAACTTAAATTCACTACTGATATCTCATAGGTATGTATATCTGTACCTGGAATACAGCGTCTTTAGGTCTTAAGGCAGCCTCCGGGGCATCGGCGTTGCTTTGACCCACGAGTTCAGGTTTGGATACGAAATCGGAAGCTCTTTCGGCGATAGAACGGTAGCTGAGTGTTGCGAGCCATCGTAACATATCGGCTGCCTCGTCTGGTGCTTCTGAACCCCATATTCTTAGAAAAGAAATCAACGCTTTTAGAAATCATTAACTACACCGAATTTTTAAGCTTTGAAATTTAGCGGATATTTCTAAGTTTGTTTTCTGTATTCAGTAACCCACACTTGCATTGCTTCAGGAGGTGCTCGTGACGAAGGCAATGATGTAGGTACGTAAGTTACAAAACGTAAGTTCCTACCTACGTAAGTTACAAAATGCTAATTTTTGTAAATCTGATCATTGCCTTTAGTATGATAGGTACTAGTAGAGATACAAAATACCAAAAAAATGTTTTATTCTATTTGTCAAATAGCCTACTACTACGTAGGTAGGTAGTAAGATTACTAAATATAAGTAGTACCTACTTACTTTACAATGGATTTTATTAAAATAGTACTACAAATTACTTGGTCATACTTACTTGATTTACTTATTAGGTAGGTATACAGTTTTATTACCAGTTTATGTAGCAGACGGTGTTAGAACAAGAAATAGTTAGTCCTGTTAGTTGTGGTTAGTAATATTTCAGTTAGTAATTGTTAGTAAGTCTTGTTCTAATTCGATCACAGATGCGTTGCTACCCTTGAGGACTGACATGGTCTGAATTAAAAAATAATCAAATATTGACGTTACTTACTTCTCAATATATTCTTGTAATATTTCATCATCAACTGGATCTTTGTCACATAACGTGACTGCTGGAAACGGCACATCCCAGTTATGGAAATCTGTATCCAACCCTACGAAGAATTAAACAATGAAGACAAAGTACGTCTAAAGTAGGTACGTCACGTTTTAAACTTTAACCGTACCCATAGATTATACACTACCGTACCTACCGGTAATTGTAGGATTTGTCTGAAACTTTTCCCATAAGCTGACTATAATAATGCAGGTGGCAATAGCTCCTATTGCGGTAAAACTGAACCACATAAATCTGAAATAACATAATTTCGTCTTATAATGCGACAGTTAACTTATTTACAGATTTCACTTTTATAAATTCTGTTTGCATCACATCACTACAGATTAAATACCAACTTTTCACAAAATGGTCGTTCTTTCTCAGCAATATATCGTACTCCGTGCAGCGTGGATTTGTTAAAGAATTCTGTAGTTTGATGTCGTAAGCTTGTAGCCAGTAGAGCGAGACCATGCACATCCGAAGACTTTTTCTTAATAGACTTCGTTGGTTTTTTAAACAAATTCGTTCTGTTCCTAACTCCACTATCCCGAGACCATGCTACATTTTGTGGATGCACCTTCATTGTAATTTGTGTAATGAAAGGTATTTGACTTATTTATCATGTACTCGTAGTTTCAAACCATGCCAGGCATTGGGACAATGTCAGTCGTAATACTACAAGCTTCTAATATTGAGTTCGTTAAAGGTCTGCACACATTACTATAACTCAACTCAGGCTCGATTCTGATTAAACTCATAGGAAAGCATTGAAATATGCGCTCTACGCCGTGTTCATTACGGTTGAATTTTCGATGAAATTTTTTTTCGAATTTCGACTTGAAAGAACTGATCCACGAGCGATTAAGGCATTGTATACCTTTAACCACCGACCACACAGCCAATAGACTCCTAATAACAGGCGAATGGCTTCTGTCAACACATCTGGCTTATAGTACCTACCGATATAAATTCGTGCCGTCTCATTCATTCCCGTTCCTTAAATTAATCTATATCTTTCCAACGTTTCGTGTGGCCTTGAATTAGCCAAACACAGCGTTGAATTAGCCAGTCATACCGCTTCGTTGCCAGAATGCATTCAATACGGAAAATTAAACATTAAGTACTTAGTTCACCTATTGGCTGTGTGTTCGGTGCCTTTAACCAACTGTGATCCAGCCAAAAATTCGACCGTAAGTGACATGCAATAGAGTTCATATTTCAATGTTTTCCTATGAATTGACTCGAGTTGGAATTGATGTAATGTGCGCAGACCTTTATGTAACATTATGCCTTGCGTTGTAGTGAATCACGCGAGCACCGATAACATCGAAATGATCGGGGTTGTCGTGTTTAGTCTCAACACAAACTATCGTGCTTTTGATGATATCACTTTAATAATTTAGTAAATTACTTGTGTACGTAACTAAGTAGTACGTTATTCCCGTACTAAAATGTTTATGCAAGTTCTCTTTAGTACAATGGAAAATGAACAGAATTTTATTATATATAAATAAGTTAGTTAATGCTTGACTACAATCCCACCTGATGGTAAGTGGCGATGAAGTCCAAGGTGTTGGACGCACTAACTTATAAAAACCTATTCAAGTTTGGTCTACAAGTACCTTATGGACCAGACTTTTTAGGAACAGTCCCACCTAGGGACAAATAATAAGCAACGGCAAACATACGTATTTTACGTATTCCACTTTTAATTAACGAAATCCATGATTACCACTTTTTACATTAAGTACCTACCAAAATTTTGACAGCATTTACTATTTATCTTTACTATTCAACATATAAAAGTTGCAATTACCCTCGTATTTCTCTTTTTTAAACTTAGGTAAAGCCTCTCTACATTGACAGTTCGGTTTTAGTTAGGTATACGTTCTGTACACGTTATTATTATCTACCTCTTTAGAAAATTACAACAAAGAAAAACACTTACGATATTTTAATTATCTTTAATGAAACAAGTATGAATTACAATGGCAAATTATAAATTACTCATACTTTTAATGTTCTTCTTTGCTTTAGGCGACTCCCCCAAATCGGCCTCAGGGGGAAGCAGTGGATCTATTTTAATATCGAGATCTTTCAACGCTTCATCAAGAATTTTTATTTTACCCAGTAGCTTTTCGGCTTGCAAGTTATATCCTGGCTCCAACATTTTGCCACTGGGGTTTAATTTGAAGAGATATTCGGCCTGTAAATTGTATAAATTGACAGAACGCCATCACCTGATTTTAAACAGACCAAAGAGTGGTTTGCAGTGGTCAGATAAATTAAATAAGAGGTCCTAAAAGTTTGAATAGCCCTGATCTAAATTAACTACTTACATAATATATATTACTAGTTGTCCCAGCGTACTTCGTACCGCATTATGATTAAAAAATGTTTTGGTGATATATCGACAGCAACGCCACCTATCGGGTCCAATTGTGAATCTAAACCATTCCCAGATCCCCTTGAACACACACACAAAATTTCATCAAAATCGGTCCAGTCGTTTGAGAGAAGTTCAGTGACATACACACTCACAGAAGAATTATATATATTAAGATGTACATTACGGACCGCCATGCATACCGGACGGACATGCCGGATCGCCGTTCTAAGGATCCTGGGTTCGATTCCAAGCGAGGCGGAAATTTGAATGATAAGTTTAAATTTCTGTTCTCGGTCAGGGTGTGCTCTTGTGTTGTGTCCATGGCACCCACGACATAGAGAATCCTAGTGGGGCTTTTGTATGTAGCGTTTTTTTTATTTTTATTAGCGGCGCAAAACCCGAACTGTCACCGACTATTAAGTCGATCTTGCCTAAGTTATATTAATAAATTATCGCCCTGCTAACTTCAGTTAGCATCAAAGGAACCCTTGAAATGAACATTCGAGCAAGTTCGAGAGTGTTCAAGTTTACTCGAAGTGTCCCGCTAATAAGTAAGTATACCTTTTACTTGATAATAAACGACACAAGCTATGTTCCACTAAAGTACCTACTTACACACTTTCTATGAGCTATCAGAGAATATCGGTAATCTAACATAATAACCGTTAAGCCTCATTTACATGATACCATTTTCTTGTACATGCAAGAGCAATAATTTATATTTTTACGTTGTTTTCTCAATATTTCGTGCTTATGAAGAGCAGCAACGATCAAGACACTCTCACTCACTGCACTCATGTTTGCAAATGCAGAGAAAATTCAATAAAATGTAATACAATAATTGCATAAGAAATTTTTATTGTATGCAACAGGCAAGAAACTGGTATCATGTAAATGAGGCCTTACTCACTGTAAGTATAGTCTAACTGGCGACAATTAAATTAGTGTCCGTGAAAGTTTAAGAACAATGTAACTTAAGTAACACGAACCAAGAACTCGATAGGGTCTTCCGGACGTAACTTAGCAACCTCGAGCAGTCCAGCGGTAAGAGTCGGGAAGATGTGCTGCACGAGATAGTTTCGCATCGGCTCGCCGGCCGCAGCTAACGCCGCCTCTTCCTCTTCACGCATCAGTGCATACAATTCCGACTGGCAAAAACAAAATTTGGTCCATTGAACGGGTTTTCAGAAAAAGATTATTAGGTGCTCAATCTTTTATTTGAAAAAATGTTTATCTTCCAATTGTAGCTCCATTTACATTGTAACAATCCGCAAGTACAATATTTTATGTAGGTATACCTATCAACGTGGAACCTCCCTATTTCACACAGAATAAAACATACAATATTTTTATGTTTCACTAGCTGACCCAACAGACGTTGTCCTGCCTTAACTATATAATAATATATTCTTGCACTAAGAAATTAAGCTTTTTACATCCTTTTTTCGATATTTGGAGCACGCATTCTGTCAATGTTATGTCAAACGCCATAAGGTTACATCAGAAAATTTAATATGGTGGTTAAGTATTCTTAAATTTTCTAATTTCCCGCGCAATTTTCTTAACTTTTTCTTTCATAAGAACCTTCTCCTGACAATGACAAACACAACAAAAAATGAATTAAGTAGCGCGAATTTCGCTAATTCGCGAAATTAGGTAGTCCAGCCGTTCACGCGTGATGCCGTGACCAAGGGAAATAGGGATTCATTTTTATATGTATTGATTGAGCTGCAACTAAAATTAATGAAAACCATGAATTATTACCCAGTATTCCATTCTCTCCTCTCGTTCTTCTTTCAATTTCTTTTCTAATTCCTTCAAGGCTTTCAATTCTTTGGATCGAAGTAAATCGTTTTCCTTCTTCTCTTTCTTCTCTGCAGCTTCTATCAATGCTGTTAAAATAAAACTTAATTTTATAAAAACACGGTATAACACTTTACTCAACCTACATGTAGGTATGTACCTACCTACTGTAGCCGTAGCATATCAAAAATGTCAAAGCCTGAATTACAGTACCGTGGCTTCAACCCATTAATGGCCCACTACTGAGCACGGGTACGAGCACTCTCCTCATACATGTGGAGGCCTTGAGCATACTCGACCACGCTGCTCCAGTGTGGATTGGTGGAGTACCACATACGTGAAAACACTACCGTAACTTTCTATAATTCTTGTTTAACACACATAATATTTCCAAGTTAAAAACTTAAAAAAAAAGTTAAACACTAATAAGTAGTGCTGCCATCAGTGCCATGCGAATGCGGATGCCATATGAAAAGTACCTAATCATAACTCACCAATAAGCTTGCCGTAACGGCACGGTCGACCCATACGCAATGCTACAGCCGCGTAGGTAACATTCATTTCATAATCATGATGGTCTTTTACAGACACAACGAGAGGATGAATGTCCAGTTCATCAAAAAAGTTGAGTGGAGTCGAATCCTGAGTATCTCCGGCTCTAAACTCAGTCAAACGCTTGAGCACCGTTTCCTCATCTAAACGCGTATCACTTTCTGGTTGACGCATTGCTTTCTCACAAATAAAGTCATCGGTGGCTTCTAAAGAAACTACTATGTCTGAAACATTTATTGTCTGATTAGCTTTTGTAATCAGTTTATTTATTTTGACTTCAGCATTACATTAAGCACCAATGACAGACGTCTCTGATGTGAAACCTTCAAGAAATTTTTTAATATCAACATACCAACATAAATGTCTACCCTATGTCTATGTTATGGTGTGCAATCAATAAAGAGTTTAAATAAGTAAATAAATAAATACCGGGCAGTATTTTTTTCAAAACATTGTTGTAAAGATCAACGTCTTCGTCAAATTGATCGTCTACGTTTTCTTCTTCAGCTTCTGAATCTTGCTCTTCGCCTCTATCAAATACTAACAAAACCCTTGTTTTAGTACTTTATACTTTAACGGTAAAGGGTACTCACGACTTTTGTATTTTGTACCGATAGTTTAACCTACCTAAAATATCCGGTATAAAATTCTAAATCGTGAATACCCGTAACAGTAACAAAAATTGTGACCGCGATGATTAAATTTTAAAAACTCTTACAAGTAGAACACTGCGTCAGATTTGTCGGAAATCCATCCAACACCCAACCTCTATTCAAAGCGTCACGATTTAACAACCGTTGTCGTAGGTACCTGCACAAATAATATTAATCTATGGCTATACCTATACTTAACACATTCGCTGCGGCAATCGTAATTTTATATGGAAAAAACATGTGTAGGTACGTGCTCCGCAGCGTGGAAAACACGCAGGTACATATAGATTTGTCTAGGACGGTTCAAAAAAAATTTTCAAAAATGAAGATGACGTTCTTGTTGGCTTGTTATACGCTTTTTTCTTTTTAAGTTTTTTCCTGGCCAATTAATTGGATTCACCTCTCTTCGGCCCTTTGACGACGCCGACGCCTGGTGCTGCTCGTACCTTCTAAGGGGCGCATGCACGAAGCTTAGTTTAACATTATTTTAATTAGTCATCCAAATACCCCATGATATCTTCCTCCGTAAGAGGTCGACCAGAAGTTAAAACTCCCAATGTTTGCCGCATAGTCTCTCTCACTCCTTCCTCCTCGCCCAGATCTTCGTCATCATCACCAGCGTCATCTTCTTCGGGAGCCGGCATGCCGAGGGCTGTAGTCTCACCTGCCTCCCAATGCTTAACACGCCAAGTCTGAGTGATAGGTACGTGGTGTAGTTTAATTCGGAGCACAACCAGTAAAATGATTAATGTTTAGCAGATCATAAATAATTAAGTAAGTATGCAAAAGTTACTCATCAGGTTCTCTAAATCATTCATTTTAGCATTAGATACTGCTGACCAAATTAGATTTTACACCTTTTGAAATAGGTACACCTACTTATAATGCATGATCTCG
This sequence comes from Ochlodes sylvanus, assembly GCA_905404295.2. Classification (NCBI taxonomy): domain Eukaryota; kingdom Metazoa; phylum Arthropoda; class Insecta; order Lepidoptera; family Hesperiidae; genus Ochlodes; species Ochlodes sylvanus. The sequence continues at coordinate 9,290,856 of FR990128.1, forward strand.
CTAAAATAATTCAAACTTAGTCGCAGAAACCTTTGGGAACATCAACTCCCACCCATACAAGTCCAAACCATGTTTGATTCAATTTGTGTAATCAATCTTACAAATAGGATCTACCTACATATTAAAATTTATTTATTTGAATCGAACCTACAGATTTAATTAATTCTGATATGTAATTTCACATACCAAATCTTCCGTGATATCTTGTGCAACACTATCCGGAGAAATATAAACAAGGCCATATTCTTCGCAAATAAGTTTGGCTAAAGTTGTTTTTCCCACAATTGGAGGGCCGTACACAAGCACCTAAAATTATTACGGTTAGTGATAGTTAGTCCTGTTAGTTGTTGTTAGTAACAGTCTAGTTAGTAATTGTTAGTGCTTTTCTAACCGGAACACAATCGCTGATTAAACAATTATAACACGTTGGAAATAGTACCTATTAGGTAACGTGGCAGGCAGTGAATAGAATTAGATATTATAATTCCAACAAGTAACTGTATCAGCGGCATTACATATTTACCTTGAAAGGCTTCAATCCCCTCTCCTTTTTAAACTCCTTCATAAGAACCGGTACATTCTCCGCAAAAGTCAAGTCGGAAACCCACTGCAATCCCATTGTCTCAACTATGAACGTTGGTTCCATATTCAAGTTTAATGTCATTAAGTCATAAATTCTTTGCTGAATCAAACAGGTAAAAATGTATATTGCATGAACCAATTATTTCTTAAATTTTAACCTTATAGTAGGTAAATTATAATATAATATTGCAGCTTACATCAACTTCTGGAATCAAAAAAGCATCTTCTGCAGGTATGCATTGGAACATTCCAGAACCTACTTTTCGGCCCAACGATTTTATAATCTGAAACACATTTTAAATAAATACGAGTTTTGTAGTTATAATACTAGACATATCTACATTATGGTAAAAGTAGGTACTTAAGTACGTAATAAATACCCAACCTCCCTTTGTTTCGTCAAATTCTGTTCAACTGCAAGTATGTAAAGTTTCTTCGGAAAGTCCATAGCTAAATTATATATAATTCTGTAATACGATAAAGCACATGTAATAAATTCTTCAATCAAAGACCATATGTGGAAAAAAAATGATGATGATGATGATGTCTACTAACTGCGCCAGATCGCGTACATTAATGAGTGGCCCAATATTGCCACCGCGGCCGAATATTGGAAGGAGTCGCTCGCATTCCCACGCCTTTTGGAACCAGTAGAACAATACGTCCTCACGACCTCCATATGTTACCCCTGACGCCACTACTATTGCTCTGTAAAGTCCAATAAATACTTACTTAAATGTTATCTTTAATTTCCCAAGTGTGCATCTAATTAGTTGTTGGTCCTGTCAGTTTTGTCAACATTAAAAATATTCATGTACCTACCTACTAACATTACAATTTATTTATTTAATGAAAGCCGAAAAAACGCAGGCAGACGAGCCATCTGTTGCTTGGTAACCGTCGCACATGATCATCACATCACACAACACCAAAGCCATCATCAACGCGTTGTTGGCGAAGAAAGAGAGAATAAAGAAAGAAAATAGATTATTAAAAGTGAAAGAACAATTTAACGTTTACTAACGGTTAGCAACAACAACAACGTGCGAATATACTTCATTAGACATTTCTATCCGTTAGGAACGGACACAAGAACCGGTTCAACATAATGGCAGGAATATATTATTCTAGACTAGTCGATTCGCAGGACTAACGTTCATAAACGTACAAAACAAATCTTCGAATTATTGTTGTAGGAAAATAAAAAGAAAAAAAGATAACATTTACTTTGTCACAATAATCAAATACTTACATTCGTTGTATTAAGAGAGCAGCACAGCAACAGAGAAAAAATCTGACTTTTTATGATATTTATAAATCTGCTAGTATCAACATAAATGTAATAATATATGATCCATACCCGATTTGTGACCGGTACTTCCTGGCGATGTCAATAACCTCATTTTCTACGTCATAATGCATTTTGTAATTTGGATGTGGTTTTCGTTTACGAAAATCTGACTCCATAAATGGCATATCGGGCGTATCCTAAAAGATTAGTGGTAATTATAATTTACTAATAATTACCTGGATAACTTACTTGGGTGACCGCTAGCGGCAAAACTTCTAGAGCGCTTCCGCGCTTCGGAGGGCACGTTAAGCCGTCGGTCCAGGTTCTTATCAGGTAGCAGTCGCTAAGCCGTGTCGGAGGCATTCGGGCGGCATAAAAAATTCCGACACTTGGATTGGCTACTAACTCCTCCACCAATCCGCACTGGAGCAGCGTGGATGAAAATGCTCTAGGCTACCTCAGGTAAGAGAGACCCGTGCTCAGTAATGGGCCATTAATGGGTTGAAGCCGATAACTATGTACTTAGAGACCATTATACAATAACCCTATGTAATCTTTGTAATTTGTATGTATCCCGGTATTAGCATAAAGTTTATTAATAGAATCAATTTATTTCTGTTAAACATTTAGCTTTACCGGATCCAACGGCTTAGTAGATGCCCAAGTCATGACATTAGATATTAGAATTAGATAACGTTTTTTCGTTTCTATTTCTTTTTCGTCGCCATCATCACCGGCCGCTGCTTGAACTAGTGCCTGTTGTACCAGCAAATCCTTCAAAACTGTCAAGCTTTATTAGTTTTCTGTACTTTTAATTTTATTACTATTTAGTAATCGTCTTAGCTTCGCTTCTGGAATTCCCATGCCTTAGTATCTACAAATGTTGCCTACCCCAAGCTATACCTACACATACACAAGGGAAAACAACATCCAAAAAAAAACCTCTTTAACCGTTTATGAGATTAGCAGGAACAAAAGGACAGACAAAAACTTTAAAAATCATTGTAATTACGATTAAATAAATAGTTTTCACACATATTTTCCATTTACAGAACAGACCTCGATCAGTTAGTTTTATTGTAAATGTCTTTATAAGTGCTTAAGGTGAACTATTAAACGCCTTCCAGTAATTCCAGTCTGGAAATACGAGGCCCATGAGAGACGGTTAGGTAATAATACCATGGACTTACAAATCTTACAATTTGTGTAATTCTAAGATCAATGTGCAGGCGGGAACACGTCATTACCTAACGATTCGTAAGACACTATACTAATGAGGTTAATCACCTTTTTTCAACGTAATGATTGCCAGATACGTACGTTTCATGTAGTCCATAGCAGTTTTTAGTTCATCTCTGTCGCAGCTTATGTCAAAGATTACGGTTCCACATGTAAGCATTTGGGGCAAGCATTCCGATTTAGTAACGATCCTGGCGACGTTATCAATACTTTTGACCTTCGTATCGGTAACTGTACCTATATGAATGGCAACTTAATATTCGAGTGAGTCTACGCATACAGGTAACATGTGTTACCTGTATGCGTGAAGGTAGGTTACCTACCTTCACAACGCAAATGTTAGGGAATGAAATAAATTCAGTTCATAAATGAGTCTATCTGCCTGTCTCAGCGGAATGATCTTAAAACCGACGCATGGACGTTGTTTAACTAATAAGTGAAATCTTCACGAAGGTTTAGAAGGCGGAAAGTTGTTACTTAGGTATAAAATGTGTGCATTCATCCAGCAGTTACGAATAACATTAAGATACAGTTGAGTAATATTACCTATAGGTAGGTGAAAGTAGACATAAATTATGCCTGCTAAAATGTGGTATGTATCTAAGGCAATGATAGCCGAGATGTTTGAACTCTCGAACGGGGGGTCCTGGGATCTAAATCTGCACGCACCTCTAATTTTGAAAAATAGTGTCCGTATTGGAATTTAATTTTCCTTTGCTTCGGTGAAGAAAAACATCATGAGGAAACCTGCTCACCTGACAGTTCTCCATAATGGTCTCAAACGTGTGTGAAGTCGAGCCAATCCGCACGTGGCCTATACCCCTCACATTGTGAGAGGAGACCCGTGCCGAGCAGGACACTTATGGGTTTCAATGGGGTTGAATGATGATACATACCTATGATCTCATACGGTTGCTTCGGCGGTGGAGGAGGAAGCATATCTGCATCTTCTGCCAAGATACTTTGCAGCGATGGCTCGACGACTTCTGCATTTTTTTCTAGCACTTTCACAACTTCCTTTAGTATGGCCTCTCCTTGATAAGAATCAAGATTATTAATAAAATAACGTTTGAATGAGAATAAATTGTATAATTCCGAAGAAGATTTATCCGACGATATTTTTTCTATAGATTTCGGATTACTCATCATCCTTGAAAATTTATTTCAATCGAACTTGCTTGTATTTTAATTTAAATAAACTATTTAAATGCGTTTATTTGAAAGAGATTCTTTATAACCGTAACTTGAGTATCTTGAGACACTTCAAATGGCCATTGACGAAACAATAGATATAGTCATAGATAAAGCTGTCGAGTTGAGTATGACATCAAAGCCACTGATCTCTTTTACAATTTACATAAGTCTAAGAGGTCAGCATGCTTCACATCAGTCTATTAAATATTCTAAGATTGAATTTGGATTTGGATCTTCCTATGAGCGCGTCAGACGGTTCAAACCAAGCCGACCTTTAACAAATAGACCTTGTCTTTTAATAGCATTAAAGCGAGTTCCAAGTATTCGAATATCTGGCTTTATACCATCTATCTATACGAGTGGAGAATAAGGGGAAATACCATCAATGAAAAATACAGAAAGTACCTACTGAGTAGAGATAACACTATAACAGTGGGGAACTTTGACATAAAACATAAATAAAATGCAGTCAAGTGGCATGCATAAAAAAGGTGTAAATTCAAAAGAAATTATTATTGTCAATTCACTTGTAGTATATGCAACAACTTCTAAAGTTTGGTACTTGTGTCAAAGCTTTTTGCGATTTCATATTACTATAAGTAAATATGTATCTTGTAACGAAATTCCCGTGAGAAATGAATAGTGTAAAATTAAAATGCATTTTGGTTAAATAATATAATTAATTTTATTTCGGGAAATGTATACAATTTAAAATTATACCGTCCAATCATTATATTAGTAAAAATATTTGACGTAGCGTTTGTATAGGTAACCTACTTTGTCTAATGTACATAGGTACCTACTGTATTGTAGTGAATTGAAGGATGTAATGTGCTGTAAAATAGTAACTAATATAATAAGTGGACATACAATATTGTAGAATTTTATAAACAAAAATAGTATTCAATTATCGTATCAGTTATATCGCCTATAATATAATAAACAATTCCTTAAACAAAAACAGTAACAGTCTACTTATATCGTAGTGTATAAAAGCATCTTATATGTAATCTGTATTCAAGTATTATGTATAAACAGATGCGGACACTTATAATCTAACTTACATAGTTATTAGGCAAATATGTTAGAAACAATGTTTGTGATACACATTTCTTCACATGTCACTATGTCATGGCTCATGATAGAATCAATGTATTGGACGGTTGTTGCTATCAAGAATGTTAAGGCACTTGGACAATTTCAGTGTATATAAATATTATGTTTTATAACATTAAAGTAAATCAATAATCTTATCAAGAGTATAAATATGAATGTAAGTACAATAAATAATTAAGGAACCTTATACTTTTTATAGCAACATAGAATAAGTAGGTAAATTGTAATAAGAATGGAATGTATATTACAGATTTACAAGCAATGCCTTCTTATTTTGAGTGCTAACTGTTGTAAATTAATATTTACTTAATGTTTATATTTTGTAAAAAATATGTCTCAACATGTATCATAACAGTGACTTGCAAATTGCTTAAAAGGACAGTCATTTATAGGTACACCGCTGTAAACTTCATCTTCCCGATGGTATGGATGCGATACAAAGTCGAGTCGCTGTCCGACTACACCATAGAGCACTTTATAAGTGCTGGTGACTGACGTTACCACTAAATTGCGAATGTTTCTTTTCAAAGGAGTCTTGAGTTACACACGGTAATTAATGAATAATCTACTTCACGTCACCAAATATTAAACAGACATGGGAAAATTTTATATTATGTACTTATGTATTTTATTTTCTAAAGTTACTGTTTACTCAAAAATAACACACGTCAAAAATGTAACCTGCAATATGTTGTAAACATTCCTTATTTATTGGCATAAAATAAGTAGCAATAAATTACCACTAACCATCAACAACAACTAACCAACTGTAAACACTGTTAACTTATGTAAAAATAATGTAATATAATTTCATCCTTGTTTGTTATTTGTAAATTGAATCTGAAGACTTACTGGTAGGTATATAAGGTATCGGTTATTATACTTGTTATTTCGCATGTGTGTTGTAAGCGCATTCATGTCACCCACCCGCGACTCGCAATTCTCGCAAACCATTGGAAGGGTCGAGTTAATAGCGGTTTACTTATAGTGTATGACTTACAAATTGTTTTTATGTACTTTAAAATCAAATCCTTAATTAATAACATAAACATTTAATGAAGTATGACTATTAATCACGACTAATTACTGACTTAAATATGATTAAAATCATTTTATCTGTAGATATTATATCACGGTATTTAATATAAAGGGATGATTAACAGTATTTTACGGTATTCTTTGTCAAAAAATATGATAAAAAATTATTTACTTTTTACTATCACAAACGTTTCAAAAGTTTCGGGGATTCATCATTATAATATAGAGCTTCATATTATATCATTGTATTGTATGTGATTATTTAATATGTATTAAGGACAAAGTTTAGATCAATTCAGTTTAAAACGTCATTAATTTCAGTCTCATTAAGATTGAGTTTACACAATTTTTCATTTAATTAAAACAATGCTGTTCATATTCTCCAGTAAGTAAAAATGGCACCTAGTTTATATCTTGAAACATTAATACTGACAAAATTGTACTAAACTAAGCATACTAACGGTAATAATATAAAAATATATTCGATATAATAAGGACGGCTTCAATATGGATTGCCTAAAGCATGCAAATTAAGTACAGAATACCATTAAATATAAATTGTTTATCTGTAACATATAAAAGTTTGTACAACTTTATTCAACAGCCAATTAACTTACACCGGTTGAATTACGTGATATGTAAAAGGTGAATGACCTACTTATTTATAATTATATACGATAGGGAATGTATCTTTAACAAAGCTCCGACAGATTTGTTCGATTCCCGATGATCGATACGTGTGATCAAACAAAATCGAGTAAATTTGTAAACAACTGATGATCAACATCGTATTTTTTGTGAATCGCCAGAATAGATCATTCTTGTCGTTCGACAAATAAATAATTGATTTTTACAAAATAATAAGTAAGGCGTCGGTGACTACAAGTTTCTCGATTATAACCTTGATATTTATCTATCGTTAACATACCACGGTAACATCAAGTTACGATAATAATTATAATCTTACAAGTAAAAAAAACCTACTTCAAAATAATGAAAATTTAAGACATATCTCATGGATGGACACGGGAAGCACCAGCTTTCAAATAAAAAAAGATTAATTAAAATCGGTTCACCCAGTCGAAAGTTCTGAGGTAACCTCCTCCTTTTTTAAAGACGGTTAAAAATCAAGCAAATCTGTAGAAACCTTTACCTGAGGAACGATAAAACAGGAAGCAAATCAGATGTCAGATCACACATTGTCGTGTTTTTAAATGTGGTCCTAGTTCTCATTCAAGGCCCAGTATCGGTTATAATGCAACATAGCAACTCCATTTAGTTCCAACTAGGTATATAATAAAAACTGAAAGCACCTAGTCCTAACTAATAATAAACTAAAATTAGACAATAATAAAACTGTAAAGTTAAAAAAACTTTCTTTTAAACTATTAAAAACTTATCATAATTTAATAGTGTTAAACAATTCCATAAAATAAATTTAATATAATGAAACTACTGTGAGTAATATGAAATTACTTAATAAACATTAAAGAAATTTATTTTCCGAGAATTACATTGACTTAAGTACTATATTACATAAGTACGGTTATGTCGACGCATGCAATTAAAAATAACTATAAACACAATATAGTTTACATTGCCATAATATTTTATTAAGTCTGATTTGGAATGTCGTGTAATAAAAAATATTTTTTATCCAGTTTATTCCAGTTCATACATGTCATCCTAAAATAAGATTTAACGAAATGAAATGTTGATTTTATATACTAACATTAACTACATATAAAAGTAATATTATCAGTTTAACATCTTTTTATTTTTATTGTACCTACTGAAATAAAAATAGGAATGTTATACGAATGAAATGGAAATTTCAGTTTCTTTTTTTCATCAGCGCACTAAACTTCTACTTTTATTACGAATACCAATCAATTTTATAATAATATACCTAAAGATGAAAATATTTATTTTTTATATATCCTATGAGTTTTTGACAATATCACTCTCAGTTTAGATAAAGACCTAACCTGAGAGAAGGTAGAAAGCCATAGTTTCATTGATTGCTTTAAAAATAGTATTTGCATGTATACATAATATAGTCAACTACTTATTGGTTTAATGTATTTATTCTGTCTTGACTTCCCCTTTCACGTTATGATATGGTGTATTTACTAATTCTTTCATTTCGTATTTATGACTGGACTGGAAATTATAATCTGTCTCGTCCCTAGATTTCCTCCGAAACCTTAAAGCGAAAAGTTAATATTTCCTTACCTACAGAACGACCACATTATTATTATTTAATATTTAGATAAAGGCACTAATCTTACTAATGTAGGTAGTAGATACCATAAAGAGTAAATAGACATTATTAAAATACAATGTCAACTAAATCTAAAATTGTTAACTTTAAGCACCAATTCTATATTCGATACACAGATGTTTAAGTAGAAGATAATAAAATAATATTTTTAAAGTTGAGTTGTAATAACGGATTTGCGATGAATTATTGTGATTTCTTTCTCTCCAATGCCAGACGGCGAGCTTGGTTCAGAAGTGACTAACCACGGCGAGAGAGACGAAATCGGTTGAGACTTTGGAGTTATTTCTTCTTTTCTTTCAGCTGGTTTAGGAGAAGCAGTCTTAGTTTGAACACGCGGTGGCTCTACGACCACAATAGACACATATTGTGAGTTACTTGGATTATTCTCGTTAAGAATTTTAGGCGACGGCGTCGAAGGTATTGTGAGATTAATATTTGTAGATTCGTTTACTATCTTTACTTCATTTTCACGAGCTTTTAATATATTGTTACATTTTAATTGACCAGGTGGTAGATTCTTAGTAGATGGCAAGTAACATTTCGTTTGATTATTTGGCAATTCCTTGTCAATCACAGAATCCACTTCTCTTTTTGCTTCATTTTTAGAATCATCATTGTTCAACTTCTCCTTAACTAAGCTCATAAGCAAGTCGTTAAGTGGATTGAATTCGGCGGAAGGTGAGCAATTGCAAGACGGCTTATTAATCACAAGTTGTGTCAGATTGTTTTTCTTTTCTTCTGTAGGTTTATCCATTTTAAATAACACTTTATTGCTTATAGCATCATCTTTTGATATCAGCACTTCAACCGGTGGCTCATCATGTAACAGGTTCTTGCCAGAAGTTTCTCCACATTCTGATGGTTTATTGTCAGTGTCAAGAAGAGAAGATTTTTGTGATTTAGCACTACTCTTTCTAGACAATGTATCCAGAGACGTCTCTGGTACCAACATCGCAGTGTCCGAAGACGTACTCGGTACTTCATTAGATTGTTCAACCTGTTGTGAAGACTCTGGTTTAGTAGTGTTTTGTTTTTCCCGTTCTCTCAAAACATGACTTTGCCTACGAGCAAAACGTTGGCTAGGTCGTCTTTCAAACTGAACAGTGCGGCGAGCACGATTTTGCTGTGTAGTTTGATATTCCGTTTTACCTGAATATTGGAATCTTGATCCCATCCGGAAAAAGTTTTGTCTCGCTGACGGTCCTTTAACGGGAGCTCGTAATCGGAAGAAAGTATGGTGTTCTACTGCACATTTCCAAAGATGTTTACAGGCTTTTTCATTATGTAAACGAAATACAAACGTATGTTCTTGTTCTCGACCTTGATCATCGTCCTCAACTACTACTAAAGTCAGTTTCTTTTTCTTAAAATCCAATTTGCTTATTTTTGGCCAAAAGAACAATCCAATTTTTTGAGGGCCCTCAAACACCAATATTCCTGTTGGTGTTAAACCCAAGTGATATTCACATCCGTCTTTTCCAAGAACAATGTGCATATCAACACCATACATTTCAAGCCACTTGGCTTTATTTAAATAATTCACTTCGGCTTGTGCTGGTGTTAACCCCTTATATTTTTTATACTCCTCCAATATTTCAATTTCCATCTCTTCTGTTTGGTTGGGTACGAATCTGAATTCAGAAACTGTAGCAGGTGTGTGTATGGATTCATCAAAATCACCCAACTCTGATTGCAGGGCTAGAGCTGCCAACTCCACGGCCGTAGAATGTGGACATTCTAACTTACTTTCTACAATATCCCTCTTTAGTTGCAGAAAAAACTGATACCTTGTTAGTTCTTCTCGTAGATTATTTGGTTCCGATGAATAAAATTTTACTTTTAGTCTTAAAGTATATGGTGGACCAATCTTGACTTGTTTTTTTATCGTCTTAGTAGGATCTAACCAGTGTTTCACATTGTTAGTATCAGTGAACTGAAGACCAAAGTAGTCTTTCTCTATCAAGTCCAAAGAATAGAAAACCTGTTCATAAAGATCAGCAGCACTAGCCTTTTTAGACAAATTAATAGATAAATCAGTCTCATCAAGAAGCATTACCTTGCATTGTATAAAGTTCTTGTTGCTTGTTGACTTCTGATTCTGCTTATTACGATTCTGGCTCGATGAGCGACCTCTTCTGCTGAGGAAACGCAGCATCTTCACCTCCTATGTAAACCTGTTAAAACCAATAAAACAAATAAATTATAATCATTGATGTAAATTAATGGAGAGGCAATATTATAATAATGTATATTATTTGTTTATTAAAAACATAATGCATTTAACAGCACTAAAAAGCTTATTAGTATGATGGTGTTGTATGAAATATTAAACTAATCTAAAAATAGCTTTAGTCTCAATATCACTAACCGACTCATATTACTGACTTGCATTGTTTGCATGAATATGGTTAAATTTTTGTATATTTTTTATATAACAACCAAGGAAAATAATTTAAGAAAGTAAAAGTAAAAACAAGTTTTTATAATGATACAATACTATATCAAAAACTGATAATGTTTTAGTATGCAAATTCACATACTTGACACTAATATTTAACTACTTATAGTAAATAAAAAATTACGAAAATTAATTTGATTTTAATTTGGCCACAACTTCTTAGGTACCACCACTTAACTACACTTTAGCAGAAGTAACTTACTATAGTTTTAGACTCATAGCTCTAAAGCATGATAATATTTTACAGTATCATGAATATGACATAAATTAGTGATCAGAGTGAACACAAGTGGCATAATATTCATGAGTACTTCTGTATCATGTATTGTGTATCAGAAGCCACTTGAACGAGCAAGTTTTGAATGCATTACATACAGTCCTTAAAAATAACCTATTAAACTATCTTGCATCATTAATTTAAATTATCTAGATTTTATTAAAATATCAGACATATTTATATAAGCATGGGGCTTACTAGGCTTAGGCTATAAGTGAGTTTTATCTATCTAATGTGGTTATTCTAATGTGACTATAGCAGACAGATTGAAGATTTGCCAAAAGATTTTACTTTTATTTGTGATTGGTTATAGAGCAAAATATTAAACCATACCCACTGATCATCCTATCATTTCCTATCTTTTTGAAGCATTTTTAAGATTTATAGATTTTTAATGTTTTACGAGGCTAGCACCTGACTACAAAAGTGTACAATACCTACTATACAATACTGGCGTACAAAACTGACTAGCATGTGCACACACTGTAGTTAACATCCACCTCTACACCATTTAACAAATAATTGTAACAAGCATCTAACTACACAGGGCTGGACAGTGGGATCCAGTTAGTGACAACGCTGAAAATCAATAATCAACCAGATCAGCTTTTTGCATGACTCTGCAGGTATTAAGCAGCTCATGTGATTGTTAGTAGTGAAACACTTCCTTTAAAAATAACCAAGCCCCTGCGAAAAACTGCTCCCACAAAGTAGCCTAACATGAACCCCTAAATAGACACACCTAGATCTTAAAATTATGAGGTATTATTTATGTGACACAATATTAATTTCACAACCAATTCATATTTTTACATTCTTTCATATTTTCCATTCAAATATAATAACTGGTCAGTAAAGTACCACTAAGATTGTATGTATTAAGTAATGAGACGTTTTAGTGTAATTTGCATGAGAAGCCTTAGAAAAATTGCAATTTAATATTAATAACTTGCTCATTAGACATTACTATTTAATTGTGACTCTTTTATAGTCGTACGTTGCAGTTATAAACGATCTATCACCATAATAATATGTAGGATGTATTGTACAAAGTTTATCACAACTGAAACACCTCCCCCTTTAGAGACAAGACAAGCCAATGTGCGAATATCTAGTTTTTAATGTAAAAACTGGACCAGTAACATAAATAAAATATACTTACCAAATCAAGGCAGGTTACAACGTTATGAAAATCCTATGAAAATCACAGAAAGTACAGCAACTTAAACTTTAACACATGTCGTAGTCGCTGTCGTAGCGTAGCTCGTAACATTTCATTCAACCGCATTCAACACAACTTCAACTGAGTTCAACTTCATTATCTTCACTTCACTCACTTCACTTTACTTTACATTTACACGCAGTTAGTAAATTTAGTAATACACACAGACAGACACTATAATTATTATGACACAGAGACACAGGTCACAGACAGCACAAGCACATGACAAGCACAGACTTGACTTCACATTCACAGACACAAAATATTACTCAGATAAGATCATAAGACAGACTTGTTGTAGGCTAGGTTGTTTTTACAAATCACAGATTATTGAAAAAACGGTTTCAATCACTTTCACATTAAATTATTATTATACAAAGTGCTTTACAAAATTGAAAGTGGTCTCATATTCGTTTCGGCTACAAAAATCCAATAAAAAAGTAGGTTAGCTATAAAATTTAAAACGAAAACTTTGATATTAACCATATCTTTTACCATATCTTCATTATCTTTATAATATTATGTAATTTGGCCTTTAAATCCCGTGAATATGGAGCTAACGTCACGTAAATGATTATCAAATTTACAAGTCAAGCTCAAATGTAAGAAAGTCGGAAACACAAAATGTTGAAACTGATAAACAATATGGTAAATAAATTTTATAGTATGATAAAATATTTGATTTTGTTGGAATGTTCCTTACTATGAAATAACATACAAACTAAATGTTCCTTAATATGAAACAAATACATACACAAAAAAATAATTCACCAGCCTTATTCCCATCGCGTGGCGTGAAGGAGAAAACTATTGAGATAGTTTTGTGTTTCATCTTCATCTTTATATAGTTTATACCATCAACTTAGGTAATCACACAGTATACCAAACTGGGCCACAAAAATAAAAATTACACAGTCATCAGCATCACGCAAATTAAGCCACATAGTACACTTCTTAGAGCACTTAACGGTCGGTCACACTCATAAAAAAATAAAAAGAGGGTATAATTAAAATCAATGCATGACATTTTATTTTTATTACATACAAATATTTTGCTTCCGATATTTTAAGCGAAAAAGCATTATGGAACTTTTATTTGAAAGTTGGTAAATAAATAATAATTGCTATTTTTGTAGCTATTACAGTAAATAAAAACTTTTATACTGTGATCTTAGACTATGTACACTGTATTGAATCTGTGGTTTAATTTGATAATTTTATTTACGTCATTTATGTTTTTTAATTACGCTTTACTTCTACCATTGACGTATATAATACGGACGCGACATATTGTTCTTTTGGTACTAAAAATGCTACTGCCAAATGAGGACGAAAATCCGCCATGTTTTGTGTACAGATGACATTGTCAGTCACAGCGGTTGGTCGGTACGCGTATTTGCGATAACGAAACGTAACTAGTTAACAGTTCTCAATACCATGTTTTGAAACTATTTATTTTAATAACTATTTATTGACGTTCGTAATAGGTATTAGTAATGTAAAATGCTCATTGCTCGGTAGGTACGCCTATTTGCGATTAAACGAAAAGTAACTAGTTGTCAGTTCTCAATGCAATGTGAATGTTTTGAAACTATTTATTTTAATACGTATTTATTGATTTGACAGTTGACACAGGTATTGGTAGTTGTAAAACTTAGCAGTTAGCGGGATCAACGAAGTAACACTTTATTATATAAACAGTTTCGGACACGGTTTTTCAATTTGTTCGTTTGGTGCGTAATTTACGTGTAGCAACTCATAGTTATCATCATCATCACTTTTCGCCTGTTATACAGTAACGAAGAACGATAAATAGTTATTCACTTCGGCATCTGTCGGTCGTTATCGGTTTGTTTCGGTCCGCTTGGTTGTTGCGTTCATGCGTTGGTTCGCTACGCTAGTAGCGGCGCAGATAAATAGTTTCGCCTGATAAATTGTTATTGTAAAACCCAATACCGTATTTTAGGTATTGTACCGATACATAGTTTCAGAAACTATTTACGGTTCGCACCGCCCACGCCTAGTCAGTCAGTTCAGCCGGTACTTGTCTTGTCAAAAAGTTGTGGTCAAAGTCAAATCAGCCATCTTTAACCATACACAGGTACGCTTTAAATAAAATTAAAAATATTGGTTTTGTTGTTGTTGCCGGTAAAATAAAGGAACATTTACATTATAATTAGCAAGGATCTTAAGTGCAGTTATAGGTCCTGAGTAGTTGATGTCATGACTTAAGTTAGCAATGAAGCCGCCATCTTTTGTGTCCAGATGACATAACAGTGGCACGCATTTTTTGTTGACATGTCACTTCCATAGGTTTCATTTTCATCTTTCTATGACTTCTACAGTTCTACTACTAATCTACTTGTAAGTACAAGTACTCTGTGATTTACGTGTGGTGAATGCAAGGTGAACAAAAGTTTTCTTTCAGAAAAATCTAAACAAATTCTTTTAAAGTTACAAGTTTTCGTACTAAGTATTAAAATTGTATTTGTTGTATTATCCATTTATATCTACAATTCAATAAAATAAGACCCTTCACGTCTAATAAATTGTGAACATTCAAACGTAAGTAGGGTTATTATTACCAACGTATGTATGATTTTTACTATTTTAAAGCAATCGCGACCTAATATTTTTATTTAATCATAATGAATGCCCATTAACTGCATCACTATTGAAATAAATCTTCTGTTAAAAAAATTGAAGTCATGTTCCTTAGGATGTGGCACTTCTGATGTTATGTGCATAATAATAAATCATCTAAAATCACCTCATTTCGACGTGTTGCAGTTCAATACATATGAAATGTATTGTTTTAAATAGTAAATTATATTAGTCTTTTTTATTCTAGATGCCGGTAGCAGATGAGATACAGTCCTCATGGGCTGATGAAGTTGAAATCGATCAGGGAGCACTCCCACCACCTTCAGAAGTAGTCGAAAATGGATTGAAAATTGTTACTGAATATAAATATGATAATGACAACAAAAAAGTCAAGATTGTAAGAACTTACAAAATTGAGAAACGTGTTGTTTCAAAGGTATTTCTCTCTCTCTCTTTCACTTAATCTATAATTGGGCAGTATAAAAACAATTCTGTACATTTATTAATTTGATTATTGTTCAAATTAACAGAGCATTGCTAAGCGTAAGACCTGGAGTAAATTTGGAGATTCTGCCAATGACAAACCAGGACCCAATCCAGCTACTACTATGGTTTCAGAAGATGTTTACATGCAATTCATCACCAGCAAAGAGGAGAGTCAGCGTCCTGATGATGGAGAGCTTGATGGTCTTAAGGTAATTGATGTTGATGATTGATTGAAACAGATTAACAGATGACACATGACAAAAAAATATGTTATGATACAACCACATAACAATCCATTTCATCCGTTCAAAGGTTAATATTTATATGCTGTCATTGTAGAGGGAATAGCAAAAGACGGTTCAATGATTTCAATTTGCCATAATATAAAACAAATAAAAAAGCCATTTAAGCCTCACTAATTTGAAATGGTTATTTAATGAACTTTTTTCCTGATCTAGCCTCAAACCAGTAGTGTGATCTACAAGTGTCGTACTTGCCAAGGTGACCACTGGACCCTGAGCTGCCCCTTCAAGCATACTCAGCTGGCACAAACTAAGGCCAGTGAAGCTGCTAAAGCTGCAGGTTTGTATAATTTGGATACTTTTGACTTAATCGATGATATTTTTAAAATTTAATTGCACACTAGTAACCACTACTAAAACACTAGTAAAGTAGTAACACTAGCAGCCACCCTCGTTTTGCTCCAGGAAGCCTGTCCCTTAGTATGTACCCACACTCCAAAATTGTTAGATGTTACCTGAGCACATTGATGTAAAAACCGCCTGAGCATGAAAATATTTTCATGCGTGTTTGTATTCACTTTATGATAACTCCTATGATATTCCTCCTTTATGATATTCTTTTAAATTGTGTGGTGTAAAGCATTATCATAATGAGTCCAAAATGCTTAAGGTGGCTAATGTATTTAAGTCGACAAGGATTAGTACTATTATGCGTCTAAATAGCTTTTCAATTATCGCACTGTACATGACCATTTTTTTTTAAGTTAAAATGGGTATAGTAAGCTATCTATATATGTATATAAAGATACCACCAGCTAACGACTAGTACAGAGGTTCTCAAACTTATTTCATCTACAGCTCACTTTGAAATACAACTATTTTTCAGCACTTCCCAATTTTTAATTACTTTAATTAATTAAATTATAATGTGATATAATGAAGAGATGTTTATAAATTATGAGTATCATAATTTATAAACATCTCTTCAGCCATTTGATGATCACCGGCTCATTTCAGATTTTCTTATTCATGGGGTTTTAATGAAGTATCTTACATAATTATTAGATATGCATAATATGCTAAAATTGACCTATCAATTTTAGATTCTAAAGCGGCTCCAACCAACAAGTACGTGGCGCCATTCTTGCGTGAGGGCGGCGCTGGTCGCGGCACTGGGCGCGAGCCCCCAGGCGCGCGTCGCGACGACATCGCCGCCATCCGTATCTCAAACTTGAGCAACTTCGCTGTCGAGGCTGATCTTGAAGATCTCGTCAAGAGCTTTGGGCCTCTCCAGAAGCTCTATCTTGCGAAGGAGAAGGTACTTTTGTTTATAATTTGATGTGCAGAGATGATTAATCTCTCAGTGATATTATAAATGTGATATCGTGGAAATACGTCAAATTGTTACCATGATGTTCAGAACCATCTCACATCTGTGTCAATAATTAGTAGTCTCTGTAGTAGTATTTGTAGAGATGAGAGGTTCAACATATCTAATAATACTATCACAATTAGTGCTTGTACAATTTTAAATATTAAGCATTTTGTATATAAATACAAAGTCAAAACAAGATGCGAAATTGCTTATTCTTCACTAATCAAATGCTAATACATTTAAAATTTGATTTTTTTATTTCAGAGCACTGGCCATTGCAAAGGATTTGCTTATGTCCATTTCAAGTTCCGTGCTGATGCAGCTAAGGCAATTCAAACCCTCAATGGTCACGGTTACGATCACTTGATCCTGAATGTTGAATGGTCCAAGCCTCCACAAAATAATTAGATATAATGATGGTTTATCGGTCAGTACTCATTTATCAACCTGGCACATGACCAGCGCGTCCTTGCATCACACTCACACATATAAACTCTCACTTATCAATTCAGTAAACCTCACTGGATCATTTCGCTCACTAACTCATGGTTTCTTCAAGGTCAGTGCATGGATTGTTTGCTGTTGGTGAGTGTTTCACTTGATTTGACAAAAATCAACATTGACAGTCCTGGTTGGGTGCCAGGTTGTAAGACAAATGATGACTGTATTTCTCCATTGTACACAAATGTTTTAAATAAACTGCTATACAATCTATTTTCTTTTTTATTTAAAACATTAAAATTATTTCATTAAAACATTTGAGTTAATTTAAGTTTATAGGGATGAATTAGGTCTATAGGCTGACCATAAGGCAAGCCAATTTGAGCTAGTTTTACACTTTGATTAAAATCAAAGTTGTTTAGTTCTTTGCTAAAAATGTGCTTGTATAAAAATGTTGTTTTATAATCCTTTTGAACATTTATTTTTTAATAATACAATACATAAGTAGTGGCAAAATATCAACATTTTTTTAAGCAGTTAAGTAATTAATAGACTAGTCAAATAGAACATTGAAACCACCAAAGTAGCATAATAAATTAAGCTTAAATATTTTGCTAAAAACTATAACCTACCTTAAAATATAATGATGTGCTTATCCCAAAATAACTGATATATCCTTAACATGTGAAGGAAGTGACATATTTAAACAATGGTTGTGAAACGAGTATAAATTGTTGCTAAAACTGATTTGCTTTAAATATCAATATCATATCTGTCATCTTCACTGTTTGGGCTGTAGGCTTCTTCAGGCATCCGGACTTCCCCACAAAACATAAGCTCAACATAATTAAAGTAGTCGAAAGCAATGTTAGTAAGCATTGCTCCAGTTGTAACACCCAATATTGTGCCTATGACGGGCCGTTGACCAACCGAGCTTCTTAGGATTGCCCACATAAAGATGGAGCCGAGGGGCCAGAGGCAACCTCCCAGGAAGGCCCAGGAGAATCTTCTGGCAGGAGCAGCTGCCGCAATGTGAGGTCGCGCCCAGAGCCACAATCCAGCTCCCCCACCAGCACACAAGAATAAAACGTCTGTTAAATCTCTTTTTGGAAACAATCTGGAAAATGATGAAATGAATCCATTATTGACAACTTTCATTTTACGAACTTACTAGGTGTATAACTGAAAAATTAGCCTTACCGAATCATCAGGTGGGGGTTCATTACACTCACAGACAAAGTTGTATAACTAAAAAGTCCTTGCATCGGTAGATAATAATACAAGACATTGTCTCTTGTGAACGGCGGTAATTTCACTTTATTTACCGATTTATTTAGATAATCAACAGTTTTTGGCATCGACGCCGGTAAAGTAGATAACTGTTGCCTGACATTTTGATAAATTTTTTCTAAAATTTCCATTCTTCTCGAACAAACCTTTGCTTGTTGCAGTGTTTAATTAATTAGTACAGTTTAAGGTTACGTTACACATTATTTGGCAAGTGTTAGATTTGTGACGCTATTTATACTATAATTTGCGAACTACTAGGTACTACCATAATAAATAGTGATAGTCTGATAGACTGATAAATGAACAGAGAAAACAATTCTATCCAATCGAGATGAATTTCTAGCTAGACTTCATCACTTCACGTTCATTCACGTCATGTGGCATGACAAGTGACATGTCATGATGTCAATATTGTCAACTGTATTTTTTATTTTTTGTCATGTGTCATTTAACTTTTTTATTAAGTTATCTATAGTGTGAAAGCATAGATATACTACTATTTACTTTATGTAGATTTAGGTTCAGCTACTTTGTGGTGAATTAAAACGATGACACATTCGTTCGTCACTTATTCTTTTAACACTAGTTTATGCGTAGGCTCTGACATGACATTCACTTTTGTCAGAACACCAAACCAGCACATCTTATCGATTTAAATGTACCTATTTCCAGGGAAGGTTAATCTGTAGTAAACGACTTAACACCGTGATTTCATTTTCACACTTTACTCAGAGAGAGTGGAGTTCGGGAGTGTTGGTAGCGTCAGTCATTGAGTCCATAGAGTAACTCTTATCAAAACATTAAACGCATAAATTTAAAGTTTTTATCTAAAAATAAAGTTCCAACAACGCTTTGAACGCTTAAATTAAATGACAGTTGACAGACCAACAGCTGTCAAGTCGAATAAAAACGCCTTTTTTTATTCGACTCGTGCTTCAAGGCGGATCTTGGGCGATATTACTAAATGCAAATTAGGGCCTATCCTCTCTTTTCTTTAATCGTTGGATTGAAGTCATGTCGGTTGACTGATTGACTGCCTGACACGGTGACGTGACACCGTGACAGTGACACGCCTGACACTGATACTAACATGTAATGACACTAATGACACTCATAAGAGTCTATGTAAAATTAAAATTGTAAATTGTAATTTATTTACATTTTGCATTTGGATTGGAATTGGAAACAAAACAAGTAAATTAACTGAATAAGTAATAAACAATGAATAAATTGCAACGCAAAATAGAAATAAGAGCAAATAATTAAAACGTAGTTTTGTACGTACTTTGTGCAAATCAATACCTATAACCTGTAACCTACTAACATAAGTGGGTCTGGTACTGGTTTTAACCTCTTTTCGATTTGGATTTGTATTAATTTGTGAAAAATAAAAAACCATGAATATATGAAGACCAATATGACACCGTATTTACCCTTTCAATTAGCTGCTAAAGCTATATATAATTCTAAAGATGCAATATTGCATAGATTCACTAATATGTGTAAAATAAATTTGAGAAAGTATTCTATATTAGGCATTGAAACTTCTTGTGACGACACAGGATGTGCGATTATAAATGACAAGGGTGAATTATTAAGTGAGAAGTTGCGCTCTCAAAATCTGATACATCTAAGAAATGGTGGCATTATACCAGATGTCGCTCAAGACTTGCACCGTAAATACATTGAACCGACAGTTGAAGAGACTTTAAATGCCGCTAAATTAACAATGAACGAAATCGACGCCATAGCAGTTACTTTACAACCAGGTCTTCCACTTAGTTTGGCAATAGGCAAAAAGTATGCAAAACACTTGGCTAGAATGCATAACAAACCAATAATCCCGATTCATCATATGGAGGCTCATGCTTTAGTGGTAAGGATGCAGCATCAAATATCTTTTCCTTATCTAACATTGCTGATATCTGGAGGTCATTGCCTGCTAGCAGTAGCAAAAGATGTAAATAAATTTTTGTTATTAGGAGAAAGTATAGATACTGCCCCAGGAGAAGTCTTTGATAAAGTAGCAAGGCGATTGAAACTACGAAACGTACCTGAATATTCACAAATGTGTGGGGGTCAGGCCATTGAAACTGCAGCATCTAAGGCTACCAATCCTCACATGTTTCAACTATCAATGCCGTTAATGGACTACAGAGATTGTAACTTTAGTTTTGTAGGACTCAAGACATCTGCATTGTATAATCTGTTTAGAAAAGAGAGAGAACATAATGTGACAGCTGATAAACTTATACCAGAAGTTAATGATCTATGTGCAGCTTTGTTAATGACTGTTACTCGTCACTTAGTTCATAGAACTCAGCGAGCTATGGAGTTCTGCGAGCAAAATGAATTACTTCCTGAAGATAACAAGCAGCTTGTTGTATCTGGTGGAGTAGCCTGCAACAACTATATATTTAACGCAATGTCAATGCTGTGTAATGAGTTTGAATATAAAATATTCCGACCATCTGCAAAGCTCTGTACCGATAATGGTGTAATGATAGCCTGGAATGGTTTAGAAAAGTGGAGAAGAGGGATGGATATAGTAAATGATGTAAATGGTCTGGATATAAAGGCAGTAAGTCCTCTTGGTGAAAGTCTTATTAGTGAAGTTTCACGAGCGAAAATACCAATAAAGCTAGTTAAGCTTAGATTAAAGTAATTAAGGTATTGTTATTTATAGTGAACATGTAAATAATTTTTATGTTTGCAATCTGTAATATACAAAATAATTTTTATATTTCTGTTTTTATTTAATCATAAACAATAAACAATTATTATAAGTACCTACCTAGTAATTTTAGGAAATTTAGTAATGCACAATGTACTATGCACACACAAATGCACTAATTATGATATGCATTCGGTATATTTATATAAAAATAATAAAATTAATGTACGGAAAATTTATCATCATCATCACTACCCATAACTGTCCCACTGCTGGGCACGGGTCTCCTCTCACAATGTGATGGGTATAGGCCATAGTCCACTTAATTTTATTAAAATGTAAGGTTGTATTTAAAATATTTTATATTATTAAATTGAATTAATTTTTTTTATTATGATTATGAATAAATTACATATTACACAGCATATAATTACAAATACATTACAGAAAGAAAATAAAATTATAATATTGCTTTCCATTTAGTAGGTACTTACTATTAATTATTTATTATTCACTACAATCTCACTTGAAGGGAAGTTTCTTAGTAAAAAGTGAGGCCAAAAAAGGCCAGAAACAAAACAAGGCCGCCAGACGGGATCGCATTTCAGATAAGACGACAAAAAATCCAACTTTGATCACTGGTCAGGACTCCGGATGGACCGGAAAGATTATCTTCCACTAAGCTATTAGCTTACGCACATTATAGGTATTATCTCCATCAAAAATTCCGCGATACGAGACCTACGAATTGTGATAAATAGGTACTTAGGTGACAATAACTCAGTCACCTAAATCCCCACAATCATGAGTAGGACTCTTAGGATTTCAAGGAATGTGTCTCGGTAAAGCTACCTCTTGATAGATTGTGAACGATCTACGGACATATCTGTTAGTGATAATAATAGAGGGCCTGGAATTTTTGGTGCCCATGAAACGTGAAATTAACGTGATAATTAGATTACCTACTCCTTTGTCGTCTAATAACCTAAAAAGCTAAGAGTATGAAATATTTAGGTTCCTACTTCCTTTGATTATAATTATCGACTACATACCTAATATAAGTTTTGCCCATTAGGTACTTAGGCTGGGACCTACTGGTTATTAGGTATACAAGTTTGATGAAAAGAGATCGAAATGTTTTTGTATCCTCACTCTAAAAACGCGATACTATGATTATATATGGATCATATGCAGCGTGCGGCGCAATCGGCAGGAGCTTAGCACTTTTTTATACTTGTTTTGTTTATGTGCATCTCATTTCAACGCTATCTGCCTATGTAATATGAGGCTCAGTCTGTATTGCGTCGCTATCTTACACGGACCTTTCCATAATAGAATTACTGTTTAGATATGTTCAAATTGAAACAAATAAGAACTTCAATAAAAAACAGGCTAGAGTGTTATGTAGTCCAAAGTGTTAATTTGTTTCGTCGAGCCAGTAATACGAATGTAAAAACTAAAAATATTGAGTCAATGAAACCCATGAATTTTAATGAAATTCCCGGTCCCAAAAGTTATCCCGTTATTGGAACTTTATATAAATATTGGCCATTTATAGGTAAGTGTTACATTGTACTTAGTCCAGATTGTAATACCTTTGTAATAATGATTACAGATTACAACTTCATATAGTTCAGAGACGGGCAAAATGTAGGTAATCATGATATGGATTACTACTTACTTACTGGAGGCCCCCGCGCCCGCCGCCAAGAACGCTCATAACTACCTTTACTCGAAAAGCGTTCGCGGGCCATTTCCGGGCCCCCAGATGTAATTGTAATCTGAAAACATGAATAATCATCATGAATATAATTTTTCACCTGAAAACATGAATATAAATTTTGCTCATCTCTGCATAATACCAACATCAAAAGTCTGCCATGATAATTTATTTTGGACAATATTATTCTTCACCATAATTAAATATCGTGATAATGAATTGAATATTATTAGGCCCATCCCATAGTTGTCTTAATCGGCCCGGGCTGTGCCGCCGTGCCCGTGGACATAAAAAAACAATTATTTTCCATAAATATCACTGGCAACACAGAAAGTCTAGTGCTTTTATATTTTTATATTATGCAGATCCGGCTTTAATGTAGAGCCAGAGGAGAGGAGCACTTTCACTAGGCGCCAGTGGGCAAGGAGCGCCAACAGTGGTGGTTTTTTATAGGGGCTTTTGAGATCTTGTAACCTATTGATCATAGGACGCTGAAAGACTTTCTCACTCTACCTGTGTTGTGATCATTTGTTAAAAAAAATGTTGGTACCTACCTATACGTTATAATACGGCATGTAGGTAGCAGGATTTTTCATAACAGTTTCTTTCAGGTGACTACGACGCTGAAACTTTGGACAAAAATGCGTGGCTAAATTGGCGACGTTATGGTGAACTAGTGAGGGAAATGCCGCTGGTTAAATTATTACACGTCTATGATCCTGATTTGATCGAAACTATCTTGCGTCAGAACGACCGATATCCAGCCAGAAGAAGTCACATTGCCATGTTACATTATCGTTTGAGCAAACGAAATGTCTATAATACAGGCGGCCTGTTAGCCACGTAATATTAAAATTTTCCTACCTACTCATATAATGTACTCCCTTCTGTAGGGGCTCCCTCCTTGTCAACTCCCGGCTAAACGACGGCCGAAGTTATGACACCAGGTTTCTCTTGCTGGAGACTTCGCTGGGCTCTTTAGGAACTACATAGTTACGCCCTAACACCATCGAACTGGACTAACTAAACTATCCTAGTCCAATCCTCATTTGAGTCTTGTTTTACCGCCGGCCGTGAGGCCGTCGGGCCGTGAGGACTACCTAATCCTAGTGAGGAAGAGTGTTACCTAATTACCTATAACAATAAAATTATTTGAATTTAGAGTTTACACAAAAAACGTAAAATTTATGACCTTTCAGCAATGGTCCTGAGTGGTGGAAACTTCGTAGCACATTCCAAAAGAAATTTGCTAGCCCGCAAAGCGCTAAAGAACACGTGGAAAGCACAGACATAGTAGTGACTGAGTTTATTCAATGGATAAAACAATACAAGATGTCCCAAAATGATTTTCTGCCATTTTTGAATAAGTTAAATTTAGAAGGTGTGTTATTATTTTTACTTGTATCGACCCCAATTCCAGCAATCTATCCATTCCATGCCAGCAAACAATGGTTTCGTAAGAGGCGACAGGAGGCGACACCTGCTTGCTGGTGGGTCTGAAACCTTGAAGGTTGTCTAGCTACCCCACGTTTTTGCTAGAGTCAGCCCTCAAACGACTTGTATTACGGCTGGGAGTTTGAGAGCCAGTACCTACTTTCACTGAATGAATGAACTTCTACTGGATTTTGGTAGCAGTCGTTAAGCCATGTCAGATACCTTCGGGTGGCTTAAAAATTTCTGACACTTGGGTTGGCCACTAACCCCTCCACCAATCCGCACTGGAGCAGCGTGGTGGAATATGCTCTAGGCCTCCTCAGGTATGAGGAGAGACCCGTGCTCAGTAGTGGGCCATCAATGGTTTGAAGCCACCTACTTTCATACTTTCCACTTCCTTTTTTCATGGCCGGTAACACATCGGTGATTTTCTTTGCCTTTGCCTTTGATGTTACTAACCACCGTAAAAAATAATGATGATTTTTCAGTTATCGGTAGAATTGCTTTTAACGAGCGGTTTCGAAGTTTTGACGACAAAGAACAAAGTTCAGATTCACGAAGCAATAAAATTATTGCTGCAGCATTTGGTTCCAACAGTGGTATTATGAAATTAGATAAGGGTGTTCTATGGAGATTCATTAAAACCCCTCTGTATAAGAAGTTAGCATCTTCTCAAACGTATTTGGAAAAGTAAGCAATTATTACAATAACATAATTTTTTATCTATCTTTATTTTGTGAATTTCATTACGGTTTATGGAATGTTACAGAGTTTCGATGGAAATTTTACTGAAGAAGACCAACTTCTTTGAATCGGCGTCTACTGTACATGACAAATCTCTTCTCAGTTCCTTTTTGCAACAACCTAATCTAGACTTAAAGGATGTTAGAGGAATGATGGTCGACATTTTAATGGCTGCTATTGATACCGTTAGTGCAATCTCTTTTATTGTTTTTTTTTTTCTGGAACGATGTGAGTATACCATATAAAACTTATTTTTCAGACAACTTACGCAACAAGTTTTGCTTTGTATAATCTAGCGCGAAATCCAGAATCACAAAGAAAGTTTTTTGAAGAAGTCAGAACTTTACTTCCGTCAAAAATGACCAAGATCACACCTGAACTTTTGTCTACTGCAATTTACGTAAAGAGCAGTGTCAAAGAAAGTCTCCGTCTCAATCCCGTTTCTATTGGTATTGGTCGAGTTTTACAAAAAGATTTACTGTTGAAAGGATATTTAATCCCGGAAGGAGTAAGTGCTGTGCGGTTATTCTATAATCTCACTAACCAAACTACCTAACCAAACTATTGATATAATTCCTCCCTTGGTGCTCGATACCTACCTCAATGTTACAATTGAATCCACCATAATTATGTAATTAACGTTGACAATATTATGTTTAAACCTCGACTATATTGGAGTATTTTAAAACCGTACATTGATGCGAAACTGATGAGTAAAACTTTTATATTTTTCAGACTGTAATTGTTACTCAGAATATGATAGCATCTCGGATTCCTCAGTATGTCAAAGACCCTTCATGTTTTAAGCCGGAGCGTTGGATTCGTGGGTCTGCAGAACACGAAGCTATACATCCTTTCCTGAGTTTGCCATTTGGATTTGGTCCACGGTCATGCATAGCTAGGAGATTAGCTGAACAGAATATGTGTATTACTTTAATGCGTGTAAGTGTCTTTATTTTTCCATAATGTTTATAAAAGAGAACAAACCTATATTATGTTTGATCACTTGTTGGTTGAAACTTGCAATCATCATTTACTGTTCATTATGTTGCTTAATGAGTTAATTCACAATAAACTGCAATTATCTTATAAGCAAAGTAGTAAATAGGTTTTCCAATTTAAAGCTGATACTGTGTAAGTGTATGATAAGTAACCCGAACGCATATTTTTGTTTTGTTTAATATTTCAGTTGATACGGGAGTTCGATATCAAATGGATGGGCGGAGATTTGGGCGTTAGAACTTTGTTGATCAACAAGCCCGATCAACCCATCATGTTGTCTTTTACTCCAAGATCTGTATAAACTAAATAGTTATAAATATTTTTAGTCGCGACTTATTATACCTAAGAATTATATTAAGCTCGCTATTAAGCTCGTGACTGACTCATCAACGCAGAGCCGAAACTGATTCTGAGTTACGAAATAAATCTTAAGCTGGTTTAGATAACATTGATAATAAAATACATAGGTTCTTACAAGTTATTCAATATTTTATTTATTTACAATCATACTGGACATTGCCATCTTACCCTTATTTTACATTGTACTTGCACCTAAGCATCTAATATAAAATTATTATTCACTTTCCATAATTATTAAAATGTGCCAACTGGTAAGGGGAGAGAGGAGTCATGAATACTTTAATATGGTTATTTGTAATAATATTTGGCACAATACGCTCCGTAATCATTCCTTGCGCGCATAAGTTCGCATCTGTCATATTTTTATCAATTTTTGACGTCTCTTCATCTTTTGTGGACTCCGTAGTATTGGTGCCATATGCATCATCCATCAGGCCCCTGAATTTTTTATATATTTCATTGAACATGCGATTTATGGGTGTATCACTATCAGAATTACATCTTGCACATGGCGTAGCACAAGGTGCAAATAGAATACGATGTTCTGGAGTCGTAACATTTGGCGTCTGAACTATAACTTGAATTGGTATTTTGGGCACAATAGGGGGTATTTGTGGAAGTTTAGTTATTACAGGAAATACAGGATTTTGTACTAAGACGGGGTGTACTGGTAATCGTGGAAAATGCGGTTGTATCGGTATAACTCGAATTGGTAATTTGGGCACAATGGGGGGTCGCGCTTCTAGGGGTTTGGATATTACAGGATATACAGGTGTTCGTACTAAGACTGGGGGTGCTGGAAGACGCGGAATATGCGGTTGTATCGGTATAACTTGAATCGGTAATTTGGGCACAAAAGGGGTTAACGGTTCTTGGGGTTTGGATACTAAAGGATATACAGGTTTTTGTACTACGGTTGGTGGCACCGGTATTCGCGGAAAATGCGGATGTATCGGAATAACTTGAATAGGTAATTTGGGCGCAATAGCGGGTAGCACTTCCGGGGGGGTTTGCACTAAGATTGGGGGCACCGGTAATCGTGGTACATGTTGTATCGGAACTGTAATGGGAGGACACGGCATTGAGTTACATAAATTAGGAATAGCGATTGGTATTTTCGGTGGATTTGGAATACTGTTGATAAGTACTGGAATATTATGAGCTACGCCTGCGGGAACTATCACAGGCGGGGGCGGTGGGAGAAGTGGGGGTAGAGGAGGAAGAGTAGGAGCAGGAGGAAGAGCAGGCAAAGGCGAGGGAGGTGGACGAGGTATTACTATTTTCGGCAGTTGTGGTATCTCAGGTTTACTAACCACGGTACTTGGTTCTGCGCCAGGAGTCTTCGATATTATGGAGACACCTTCAGCATTCTTCATGTGGCCTTCTTTGTGATAAGTGAATGGAGAACCGATAATAAACTTTGGTTTTATGAAGAGATTATTGCCTTGCTGAATCATCGATGGAGTTGGCAAGTTAGTCGATGTTCCATTTGACGGGTTTCTAATTTCTATTTTCTTCAGTGCTTCAGTCTCGGTGACTATAATTTGAGCAGTAGCATTGCATTGAGTTGTAGCATTGCAGTTCTCCTCTGATGATTGGGTATTGGATATCAAAAGTCCAATCAAAACACCCCAATGCATCCATTTTCCAGACTAGAAAGAGAAGTGAGATATTTGTTATTTATAGTAGAATATCGTAGTATTTAGAAGTACATACAAATTTAATGTCCTGAGTAACCGAGATGTAGGTAATACTAAGGGATCACCCCAACTATTAGAAATATCAAAGTGCCTCCATAGCAAAAGTTGTAGTAAATGAAGGTAATTTACAAAAAGTACATAAAAATTTAAGGTTCGGTGTAACTCATTTGAAACCATAAAGAATCACTCAAAGCTGTCTTATTATAATTAACATTTTCATTAGTGAGGTGGTAGAATAAATAATAATATGTTGCAGAACAACGTCTGCCGGGTCAGGTAGTTATTTAAAACAAAAGTTTGAAAATGTAATACTAAGATTTGCAATGTTTAGGCTAAAAGTAGTATTATGATCCTGAGATCTGTTCTGGACACCTGTCTTCGCGTCAGGATAAGTTTCACTCAAACGGTAGGGGTTGGTCATGGCGGCAGACCGGACAGGACAGTCTAATTATAGAGAAAATAATTTCTAAATGGACGGGGGTAGCTTGTAAAATACCCTAACACCGTACAAGTGGTCGGGTTTAAACTGGCTGTGGCACAAAACTTAGCAATATCCAATAAGAGGGATGTATGAGTGGAAAGGTGACTACGAGTACAATCAACAATGAAGGATACGACGTTAATGTTATACTACTTACCATCATATCTGCTAAGTTGATATTTGACAATAAATGAGTTTGTAGCGACCTTATATAAATGGTCGAATAAACGCAAACTAGGAATAAATCGATTCAAGTTTAGATAATGAGGTTTTTGTATGGTTGATGTAATACATTCTGTAGGTCATTACCTCGCAATTAGAACTTATGACATTCAAGTATTTAAAATGTTTTCTAAATTCCGGATATTACTTATTTATTTTAAACAATTAGCTATGTCGTCGTATAGTTCAAATTATTAATTGTATTTAGGCAATGTTTTTCCTATGAATATCTCTTAACTTAACAATCTAAAACAATTAGGTACGCATAAGAAGCGACTACTTATGGTCCGGTAGCTCGTCTGCTCTTAGAAGAAGAGAGTAATAAAGAAAGTAATAGCTCTTAACCTCTCAGGAACATCGTTTGGCGTATGATTCAAGCAAGAGGGTGGTAGCTAGCCAGTCGGATAAAAGTAAAGATTAATAATATTTATATAGTAATACCAGCGGCCCACCTTGGTGTCATATCAACAGCAGCGCCATTTACCGGGTCCAATTGTGAATCTAAACCATTGTCGGATCCACCTGCAGACACGCAAAAAAATTTCAACCAAATCGGTACAGCCGTTTAGGAGTTCAGACCATTTGAGACCAATAAATAGTATTACATTTTTCAAGTTAACATGTTTCAACCCCCGTATCTTTTACACCCTTACAACTATCGACTTGCAACCACTATATAGTGCACGACGGGAGCCTTGTACCTATTGCCACATACAGACACTATTCGTTTGCGATGCGTAGTTTTGGCTGCAAACTGAAATATAGGGATACACACCTCCAATTCTATATACATAATAGATAGATATATATAAGTATCTAGTTAATATTAATGATTCAATAATAATATTGTGAATATAATCCTTACGCAAAGTCCTACTAACAAACAGCTTCTGTCGCCTTTTACGACACTCTGGTCAGTCATTTGGGAATAGGGTCCGTATACTAGACCGCCTCCCATACAACGCAAAACTTATTCTTACAACAGCCATCTCAGCAGACAACATTTCAGCGAAAGGCTGTATGTTGATTTGTAAGTAAATTTTAACACCTTAACTAGCAGAGAAATAAAAAAATAACAGTATAACGTTTGTTTGTAAATTGGAAATTAATTTAACTACCAGTACCTCAATGGAATAACCTATTAACAGAATATCAAACATTGATATTCTGTTATCTCTATTCCAAGAATGGTAATGTAAAGATAAACTAGAATTTCTTTTTGTATATTACTTAATGTTGAGCCATTTGATCTTTAATATGTATAATCAAAATGTTTAAATCGAACCCCTCACGAAAAGTGCGCGAACGGAGGAGTTATAGATATAAGAGAACTGAAAGCAATTAAAAAAAGAATGCATAAAAGTACATTAAATTGATAAATATAACAGTATACACTACTATATAGTTTACTCTATGATGCATACTAACATGCCTTTGACACGAAATGATGTTTGTTGTTACCTTTTGACAGAATGAATTATGGTCGAAATTCGAGCGCAGAGCGGGTAACTATGGTAGAGGCACGAATTTAAGGCCCCTTTGACACATTAAAATAGTGACGTGAAAAATGTTAATTTAGTATCGAAAAAATATGGTCAAGTGCGAGTGGCATCGATACATTTTTGGAATAAAAAATTGAAGCACCCTTTTTAATTACACATTTGGAATGAGAATCGAATACTGAGTACCCCCTATTAATATCACAAGAGTCTTACGAATCACCTTATATTTAAGGTCTCCTCGGCTTTGAGCTCAGTAGTGGGCCTTGTTGGGTTGAGATGATTTATAGTATATTCATTTATGTAATTGACTTACTTACTTTATTAAAGGTGGCACTGTATTTTGTTAGTAAAAACGTGAAGGAATTTGTTCGCGGTACCATATACTTTGTTTATATGGTCCCGCATTAGTCCATAATATTTAAATATATATATTGTTTCAATATCCATGTAATTAATTAACTTTGGGTCTTAAAGTTTACATTCGATAAATTTTATGACTTTTGCGCATCACTATAGACCATGAAGAACAGCAATTTGCTCCTTTAAATTTATGTAATAATTTATACGAAACTTGATGATCGGACAGACGTCAAGTAAACGTCATACGGGCCTTCGATTTGTGCTGATACTATAGTAATAATAAACATAAACATAATAATATCTAACTGGACACCAAGTTCTGTCAAAGCTCATGTAATGTACAATGTTCTTCAGTTTCTTTAAAATATTTTTTGCGTTCTTTGCTGCTTCAAAGCGCAACTAAAGTATTTAATATGACATAATGGCTGGTGTCGCGTCTCTGCAAACTCGGCGGACAACAGCAGCCTACAAGCAGCAGGCTACAAATTCTAGCATTAAGTAGGTATATCCAGTGAGGGAAACGAGCTGAAAATGAAAGGTGCAACTTGTAATAATACATCAATAATCATTTGGACGACCCGGATGGCGCAATGCTTAACACGCCAGATCGCCGTTCCGAGGGTCCTGGGTTCGATTCCCAGCGAGGCGGAAATTTGAATGTTGAATTTAAATGTCCGTTCTTGGTCTGGGTGTGTGTCTTCTTGTCTTGTGTGTTGTCCATGGCACCCACGACACAGGGAAGCCTAGTGTGGGGCTATGAGTGTGTAGCGTTATTTATTTATTTATTCATTTATTTATAGCGCTCCCTCGCCGGGAGCTCTCGCCAGTAAAGTAACAGCTCAGCTTCGAGTGTTTTATAACATTTTATAACTAACCAGGGACTCCTCGCTCCGCAGGCAGGCCCACTACCAACTGGGCTATGCGGTTGGGGCAATGATACTTATTTATAAAATAAATTCAACATTTCTCACAATATAATATGTATACGTAATTACTTACGGAAAAAGATTAGCAGTCAACTGTTTATGTAGGTACTGGCCGGAGATATCCAGCACTTTTTACCTCAATGTAAATATTTTGTCGTGCTTACTTAAATATGTCATATATTTAGCAGATTTGTATGTGCTACACTTTTGATCTTAAGCTTAACTACTTTAGAGATATGCACTCCTTTTTCTAATCTCACTCTAAAAAATGTAATGTTTGATTTACTTATGGTAACACGACTAAAACTCGCACCAACCCAAGTATCTGTAAATTGAAAATGCATAAGATTGACGATGTTAGGGACACAACATCTCAATTAAACAATTAGAGAACGATAACAGAGATAAATTTGAAGTTTATTGCCTGAGCGATTGTGATAACAATTATCACTTTGTATAAAAATCAAAGACATCAAAGGAAATCCACTTTCCCGGGCTAAGTAGTACAATCATAAGGTATTGTGTTTTGTTATTATGTATTTTTTTTGTAACGCATCGTATGGACATATTTATTTGTGTTTTGTGATTTAATATTCTGATTTCATCTCTCATCTATATTGCATAGCAGTGGTAAAAGAATTCTTATATTATCTTGGTATAATATTGGTATACATACAAGTTATACAATACATGTTTTTTTTGTTTGTGTAGAGGCATACTGCATATTTTAGTTTTATCTTTATGTACATTGGTATGTAGTCATCTGTGAATGTAATAGAATCTTTCTGAGATAATATTTATTGTATGACACTTTTTATTTTCTATTCTCAATAGGATCATCAGCTCATATTGACGACGTTGATGGCGTAATGATTAACGCGCCGGATTGCCGTTCCGAGGGTCCTGGGTTCGATTCCCAGCGAGGCAGAAATTTGAATGCTGAGTTTAAATTTCTGTTCTTGGTCTGGGTGTATGTGTTCTTGTCTTGTGTGTTGTCCATGGCACCCACGACACAGGAAATCCTAGTTTGGGGCTATGAGTGTGTAGCGTTATTTATATATTTTATTTATTATATTATATTGTTAAAAATTTAGTTAATTTTGTTACAAAATCATGCTTAATTCCTTTTTTAATAAGTATATATTTTTATTTCTAGATGATTTTTCTGGGCCTGCTTTGTTTAGCTGCGGCAACTTCAGCTTTTCCACATTTGGAAACCGGACAAAGTTTCATATTTCTTCAACCTGGAAGTCTTAAAATTAACAAAGATGTCGTTGAAGTTACCGTTTCGCGACATAAATCACCACTTGGACAAGAAAATGGATTCTTTGGCATATCTTCTGCTCCACAATTAGGACCATTGTACTATGTTACGTACGAAACCAAAAAGAAATCTGCAGGTGACAAATATAATGAAGAAAGTAAAGAAACGGAAGAGAACTTGGAAGGGAAAGATGACGGGGCAGTTCTGGTTAAACTAGAAATTCCGCTTCCATCCTTTTTTACGAATTTTATACCTTCTTTCCCTTCATCTATTCCTATTCAGTTACCATTTCAGTGGCCTTTTGATTTTCCTTCATTATCGTCTATATTTCCATCAATTTATCCACCCCGAGGATATCCTTATTATCAATAGAGAATATGTTACATCTATAATGTTCACTTAGTATGTATTAGTAATGTTTGTAACTATTGCAACTTTAGAGTATGTTCTAATTTCAATATTAACAGCTGTTTGATTATTTCGATCATAATATTCTGAAGCATTAGGGCCCGTTTCACCAGTTACGGATAAAGTTCCGGATAGCCCTAGGAACTCAACTCCCAGATAAACTACATTTTTTGGCTTCTCAGGTAATCTGATAGAAGTGACAGAGAAAAGTGTTGGTTAAGCTATCTGCCAGTTCAAGTGGTTGTTAGGCGTTATCTGACGGATAAAAAATGTTTCAAGTGGCGTTTCTATAACACATTTGGAATTTGAACTTTAGTACATCATATTATTATAAATCCTACTATTTTCGTTCTATAATGATAAAATTATACTGGAAAATACTAAAAAAGTCGAATTGGATTATTTTGAACAAAAAGTATTTTATTAATTAAGTTTTCAAAATAATTTTCAAATGACAATAATTTACGTAGTAGTAACGAAACGCAAAAAGCGACGTTGCTGCTCCGTCAACTGTTAAGTGGCAGATAAATTCCTAGGGCTATCCGGAACTTTATCCAGAACCGGTGAAACTGGCCCTTAAAGTTTGAAACTGACAATCAAACTGGATTTGTACATAGAAATAAATATTTAATTTTTAGGTAATAATAATAAACTGTATAATAAATTGAGTTGTCTTTTCTCAATTTTTTCCATTTTTTCCTTGTAATGTCCTATACATACTCATCTCATACTACGTAATTTTAATAACTGTGTTATCAATTTATCAAACATTATTTAAAGATTGACTATTTAAAAAAAATAACAGATTTGTATTTTTTACATAAACTACATATTATAAGAAGAATAAAACAAAAAAGAGGTTTTTTGTACAGATATTTATTTATTTATTTCCGAATCCGTCAAGCCAGGGTGAAAGAGTAGGGACAGGGGGTAACGTTGCTGTAGAAACTTGTTTTACTTTTGTCGTCGTCGTCTCTGGCATATTTTCAACCTCCTTTATTTGATGAGTTGTAACTTCAGCCACTGGTTCTGGGCTTACTTTGTCAACATCTCCACGTTGTGCATGTTCACTGTCGTGGTTTGGGAAAATAATGTGTGGTTGCCTATGTTTCATATTCATCGTAGCAGTGTCAACATGGGAGGCAGATGGTCCAAAACTAATATCATACGCGTTGATCGGAACTACAGTAGGTATTTCATGCCTGGTTTCTTTCACCATCTCCAAATTTACTGGATACACGGGAAATCCACGACTTGGAAAAACAAGAGGGTCTTTAAATATCTGCGTTTGCGGTAGTTCTTGCCTTAGACCATTCACGGTATATATCCGCCACGCATTAGCAGAATTTTCGAACATTTGATTATTATTGACATACATTCCCATATTTACTTGTTCTGTTTCTGTCGTAGGTATATTTTTTGATTCAAAGTTGCTGAAATGTCTCAGTGAATATTGATTTAATCGAGGATCATAGAAAATATTGTCATCATAATAATTCGTAGGATAATTTGGAGGCGAATAAGGTAAAACATATTGTGTAAACTGGTTTGCGTTCGAAATTGTCAAAGCCGCGCTGAATAGTATGTGAACAGGTAAAAGTTTCTGAAAAAAAAATACACAATTTTTAAACCTGAAATATAAGAGATTAAGTGGAAAAAGCAGGTATTTCTTATGTAAATAAACACAAACACATGTTGCAGGTAAGGGGAGACATTATGTACATTTATGTATGTATTATATTATCTCGAAATGAAACACGAGTGAAATTCCCAATAATAAACATACAGAGAGATATTATTGATTTTGATTATTATTTTTCAGTTAATAATTTTCACACTGTTTAATAATGCGACTGAAAGACAAGTTTAAAAATCTAATTTTCATAACAGACTCGGTACCTAAGTAACAAAGGTACTTAGAAATAAATACAAAGGTAATATACTACAAAGCTTTAATTTAACAGAAAAAATACGGCAATTTATACTAAAGGGAAGTCAGGATTCTTTTAAAATTAACGATAATATAAATTATATAATATAATAGATACGTATTTATAAACATTATATTTACCTTCATTTTTGATCGTCTGTATTCGGTCTAGTGCTATCTAGCTGGTTAAATCTGTTATAGTGTTATCATAATGTGTAAAGGTATTTTTGTAGTCTGATTTTGTTGTTCAATAATTAGTTAAAAACGAGAAAGTTTCATTTTAAAACCCGTATTTAAATAAACGATATGGATTTGTAATGATAGTCGTTTGTAATTATAATGAGTAACTACAACTGATTGAGTAAGAAATAATTATACGAATATGTATTGGATAGGTAACAAAATAAACAAATTGTTAAAATTTACTTTTATTTACTTAACACAAAAATACTTAAATTATGACGTAAATATTAGTTAAATTAAAACATTTGTGTCATCTTTATATACATTATAAATTAAGAGACACCATACACGCACACTAACAAATATGTGATCAGCTTTTATCCATTCATCTATGACTTTTCACAAAACAAACTGATATTCTATAGTAATTATTTTTCAAAATCTAAATCTCTCTTGTGAGTCACTGCAACAAGTTGTCATTACGATACATTAAAAACAAATGCATCGTCACAATGGCAAATTATTCGCAATAACTATCAAAATGTTACATTAACCAAGATTGCGGAAAAATCAGAATAGTAAAAATAGAAAGCTTGAACTGATTTGCTGGCTGATTAAAAACAAATGTAGGTATGACGAGCTAAATTGCTACTTCATATATTAAAATATAGGTTGTAAGACCTCTGGATTCCTTACTTCCTTTTATATATCCTTTTATATTTAAGGTAAATAACGTGCACGCCCCCACACCCATCAAATGGTAACGCCAGCCAAGTTCAATGTTCTCTTAGTGGTTTTTATTATTTGTTTCACCAAATATAGGTTTGCCTTTACAGTAGTAATCACATGAATATTCTATTTAGTGTTTAATAGTATTTGTTTTTGGTATTTCGTCCTTTGTGTCGAATAACAGTAAATTTATATAAGCAGTGGTATGTATTAAACTTAGCAAATTAGCATTTCAAAGAAAATAAACATTAATAAATTAATTAATGGCACCGATGATAGGGATTATAACGAGGTTGTCAATGTTGTTAATCTACAATTTATGAATAATGTAATATATAGCAATATCTAATAATACACACTGTGAAAAAATGCATACAAAAAATTTAAGCATGATTCGCCCTATACATAAATTTGACTATTCTTTACTGCTAGACAACTATGGCTAAGATTCGTTCGAAGATCAATCGTTTAATTTGTCTTTCCCAATTAGATTAGGTAAGTTCGAATTATCTAGCAATACTGATAAATAGAAGGTAACTGCGACACCCAAAATAATAACAGATAATATCAATTCACTGGTCTTGGATCGTAGGGAGTAGCATCATGTCCTACATATCTATTATTTTTGCGTATTTGGAATCCCTGACCAGGCGCAGTATTATAGTATATGACTCTGCGAATGCCGAAAGGATCAACGTATCCAAAGCTTCCAGTCCTTTCATTTGCGTCTGTCACTTCTTCGTGGTATTGCTTTGGCAGGTAATACCGGAAACCATTTTTTCTAAATGCTACACCATCGTATCCAGGGAACTGAGGCGTGTATCCATCGCCAATCCGTCCATTCGCTTGGTGTCGTCTCGCCCAATCATCAGCGTGTCTATATGAGTTAGGATTGTACACATCGTAACGCCTGCTATCACTGCCATAGTAATTATTGTCTATTGAGTTAGTATTAGACAAATCGTAATCGTAAGGACTGGGTGAAGAAGTCGCTTCATCGGCGGTGATCGGAGGAACAGTAGGCTTAAAATTAAATGTTTGTGAATCGATCGAGTTCGGGGAAACTTCTACATATGGGGTCGAAGTTGGGTGTGGGAAAGGTGATGGAGTGTATGTGCCGTCTGTTGAGAAGTGATGTGGAGGCCCGAATGTTGTAGCAGGTCGCGGTGACGGTGGTGCATGCGTAGTCGTGGTCACTCTTGGAGTTCCACGACCAATGTTGGAGGCAGGTGCGGGAGTGACGCCATAACCGGAATCAGTGGGAGCTGTTTTTGCTATTTTCAACGACTCCTGCAAACGAACATAAAGATTAAAAAAAATTAAACAGACGAACAGAACCTCCTCCCTTTTTTGAAGTAGGTTAAAAATTATTGGATTGTGTAAAGTGATAATTATGTAAGTATAAAACTTTAAACACGTATATTATTTTAAACGATTAAAATTATTTGGTTTTCGTTAGTAGTGTTTTGTTACGTGCGTAATATGATAGGAATGTTTAGCGTTAATTTATACAGGTTCTTGTATTTGTTATTTTATTTCTTTTATTGTTTTTATTAGGTTATAATTTTGGTTTGAGGTTTGTCTATTGAATCGAACTGGTTTACTAAAGGACGGGAAAAGAAGATACGTACTCCAATTGGTCGATTTTCGCCCACGTATACAGTCTTCGATTTG
This sequence comes from Ochlodes sylvanus, assembly GCA_905404295.2. Classification (NCBI taxonomy): domain Eukaryota; kingdom Metazoa; phylum Arthropoda; class Insecta; order Lepidoptera; family Hesperiidae; genus Ochlodes; species Ochlodes sylvanus. Next base: position 9,329,308 of record FR990128.1, read on the forward strand.
TAGATTCTGTAGCCTTGGTCGTCTGCGATGTAGTCTTGTAGCCTCAGGTAACCATCAGCTCCCACCCAACCAGTAGTGCCTAGAATAACACACACAAATACATTTTGGTTTGTGCGATCCAAATGATCATAATTATATTTTTCTTGCAAAAACAATGTAAGGTATGGAACCATATGGGGCATATATTTTGAATTAAGATTATTAATATGACTAATCCAATGTACTACCGTACTGTACTATGGCTACTGTAAGTCAGCTGCTTATGCCAATCGCAAGATCGACTGAGTTAAGCAACTTCAGGGTGTGGTTTGTATTGAATGGTTGGCTAGCGGCAGATATTTTAGAATGGGCACATGCTTTGGAGAACACATTAAGCTGTTGCAAATGGCGATTGTCGTGGGATATTCAATTGGTGAATAAGCTATGTTTACGGGCGATGGAAAAATTATTGGCATTGGTGACGTCATCTAACCCCTTCGTAAATGTAGAGCAGGTAATTCAAAATTTTAGCTTCACGACTTTCCGAATGCGGTGGGAGGGCTTTTTACAAACATCATCAGTAACGTTTTTAAAACAGGACACAATTTTTATGAACTTTGATCACTAAAAAGATACATTTTTATTCGTCAACATGTTGTTCAAGGATCATGCATTTCACGTGGTTTAAACATTCGATATCATATTGTCTTCAATAATAATTTTAATCGTCAGTCGATACAAAATTTCTAGTTAAGTATATTTTTTAAATTCCTAGCAATAATAAGCATACTTTGCAATAGGTAAACTCTTAAATTATTTATGATTAGTTACCGTTAGTTGCGAAGTTTCATCGTTTATCTTATCAGTATCTTCACTATATTTCTTCATATTTCACAGAAATAGGTATGTATTGGTACATACCTCCATTTATTATTTTTAATCTACAAACAAATTGCTAAATAACTTTTGTATATTGTTCAACATTCATTATGTATTAGGTATTGCTTGCTAGAACCGACTTGCTAGAAACTTGGCTTTTACTGTTATCCTATTGTCATTCTAAAATATAAAGTGACTGACCAACAACGGAACCATCTTTGAGCCTCCTCTCTTTCCTGTACTGGCCGTTGTGGGTCTGGTATAGAAAGTAGCGCTCGTCATCTTCATCTGTTTGTATGTGGAACTGGTCTGGATCTTGTTGACCACTGTACCCATCCAGCACTGCCAACGCTCCGCAAGCGAACATCTGCAAAAACAAAAAAAAATTTTCTAACTCAAACTCAAATAATTTTCCATGTAGGTATTAATTAATCAATACACTTAAGAACGTCAAATATTTAGCATCAACCACATCATATTTATGGTTACAAGTGTTACAACCGTTAAATGAGGAAATGTGTGCCGTGAGGGTAAGCAATCACGTTGACCAGATGTTTTAAACTAGAGACATAGTTAATCGAGTTACTGCAGAACAAGAGGGAAGTAATGAATTGGCTTTGTAAACTAGTTAGTTCTTCAATACTTCAATTATAAGACGTCAAAAATATTTCAAGATTGAGTTTTTGAAAAGACGTGGCTATTTGTCTGCTAGATAACAGATTACTTTATCGCCATGTATACCTTTTACCTCTGAGGCTAAACTAAATTAGGTATACAGAGTTCAGCGACTTTGAAAAGGACGCACACCATTGCCTTGCCTCGTCCGTTGATCAGAAAACAAGATGTACACCAAGAGCAGGTAAGGCTGGGTCTTAAGGATAAAAGAGACCGTTTACACACCGAAAATTACTGATTTTAGTTAATGATCATTAAGTTGTAAATCCCTTGTATCATAAATGTGGGTAATATTTAGCTTGCAGTTATATGTTAAGTTCACCGATTCACCGATTTCATAAAATAGCTTTGATCGTTGAGATCGGTTATAATGGTTCCTTGGACCTATGATATAGGGCATGCTTACGAGTCACACTCGCAAATAATACACCTTTAGTTGAGTTGCGTGTTGCTTTTAACTTATTAATCATAGGCTAGGCTCGCGTGGGCTTCAGGATTGTGGCAACGTTTATTATTGACGATGTCAAGGATTTACAAAAAACAAGCTACTAACAAATTTAACGGTAATGAAGTCTGTGCCAAATTTGAAATGCACAAAAACAAGATGTATATAGGTACATGTTTCATTGCTGTCTTTTTATTGTCTTATGCAAATAGATAATTGGAAGTTGTTGACGTCGTGTTTTAGGTTCTGCTTATGTGTAGGTACGGTTAGAAAATGGTTTTTCACGTCCAATGGATTTACTGAGCACTCACAGAATACCTCAAGAATCAGAACCTGGCTGTTTGCTGTTTTCCTCGTTTTTGTATACTTACTTTCTTTCTTTGAGATAATTAATATCTCAAAATTATAGTTAAGTGTAGATACAAATTATAATTAATTTTAAAATTATGATAACTTCTAAATTAATTTATAATAGGGTAACATCAGGAGCAGTGATAGCTGAATGGTTGGAAGTTGGACTCCCGAACCAGGAGGCGGCCCGGGGTCAAACCCCGCACGCACCTCTAATTTAAAAAAATGATGATGTTTGTTGTATGTATGTATGATGAAACAACATATATACGTACAACAATAATCACAACTCGTTTTTCTATTTGTCATTCCACCACATTGTCCTTACATGTCTTTACCACATTGTCATTACATCTTCTAACCATGTGCACTACCCGTTAAATCGGGCAGTGGATTGTGGGAAACAATGGGCATGGCACGAATTAGAGACGGAATCAGTAATTTATTGAACAATAGTTGGTGCCAACTCAACCACGAAGGTCATAGTGTGGCAACGAACACACGAAACTGTTATTCATTAGCGTAATTATCATGGTGAATTAGATACAAAAAAAAACTATTGTGATCCTAGTTATATTCAAAATATTTATAAACGTAGATAAGACTAGAGGTTTGCTCTAAAATAAAATAAACAAATATGACGTTCGAAGTGTATATAAATAAATTATTTAATACCTATACGAAATAAATTATTTGAGTTGGAATTTTTTTAATACTTTATTAATGACCCATTAATATTGTGGGAATACAAGAGAAATTTCACTTAACATATCACATCTGATCATCATTAACATATTACTCATGAGGAAGAACGCATGGAACTGCAAACTAGCATTTTAGTGATATTCATAGAATAATAATACGGGTGTACAACGATCTACGAGGCTGATGGCACAACCTCGGGACCACATACGTGGGCAGGTAACTAAGGACCTACGCGGAAACATTGTACAATGTACATGCATGTTAGATTAGGTACGGTGACTCTTCAGCGAGAAAAACTTCGTTCGGCCTTCGATCTAGCTGTGAGCGTAAATAATTAGCAGTAGGTTGTATTGTGCGTGGCATTTATTTGTTTTTCATAAGGCAATTAACGGCTTTGGTTAAGATGCACGAATTTTGATGTAGATGTGATGTAGTTCTTATGTGATTAGGCTATTCACAAGCAGGGGGGCTAGCGGATGGTACAGCGCTACCATTGCTTATATACGTCAAAATTTGTCAGGTGGGTAAATTACCATACTGGTATTAAACTGAGCGATGCAGAGTTCGGCAACGTATCCGTGATGTTTTTGGTGGTGAATCATCTATTTACATATAATATTAATAGGTTTACTCCCAACGGCCACCACTAAAACAGCCACCAGTGGTGGCCGTTAGATCACTAGATATTAATAATAATCTAGTAAATATTATCGCAGTTTCTCTACATTTCCGACTTCCCCAATTCAGCACTGAGTTAGCCTGTCTTCTGGCCGATATGGATGCACACATAATAAGACATTAAAAATACCCAAGACCAGAGAAGTCATCAAGGGTAACACATATGTAACCGAATTAGAACTAGACTCTTACTAACAATTACTATGTAATCGAACTAACTATTACTATGTAACTACTAACTATTACTAAATAGTAACAATTACTATGTAACTAACGTGGCGCTGCATGCTGTTTTGCTTATCTAAATTGAATTGCGTATTAAATTGATTGATGATCAAATTATTATTTGCGAATCTAAATCTTATTAGTAACCCCATGAAAATTCGTAGAATGGTTTTGAGATCATGATTTATTGGACATTCATTTACGAGTACTTATACAACGAGTATGACGTAGTGTTACTATTAAGGATAACAGAGCATGAGCAAACCAAATATCGGAAGTGATTCATGAGGGTGTTCGACTCACGATTAGTAACATTTTTTCAAATCATTTAGACGAAATCTGATTCATGCTAAGCCTTATTTAGTTATTTTGAGGAGCTGGGTTTTTGCAAGCTACAAGTTCAAATATAGTTTCTACGTAAATATGCGGCTTATTACTAGAAAAACTGAGTTTTTGCACTGGTTACATTGTACTAGTATAGTGGGCACTTAGAAAAATTAAATGAGCAGCTAATGACTACATTTATGCTATAATTAAACTATAATTTCAGAAGTTATTCATGATAAGCCGTAAAATATCTGAATAGCTATTGTGTAATTGGGATTGACGAACTACAAAATCTAAGTGCAGTGGAAAGGTAAATAAATCGGGGTTTAATATAATGTTACAACTACTTGACGTGTAAGGCCATTAAGACGATTTGAACATACATTAAATTAAAGTGTTTTTACCAAGAATTAATTGAATCATGACAGTTGCTTGATGATACAATTAATATTATAATCTATAAATAAAAAAGTAACAAATAGATATTTATTTGTATATCTAATATTTTTGAGCGAAACTATGATGAAGTATTAATAACGCAATATATCCCATAACACTTTTTAGAATTTTTGTCTGTTTCTTTGTTGGTAAGTTTCTTCCCACTCATCCCAAATACAGCTTAATCGATTTATATATCATATAAATATTATAAATGCGAATGTTTGTATGGATGTATGAATGTTTGTGGCTCTTTCACGCTAAAACTACCGAATGGATTTTGCTGAAACTTTACAATAATATAGCTTACACATCAGAATAACACATAGACTATATATTATAAAGATATAGTGTGAATTACCCAAAATATATAACTTATCCTACTAATATGGACGTATGAATATCTGTTTGTTACTCTTTCACGCAAAAACTACCGAATGGATTTTGATGAAACTTTACAATAATATAGCTTACACATCGGATAACACATAGGATATAATTTGTAAAGATATACTGTGAATTATCCAAAATATATAACTAAATCTTTGCAAACCGAAGGAATAAGTTTCCCGAAGCGAAGCGAGGGCGGGTCTCCAGTATATGTATATATATATATATATATATATAAATCGATTAAGCTTAATATACTTTGTATCTTTAAGTATTATATTATACATTAAATAATACTTTGTATTTCATACATTTTCATGTTTATTCAAAGGTTGTTATCCTCTATGTTAATAAAGGACCTTAGGAACTGCACCATTTCTATTCGTATTTCTAAACAATTTAAACGTGTAAGAATGTGGGGATCTTTTTGCACGTAGAGAAAGTTTAGGTCCTTATTACTTACTTTGCAAGTATTATGATGACTCCCTAGCTCAGTTGGTAGTGACCCTGCCACAGAACGCAGTGTCACGGGTTCTATTCCCAGTCGAGGCGGATGTTTACGGGACCAATAAATTTAATTATATATATCCATGTCACTCTTAATACGCCACAGTACCTACGATATGACTGTATGAATGTTTGTTTATATAAAAGACATCAACGCGATACTTTTTTAAATTAATTTTAAATTATTTCCTAGGAAAACCTTATAACTTCGACGTACTCGTAGCTCAGTTGGTAGCTTGGTAGTGATCCTGTCTGCAAAATAAGAGGGCCCGAGCTAGATTCCCGGCCGAGATCGACATATAATGTGGCAGATAAAGGTTTGTTCTCTCGAGAACCGACCCGTCGCGTCGCCGTCGTGAGTGTTGCGATGCCTTATTTGCCCGACTGCGCAGGGACTTTTAGTCCGGGGGATGTAGTTGACTGTGCAAGTGTTGAAGCTGGAGTGTGTAAGTGATATATTCCACACAGTGTATTCGTGTGCTATTGATTTGCATAGCAGTAGCAGTCCGTAACAAGTGTCGCTAAGTTTATGTGTTTATTCGATCCCAAATGAGTCATGATAATGATTCGTGCTTGCTTACATTACTCGTGATTACGTAAGACAATGCTGTCAGGTTATCCATAAATGGATCAAAACTTTGATAGACACGGGTATCCGGGGTGTTTACAAACAGTTCGTGTCGTAATCAGTTGGCTTGGCCCTTATGACATAATGTCCGGGTCATTTTACTGATGTTGACGGCATTGGGAATACCAAACATAAAATAAACTTAAAACCCGTCTACGTAATAAATTTGCTAAACAACAAAAACAACTTTAAATCATTAGAGATCCTAAATGGCCATTCGATATGAAAAATAGTGTTAGTATTTATTAAAAAATAAATAAAATATGAGTATGATATGGATTAAAATAAATTTATTTAACTAGGTCCCTGCGGTGGAGTACAAGATACTGGCAGCATTTCCTCGCTGTATAGCAATGCTAATGTATAATAATGTATTTTAAGTGTTCATCGTCAATTACCCCAAGTACCCAACCAAGGCTTGACGACAAACATCTGAGATACTAATGTCTGTCATCGCTAGTACTACTAAAACGTTAAAATTGCCCAGCACAGCTATCGATATAACATGGTATTGAAGACAACGCTAAACACGTTAGACGTAGTATTAGTAATTTATTGTGAGGAAGCACTAAATATTAAATTAAATTTAAACATTTGAGTATCAGTTCGCCATTATCATACAGATTTCATCATTATTATTCACTTATTCCGTTAACAGATTAATGTTATGTATTTTCATTGTAACATACACAAAAAAGTAACGTAATACAATAGTCAATTTGTTACATAAATGTTCTCAAGTAATGTATGCATTGAAGTATAATTAAATGGAAGCACTTATTCTTACACAGGCAAATATACTGAGAAACAAAATTTCTCTTGCCTGGGAAACCTGACAACGGGTAATGAAATCAAATAAAATGTGTAAGTTGCGTAACCTTAAGTAATTGTTCATGTTTGTTTGTAAAACTAACCGTAGGCAAATTTATTAACCTAGATCTTAACCTTGCGTTGGAAGCGTATTTTACATAACATGAAATATAAGCGCTCATAGCCCGGTGGCTTGCGTCGATTCTAAGTGATCGACCGGGCGCGGTCGTTAGGTAGGTAGCAGGTACGTACCGCAGGCACGTAAAGTCGTCGGTCCCGGTTGTTATCAATAGATATTAGGTAGCAGTCGTTAATCCATGTCGGAGGCCTACGGGTGGCATAAACATTTCCGACACTTGAGTTCGCCTCTAACTTTCTCACCAATCTGCACTGGAGCAACGTAGTGCAGTATGCTCTACGCTGCATCAACCCATGATTTGCTCAGTAGTTGGCAATTCATGTGTTGAAGCCGTGTGTTATTAATACTTCAAAGTATTGAGACAATTATTTAAAGCATACTTACATGTGAATAGCGCCAGAATATTATGAATACTAATATTTCACATATTTAACCTTCCATGAAACATACAAGGTAAAGGTAATGTGAGTAATTTCGTTTTATGAATCGATTTTATTTAATCACGTGTCACTAATTCATTTGTCCCACACAAATGTATGTATGTTGACCAATCGAATGAGTGGGTTTTCTGGATATGAACACCAACATTATAGCGGAGGTAAAATACATCGCGTGATTCATTCACTCATTGAACAAAAATGTATATATTAATGTAATTAATAGCGTTTTAACGTAGTAATAGTATTATAATTATAATACATGATGTATAGTATTGCAATAGCGAAATTTCTCTACTTTATTTATTATGATATTTCATAAATGTTTTATAATGTGATTTTTTTCAAACAGCATTACATAAATATTTAATTTAATGTCATTTAAGAATCCGAAAGTGTGTTTGTTTGTTTGTACTTCTTTCACGTCAAAACGGAACAACGAATCGATGTGATTTTTGGGATTTAGATAGTTGTAGGGCTAGAGAGTGACAGGCTATATTTTTCGCGGAAAACTACCTCATTTGTTTAATCAAATAAACGCTATAAATGGCGTTAAGGGCACAGTAACGGTATGACACAGAACTAGTACACTTGTAGGGTAAAAAATTATAGGTCTACCTACGTTAAGTATATTTCATTATAAGTTAATTAGAAAAAATAAAGAAATGTTAAATATGCCTCTAGCGTTCCCAATTATCTACCTAAAAAGGTTTCACTTGTCATTAATTTGTCTGTTATGTCAACATAGGTGGTCGTAGTCACGTTGAACATTTGACTGAATAATAGATAGTCGTGAGTTCCCTTTGCATAAAAAGTATAGATTAGGATCTTGTGCGTGGATGCGGAATAAATTCGGTATGTAATACGTGATAGTACCTCCTCAGTTAGTTATTCAATACAACTACAAATATTAGATAATTATATAATTAGGTCAACTACGAGATGCAGGGTCTCATACAAATTTGTTGCGAAAAATTCATCGAATGGCCGAACTAAAATGACGTAGATAATATATTTGAACTACCATTGAAATATCGATCATATTCCTTTTTAATAAAATTAAAAATGTTGATTGTATCTATTTCCTCTAACATCGATGAAAGGACTAAGCCCTTTATGTTCTAAACATCTTTACGTGCACGTCATCCTTTGGCAAGTTCTGTGCATTGCTAAAGATAGTGATGACAATCTTACAACATTAATTAAGCTGCAAATTTATTGCGTACAGGTCCTAATTAACAAATGTTGTTTCTTAATGAGTGTTGATACTAAATCGCTTGGACCATTCATTTTTCTTTTAGTTACACTGTGCATTTTATTACTACGAATTCTATTGTTACGTTTTAGGATTTAATGTCGCGTCGTCACGAACGTATACGAGTAATACATCCATGATTCATCCAACGTCGCGACAATATCCTAAAATGGAGTTCAATTAGATCTGCAACTTGACACATTTTTGGGCTACACTACAGACTACGCAATGGTTCGTCCAAGAGTTTTTTACGCCTACGCGTCACTAAAATATCAACCCGATTCTTGTTTATTAACCCACAAATATGTGCATTTATCTCGTAAGTATATCAATGATAATTATTCGAATACAAGTTAATATTTTATGTTAAGCTGACAAGTGAGCCACTTGATGGCAAAGAGCCCCGTCACCCGTAAACACCAGTAACACCAAAGGCATCACCGATACGTTTCCATGACAAAAAGAAGGAATAAAAGAAGAAAGTGGTATTTCAAGAGTTTTACCAGTATTGCAATGCACAAAGCGGGCCTTTTTTATGGAATGAAGGTAGCAAACGAGCATGCAGCATGACCGACCTAGAACTAGACTCAAATAGCGACTAGGATGGTTAGTCCGGTTGGGAGATGATGTTAGAACATTAGTTGGTTAGTTTGTTAGTAAGTATGAGGACTGGGACAGGGGACTAGGAACTTATTAAATTAATTAGCAAAAACATCTACATATATAGGCTAACACAAATGCCTTTTCTAAACACCGACAATGGACCTACTGCGTTGCTACTACAATTTACAATTAAAATACGAAACCATTGAATATCATTAGTGTGACGGGAATATCGAGGTATGAGATCAGTACGCAGTGAGCGGTGGGCGAGGAGTTATTGAGTTGTGACTGTTGTGAGCGCAGGTTGAAAATATGCTTTATAGTTAACTGTGCAGAGGTTATTTGCTAAGGTTCTAGTTGCGACTCAAAACAGTCGTGGGCGTGGCGGTCACCCACGGCACTGTGTGGGTTCCAGGGCGCGTAAATCCGCATTGCAGGAACTGTTTTGACCTTGGAAGTCAGTTTATTTGCAGCTGAAGTATCTTCACCTGGCGCTTTGTAAATAATAATAATAATAAATGCACACACACACACACACATACCCCGGTTGCGGGTGGCACGGACAACACCAATTAACACCCATGACCCGAGCACAAGTACATATTTATTTGGCACATAAATATCTGCCGACCGGGAATAGAACCGGGACCTCTCGCTTCTCAGGCAGTGTCACTACCAACTAGGCTACGCGTTATTTAGTAGTGTAAGTACTTAATCTTTACAAAAAAACAAACTTCAGTTTTTTTTATGTTTGTTGCCTTAAAAAGTGACTGCATTTTTTACAAACAATACTTATTCAAGCTGCTTAGTCCACTTTTGACTTTAAAAAATTCTCATACTTATGAGTATGTTCTAGAGATCTAGAGGAAAATAACGGTCACTTAGTTCAACTTAGGGCCAGTTTCACCGGTTCCGGATAAAGTTCCGGATAGCCCTAGGAATTTATCTGCCACTTAACAGTTGACGGAGCGGCAACGTCGCTTTTTGCGTTTCGTTACTACTACGTAAATTATTGTCATTTGAAAATTATTTTGAAAACTTAATTAATAAAATACTTTTTGTTCAAAATAATCTTGTCGTACCTAAATAACTGACTGATTTTATTTATTTGTCGCATACGCTCGTATTATATCACGATCTACAAGCATGCCTCATGCATACCCGTGTGACACTCGCCGTTGCACTAAAGTTTTCGTTCTAACTGTAACTGGTTTATCTACTGCCAGTAACGCATATGCAAGCCATATGGAGAGTACCGTAAAGCTTAGTGCATAGTCATTAAGTCTGCACGCATACTGGAATTTAAATGGGGTCGTTTATACATAATTATGTAACATGAGGATGATGTAGATTGTAGATGTTCAAAACTTAGCTTATTCTTTATGCTTATTAAGAGAAACTTATTCTTTTCGTTTACAAATACATAAGTGTTGATAAAAAAAAATTTCGGGAAAAATTACATTTAATAAAAGAGTCACTTCAGCCCTTCATCTATGTATCTTCATACCAAATATCACATCGATCCGTTCGGTCCGCCGCCGCGCCGAAAGAAGGACAAACAAACATACTTACGCTTTTATAACATTAAATAGCATGGATTATTTTTTATTGAAATAAAAACGTAAACTCATTCTTGTATTAATTTATCAGTTCTAAAGTCATTAAAGGGCGAATGTATTATTTTGTTATCTCCTTTAATTACTGTTTATTATGAATAATTGAAGAGTCTTTAATAATTATCGTTATCATGGGCATAGAAAACATTGTAAATATTCTAATTCAATTATGCTTACTATGCATATAGTGGCTTTAGGAGTTCCAACGTAAATGTTCCTACGTGATGTATTATGTTGGCTTATTACTTATGCTTCGTTAACATAGAAGAAGTGAATCTTCTTTATGTGTCTCAGTGGGTACTATAATTATCTATTCTGTGCCGGAAGCGAGGAAAGCGATTCGCCACAATGCACGTGGTTCTCACGCGATGAAAGCTAACTGACGTAACGTGCGCTGTAGCAAGGTTACCAACCTTAACGACATAATAATAATTAGGTAAATATTATACCTACTGAACTTATAATTTCAATCATTTTAAACGTTGAAATTTTCGCGAAAGAGTTTTTGTATCTACATCACTATTATTGTTTGTAATGGTTGAATACACGTTATGAAAAATTAAGTACATAGCTATTGAATTTACAATGGGCGGACTTAATGCCGCCTGGCATTTTCTGTCAGCCAACTCTGCGTGGATATGATAAAGTGTGGTAGGTGTTTTATATTATGATTGTCACCTCATCTATCGTCTATTTACTATTCTCATCCAGTGATAGTCTACTTACTGGTTTCTATGTTATACTTGCACAGGGGGATCGAAATTGAATCCAGAACGCATTAAAAATAAAATAAAGAACTATTGTCACTTGATTGCTGAATAAAGGAGGAACATAGTGAATAAACATGCACACCTGAGAGTTCTCTATTGTTTTGAAAGCTGTGAAGTCTGCATGTACCCCTCACATTGTGACCTGACCCCATCAGTCCGTCCAATATCGGTTATATTTTTTAATGATTTCATACAAAAATATATCAGATCAATTAAGCTGTCGCAGAATTAAAATATAAGAATGGCCTTAATTGTTATTACTAAAAATATATGGTATGCTTTTTTCTTTCACACGAAATACCTATTAATGATTAAAGTTGACCGTCGCCGTCGTCTGTTTCTGTGTGGTCTTATAACGTTTTATCCTATTTACTAATTAAAATAACCTTCACGTATTTGTGTTAATAAAGTCAAGGAAGAATAATTATAATTAGTATGTACTAAAACTACAACTAACTAGCAACGACAATGACTCACAAAAGTAAAAACATGTTTTCATTTACGCTAATTAAGGAAATATCTCTACTTACGTAATTCATAACGATTCCGGAAAATAATTGGTCTAGGAATGTTCTATTTGGCTTTGATGTAAAGCATTGTTTTAGGAGACCATTTACTTCCAAAGTATTATGAGGTATATTTTAAGTAAGGCAGGATATGATTTGCCAGTGTTTTTGTTCTAAATATGACAACAAAAAACACCGTAAACTTCATACATTTTTATCCAATTATATAAGCCCCCATTATTACTTAAGTAACCAGTTTGTTTAAAATAAAATCATAATTAAAGTACACCTACAACACCTACATACACAATTTAAATGATTGCTTGATCGCTTTACAACAAATTATCATTCTTTGATCGACACAATTTACTATTAACAGGCTATAATGTTGCTTATATTACAGTTGGAGCGCAATTTTGTTCTGGGGTCAATTCAAAAGAAATAACTTATTGCGTCCAGTTTCGTGTTAAGAAGGTTACATAAAATACTTTTATCTAAACCACATGTGGATACTAGACACTCTGTTTCGTCCCAATTTGCTAATATTTACTGGTAGCCGCAATTACAATTTCTCGTTGCGTGAGTTATAAACGATACGTTAGGGCTATAAATAATACATTTCAAATTTTAAAACTTGTTTGTAAACTTGTAACCACACGGGAATAAATAAAATAATTAATGGAGGTAATATTTTAAACGAAATTGCGTTTTTGGAAAAAAAACTTGTCCAAGTTAGTCCGAGTAAATTAATAAGTGACTCGCAATCGATGAGGGTGATTTTTACGTCAATAGCAGAAATACCAGAAGATGAACCACACGGCATGATACGTCCCGGTTGATTCTAGAATCTCAGTGGTAGACTACCAAGGAGGAGAAAGTTGAAGAACTCTACCAACATGTACGCGATTAAACTATTTCGTACAGCCACCGAACTACAATTACAGGAAGGTCTTGGCGGTATTGTCTCGTCCATTTATCAGAATGCACCAATAGCACAGGAAGTAGATTGGGACTAAGTGGATTAAACTCTTTAGACACCAAGATGCATGGAACTGGCTCGATACATTTGATGAAGCGGCGTAGGTTTAGGCGTTAGTTTTTATTAAAGTAGTTTTAAATGAAAAAAAAGGAGATTATTTTTATAATATTACCAAGAAAATAAGTTATCTATGTAGAACATTCATCATCTTTTTGTCAATTTCCCAAATTTATTAGGGGTCAGTGCAATATCTCCTTTTCATCTATCCTTCTCTATAAGCGATTAAATAAACAAAATAAGTATAATTTATTAAATCTCAATTTTAAAGCACATAACTTGGTCCAGTATTGTGTAACTATGACTTAATTATTATTGTCAGTTGACAGGTCGTAAGCCACTGGTTGAATTGTAATTAGCTAATGTTAATACTTACACGCTAGTAGGTAGTGCCGTAGTTACCATTCGACACAGGTAAGTTATGTAACGTTTGTTTATTGTTAACTGTATCAACAGCCAGTACCGATAGTGCAGCAGTATGACGCTAAGAGTGTATTTTACCACGTACCCACTTTTCAATACAAATCTGACAAACACGTAAAAAATTATGGCATGAGAGCGCTACCTGATGTCAAACTAAATCTTTATACTGTTACATGATGTGATAGATGGGCTAGATGGCACCAACGTTTTTTTCCTTTTGAATGAATCTGAAAGTATCTGAAAATTAAATCATGACAAATCCTTGACCCAAAACTGCCAATTTTCATCTAAATTTTTAAAGTAGTTCCCGCAAAATCAAAACGAGCGATCTCTAGCCTAACCGTTGACCATCAGTAAAGAATAAACACAAAAGAAATATGTTATTATGCTAGAATATTCTACACCTAATGAAGTTTTACGTGAGACTTTGAGGATATTTAAGTTAATGTTTTTGCAACGTTAAAATTAAAAGTTACGTAAAATCTTACCTTGATTGTTACAAGTAGTTGGCAACGTTCTGGAAACTGTCAATGGTGTAAATAACAACGCAATATATAGAAAGCTGGGCAGCATTAACACACGAGGTAATATATTCAGAATCAAAACAGTCACGATTCTTTTCCAAAGGAAGAATAACATGTAGGCACGGTGCGTAAATAAATACGCGTCCGATCGGAAGTCCAGTACAAACGTACCAATGTATCGATGTTACACAATCCTGTTACACAATGAACTATGACTGTCTTGGCAGTTTGGCATGCAGTGACCGAAACAAATACTTTCCAATTGGATATTGTTGTATGCGCAAAAATGTCAAACCTTATTATTACATACTATTGTACAATTCGCTGTATGAAATTATATAATTAATTTATATAATCATGTGATAAATATAATGTAAATAATGAATTATGAACTCACACCTCCGCAATAGGATTTCCTGTGTTGATCGCATGAATAGGTTGACTCTATCTCTATTAATAAATTATATAGGTTTAGGTAAGTAGGTATTTAGGCCTTTCTGATGTTCAAAACCTTAAACAGAATTTTATAAAGTTTGTTATAATTGAGTAGGTTTTAAAAGTAAAGCTAGTTTTTTTTGCATATTATTGCGTAAACGAAAGTAGATAGATTTTTTCTTAGTTTTTTTTTTACATCTGGTATATACACTTAAAAGGTGTTCTTGGCAAGCTCTGGTTTACAAGGTCAATAATTGTTATCGTCGACAAATGTAAGGAGAGCCCTATAATTATTTATCTACTTTGATAACAACATTTTCCATTCTATAGAACATAATCACAAATATTTCGAACTGACTGTCCATTTTCTGAAATTCATATGTACTTCAAGAAAATGTTTACACAGAATTGTTTAAATTGACATCTTTTTTTGTCATCAGATTGAACTAAAAATGACACTAAATATTAGTACCCCTTTAGTACAATACAACGCATCAATGAAAGCCACATTCACAAACGGACAAAAATTCTCTAAATCATTGTTATGGGATCTATTACGTTAACTAATCTTACCTATTATTAGTTCTTCTCAAATAAGTTCCATGCATAATTATTTGATCTATTAAGTACATTTTATTACCACTATTACTATGTATAGTGTTATTGTTATAATCACGAAATACAGAGAGAAGTGGAAATGGTACAAGTGTTGATTAATAAGGAAACCACGGTAGCAAAATAAACACAAGTAAATCCCTAATCGTATTATTCACACTAAGAAACTTACAGTTTAATTGGTTGGTACTTGTCAACTTAAAATAGTCTATCAAAACGGCTGTTTATAGTTGAAAATGCACCTTAACATGTTATCTTAGTTTTTATTTTTCCTTGCCATATTTGGTGTTTTGTTACCTTTATAAATTATACTATTTCCATTTCTTTATTTTCTCGATGACAGCTCCTGTGAAAACTTGAACGAGCGTCTTTTTTACATTATGTATGCATTATTTTATAAAAATATGACGTTTTCACACGTACAAGGTTATACCACCTGATTCGGAGAAACTGATAGGGATAGGCTATATCGATAAACGTAACACGATAACAGACCCGATATTTTTACAAAATGTAAGAAACTAACTGCTGCCGGATACTTTTGTACAAATTTATTAACTAATATTATACTATATTTCATTACAAGATGTTACACGTATTTATTCTTGATTGATAATGCCAAGTACTTTAAAATTTTCGAAGATGTTGTAAAATAAGTAGGTATAGGTAGATACTCGAATTAATAATTATAAAAAGCAGTAATAGCCTAGTCACTAGTGGTTAATATTTCGGTCTCCTGTTCGGGGGGTCTAGAGGGTTCTGACTTTTCGGAATTGTGTGCGTTTTAAGTATTTAAATATTATCATTAATTTGCTAAAACGGTGAAGGAAAACGTTTTGAGAAAACCTGCAGCAAACAAGCAAATTCCGGATTATCCGATATATAAACATATAACTACTTTAATGCAATGTTCATAATTATATGTACCTACTGAAATAAAAATAAATAAAAATACGGTTTCCAGTTAAATTACATAACATACATATATTCATAATTATCATTAGATACTTACATGCTTACCACGTCTTACGTTAGTGCGTCTTTTACGACGGCTAGGATGTTTTTGTTTTCCTACAGAGTATAATACATATATATGTCGGCGACATCCATTGTGGGCTTATTTCATGTCAGGATTTCAGTTTAGGATAGCAAATAAAACACAGGTTCCGGACAAACACATGAAGAACACGTTTATTCAATGATCACTGTCCGGCTTGGCATTAATTCTCTCTTTTACTTTGGTTATTTGGTTGTTTACGCGGAACTCCGTTTCCGACATATTTGATTTACTCAGCGATACGCAATATTGATGTTATCGATCGAGCCACTCGCTCAATCCGCGATATCACATTTTATTAGAACTTTAATAACAACTTGCTCTTTCCGAAATTTTCAATTACTTCAAACCAAAGCAAAACTCAAAATCTTTAACATAGGAAAAATGGCTACTAGTGGCGAGTGGATTTTAATAAACTTTGTATTGCATTTTTTATCCCTAACTACCGTGAACTACCACTGCTTCCAATGTCCAATTATTATCGAGAACATTAAAGAAGAAATTCTATTTTTAAATTAGGTACTTCTATGTGTCTCGTCAACAGATAAATCAACACGACAATATTCATATGATTAATAATTCATATTGACTGAGTTCACTGTTAGAGAATGCCAACAACACCAGCGTATTTATATGTATTATAATATATGTATTTATATTATTTTATATTTATTAACAATGGAATTATTTGTGAAGCTATTTATTTGATAAATAGCAATTTAAACCCTAATCAGTCTTGGCCGTTGATCGTTTTTTGGCAATAACTTGCCTGTAGTATGTAGTATAAAAATAGTAAATTGTTTTATAATAACTTCACAAAATGTCATTACAATTGAATGTACGGCATAGGAAATAGTGCTTTCTATTTTGTCAAAAATGTCCATCCCTAACGCATAACAACTAACCAAAATCCCATTGCAATTGGATGAACGGCTTGGAATGGTGTGGAGGGCAAAATGAAATATTCTTTATTCCACACCATCTAGCAGAACTGTATACACATGTTTTTAAATAAATGGTAAATGTAATATTGATATGAATTTTTTTAACTAGAAATAATATAATAAAATTGTCGATATCGATTTTTTTACCGCATCCCTGCACGAGTAGCATAGAATTTTCTGGGAATAACACTACTTCTTAAAACTTAAAACGAACCTTATTGCAAAGGGACTGAGTAGCTTTTTGGTTATAAATTATAGTTTCTTTTAATTGTATGTTTTTGATTTTTTGGTTTTCAAATTAATTTAAAACTAGGCTTACCTATGGTACGAAACTCCGCCATTAGATAAATTCTAAGCTCTGCTATCATTTTTGCACTCCAAAATTGCACAGTAAGGCATATTTACGTAGTTTATTAAGAATTTAATTTACGCAATGCACAACTGACGCATCTCAGTGACAGTTAAGCAATACCGGCCATTTTCCAGCAAATACGCGGAGCTCCGCGCAACCTTAGTGCGTGTGCCACGCCTACTTTGCACTTCCACTTCTCTCTCTGTATTCCGTGGTTATAATAATGATGTTCCATAGGATGTTATCACAGGCTATCATAAAATGAGTTTCATTAATTAAAATCTTTATTTCCTCATTGGCAGCGCAGGTTTAAGTTCCAGCTATTTAACACCTTCCAACTAATCGATTACGTTACGTCGATGCGCATTTTCACGCCTATAACATCCATCATTAGTAGGAAAAGGAACTAACTGACCGTTTAAATTGAACCATGTAATGCCTTACGGAGAAGCATCGTTACTTTCGATGTGAACGAACCATCAGATCTTGTTTTAGAAAATGAAAAGCGTTTTAGTCATTCAATGAATGTGAAACTGGTAACGGTGAAGCGCGAACAGGCCACATCACGGCTTGACAGGACAACTCATGAAGGATGACGTTCATCGCTTTCACATGAGATATTTAGCGATAATGTTCGGACAGTTTTCTACGCTAAACATGAAGTGTAAGAAACCTGTCGCCGTTACGCGCTTACAAACGGTTGGTTCGGAAAAGGATCTAACAAGATACGTACCTTTGAAGAGTAAGTTTTCATGATTTAAATAGCGTCAAAATATTATGTTAACATTCAGCTTTTATTGTAATGAAATGGAGCAAAAGCGAATAATTAGAATTAAATCTTGTGTCGCGTCGATAAGCGATCCACCGAGTTAAGTAACTGTAGACGCGCTCGCTAGTTGTTTGTATTGGGGAAAAATTTCATGAGCGTTTTCGTTTTTCGTGTAACAATTTTCGATACTTAGATTCGCCACTAACCCCTCCACCAATCCGCTCTAAAACTCGACAGTTATTAGGATAGGTCCATGCTCAGCAGTGGGCCATTAAAGTGATAATACCAAACCTGACATCAGATGACATTAACATCTCGAATTATGGCTGAGAATAATTGTGCGTATGTTAATAACAATTAATAATAGCACCAACGAAATACACTGGCAACAAATTGTAGAGTTGGCAATATCAATAGAGCGTGTAACGCTGTTACAATTTTCACAATACGACGTTTTATTACATTAAAACAAATCACGTTACAGAGCATGGTATTAATACCAATTGTAATAGTGAATAGATAGATTGCGATAACACACATTGTTGGTTAATAAATCAAGCGGTTGATGTAGTAACACATTAGATATAGTCGTTTATAAACGCAAATGACAAATAGATTTGAACGTAAACGCAATAGGAAGTATTGCTAACAGTGTGCTATTTTTTTTTATTTAAATACCTACTTGTAGATACTAATTGCTACGAATATATTACCTATATGTCTCGTGTAAAGGTACGACAATATTCTTAGTCGCAATTATGTATGTATTTATAACAAAGACGGTGAATTAATTAAATACAATAATTGAAGTGGATTCTTTATATTATGGGATTGGTTATTTTATTCTTTACTGGTCCATCATTTTAAAGTAGTTTTATGGATGCGGATAATTTTTTTTATTTATTACATTATAGCAAATTATTTATTTTAACATACTACTGTGCATAGCTAGCACAAAGCAAAATTGATTATCTAATATATTATGTGCATGTAATATGAATATACTAGTACATGTTATGAATTGCATCGCATTTTTCAATTGCGTGTGTACTTCATTAGGCATATGACATTGAGATACTCGATAGTACCGATTTGTAAAGGATTCCTTGAGAGCGAACACAGTTGAGTGAATTTTTAAACAAGGCAACAGGCTCCTGCATTGTTTTTTCTGTACTTGACCTCCGATTTGGTCAGTTTCATGATATCATTGTTTTTATTCTACGATAATACTTACGAAAATTCACGTGGTGACGTAAAGTAAATGATTTAATTTAGATTGAATTACATTGTTTGCGTTTACCCATGAACGGCTAATTAAAGGTTATATCAATTAATTGAACAGACCTAAATAAGTCTATTAGGCCAGGACGTCATTTTTATCGCGATTTCTTAAGATTTAAATGGTGATCTCCTAGATGTTCTTGAACGTACTTTGAGTAGTTCTGGCTTAGAGCATAGCTATTCCACCTCGCTAGATGAGTGCGGATTGATGGAGTGATTAGTGAACAACGGTGTTGGAAATTTGTATGCTCTCTGAATACCTCCGACGTGGCTCAACGGCTGCTATCAAACTATAACAACCGGATCCGACAGCTTAACTGCACTGTAACACGGAACCGCTCAAGATATTTTGCCAGTAGCGATTGCAATTACATTATTTAATTGTATTTTAATTTGAGCATAGTGTGATTTTAAACAATAGTTAAAATAATAATGATGTAACGCATGATGCAGATAAACCAACGTTCCATTGGTATGCGATATAATATTATTTGTTACAATATCCCCGATACACTAAGGTAAACACGTTGCAGGTAGACGGTAAAAAGGAAATTAGATAATGCTTAAAAAGTTTGATCATAATAATAATTAATTTCATAAAATTATGTTTATTAATAAATGATAGTCAATAAATTGATTATTGTTTGTTTTGTAATTGATATGTTATTTATCTGGTTTAATCGGAAATTGATGAAACTTAATACGCAATAACATCATTAGCGGCTCTGTTTTTGTTCCAGTCATACACTCGATTGTAGGCGTATTACTGATAGTGCGAATTATTAATGAGCCCGCTTAATAATAATATGTAGTCCATTACAATGTAGGTAAATAGTTTAAGTAGTAATCGATTTATTATAAAAACTACTTGTAGAAGCTTTATTGGTGATTCAATAGTTCGTTAATGGGTTAATTTTACCTTGTAATTTTGCTAGTTAGCTTTTGACGGCCTCATAGCTTAGTTGGTAATGGCCTTGCCTGTAAAGCGAGGGTTCGCAGGTATGATTTCTGGCCAGGATGATTAGCTGGCAGAGAATGCAATTAGCATTAAGATCGCCATTTGAATTTGAAGCTTAACACAACATATTATAAATAAATAAATAAATTTATTTATTTATTTATAATATGTTGTGTTAAGCTTCAAAAAGTAATGTCAGTGTAAAGAATCACGTATAAACGTTAAAACACTCATACACAACAGGGATTTCCTGTGTCACGGGTGGCATGGACAGCTCAAATTACACGTCACTAACACCCATGACCCGAGAACAAACATTTATCTGTCACTTAAACATCTGCCGGGAATCGAACCTGGGCAGGCAGGGTCACTACCAACTTGGCTACGGAGTCGTCAAATAACATATTGAAACATAATTATAGTGAAAAACGTACCCATTTCTGAGATTAGCGCACACAAAACACAGACAAACAGACAAAAATTCTAACAATAATTGTTTTAGGTTCTTTTGCATTAATAAAGACGCCCAGTAAAAGTTTTTCTCATATATCTTCCATATACAGACAGCGATCGGTTATAAATTTATTATATGTATGTATTGATATAAACGTATAACGATTCTGGTATAGTTAGTGGGTAGTGTGGATATCGACTTCCTAGGTTTGTGTATAGGTTGTTGATTATACAAATTATTCTACCGTCAGTAGGTAATGTTATACACAGGTCTATTTGTTACAGTGAGCCTTGGCTCGTAGTCATAATACAGTGGAAGCTAACGCCTATCCACAGTAACAATAGATTATTATCACGAGGTCTTTACCAAAAGTACCCACGTTCATTCATAAACGACAGATGCAATTTGGATGTTCGTTTAACAACTACAACAATGCTGTTAATAACATGCTTACATTATTATGGGTATGTCACTACTTATAAATACAAATACCTAAATAATAATAGGTACTCATACCCCGCAGTAGATGACAAGAGCAATACAAATAAGACATACATTATTATTTTTATTAATTGAAACTTTATTGACCACAATAAAATATTACGGTACGGTAAGCTTAACATATTACAAATAACAACTTAAGCACAACATATTATAAATAAATAAATAAATTTATTTATTTATAATATGTTGTGTTAAGCTTCAAATAGTAATGTCAGTGTAAAGAATCACGTCTAACAATTATATTACCAATGTGCGTACCTATATAATATGTATCTACCTAAGGGACATTTTTCCCGAAGCGAAGTTAAAGACGTTGTTAAATATACATCCTACTAATGTTTTTCCTTAAATACATATCTTTTATATTCATTTAACAAATGCATTATGGTTTTTGTTGCACATTGTAATATCCTTATGTTCTGTAACAATGTTACAGGTTGTTTGGATTAGATCGCTAATTAATATATGAGGCCTTTTGTTGTAGACCTCAAGTTATGCACATCATCAGTGTCCATATTGTTTTGGTCTATTTGTTGCTCATGCTCTAGGTATATTTTCGTTTTGGGGATATTTCAAGCGGCGAATACCTAATTAGCAACTAACAATTAATTCTGATGCTGTAGGCCCCCTGCTAGTTTCGAATGAATTGGGTACGATAGACTACAATTTTATGTTATTTTTTATTATACATTTCGAATTCCCATCAGCGGCAATTTTCTTAAGTTCATTTTATCCCTGTAGGCAAAAACAAAATAGTTGTTTCTTCGTACTCCAATAAAAATTTAACTATCTGTCATAGGCCTGCATACCAAATGCAATAAAGATTTAATGTTCCAGTTTAATGCTGTGTTTATGTAAGAGCTTATCTGATTCAAATCTACTTTTAACTGTATGGTACTACAGTAAAATGTGTTTTTCTTGGTTCTTGCTCCCGTTACGCTCGGTTACGTTGCACCTGCACAATATTACGAGTTTACTGGCAAATGTGTTGTATCCTTAATGTCTTCCATACTAATAAATCTATATATATAATAGATCTGTAACTGGCCTATGTTTGTACTTATAAGGAAATATTTATGGTTTGTTTAGGGGTCGTTGTGGGGCCAATAGAAATCAAAATGATTATGTTGAGAAATTTTTGTCTCTCTGTCTGTATATTTGTACGCGCATCACGCAAGAAATACTAAATGGAATTAGATGCGATTTTCACAGTCGTATTTTTGTAAGTCTAATTTAAAAATGGCGCTTGTTTCATCTTTATACTTTACTGTAGACTGTAGTAATAATAGGAAATTAATCTTTGCAAACGTAATGAATAAATATAGAAATATTTTTAAAGAACTTTAATTTTCAAATTATTACAGAAAGGCAGAAAGTGTGTTACAATCTAGTACTTACATATTCTTACGTAGGACATAGTCGAAACGCATAGTCCATCTGTTGTAAAACTACGATACATAGGTATTGGTATGTATTTATTTTACTATTTTAAGTAGATACTATAAAAAGCGAAAATTAAATGATTCGGTGGTTAAAAAACTAATTCTGTAAATTCAAATAACCATGCACCATGGTCACAAATCACTATCATAATACCGCAATATTCACTAGTTTCCTTCCTCAGCGTGCATTGGCGATTCTATGTGACTCAGTGATATAGTATGTTGTTTGCATTGCATAAACAATAGGTTGGTTACAAATTGCTAATTAGTTTTCAAATGCGGTGCCACCAGCATTACTGATCTCGTTCACGTATAACTGTGATACCTACGAGTACATACGCGAGACGTGCATGTGATCTTGAAATGAGCACCTTAGATTAATATGTATAATGATGAGCACTAATTTTATTAGAAATGCTCCTGAATTACCTTAATAGATACCGGTATTACGCTAGCTAGCTGAGCCGTGTGAAAAATATTTGCATAAAATTCGCACGGGTCAGCGTACCTAATGATTTATAATGATTTCAAAGATTAATTTAATTGATTTGAGTGAGTGAGTGAGTGATGAAAGTTTTAATAAAAAAAAAGTTATTAATATTAAAAAACGACATTAATAAAAGTATATTTTACCCGATGTTTGAACCTACGCCCACGACTCAATAAGGACAAGCACCACCACCACCGGCCCACGGTTTCCTTGGAATGTAAAATCAATTGTTTCAACGTGCAGTGTAGATGTTTTGATCTACATTTGTCTTTTTCTTGTAGTAGATGAAATAATTCAGTAATATCGCTCAGTGGTACGGAACCCTACGCATGCGAGTCCGACTCGAAATTGACCAGTATTATTTAATGTATCTTATTGTATCTGTTTTATGCGACTTAATAGATGATACAATAATTTATATTAAAAAATACCCTAGCATTTTCTTAGTCTAGCTAAGAAAATGCTTCAGATAGGTACTATAATACAAATCTTTCGGTATTATTCTTTGTTACGTTAACTTAAAATTATTTCCTTCATTATGTACTATTAAAATATTTGTGGTTACCTACTTAAGTAATACCCAGAAGTTGTTTGTAATTTCTGCCGCATTAGCTTTTAGTGAAACGAAAGTTACATTACAATGTGATACGGTCTATTCATGGTTTGTAACGATAATAATAAAATTAATTTATTGATCCTTAATAACATAAAGTACTTGTTCAAATTGCAAAAACAGTAGCAATACTACTTGAAAAAATGCGAAGGTACAGTAAAGCGTACATTTCGTATCTGTAATCTCATCAGTCATCACCCACATAAAGCTTAAATCTCCCACGTACATCGCCTTATATGTCTGATAGTACGGGGAAACATGCGAGAAGGCGCTTCGGTGGCCTCGCCGATAACTATCCTAACTTGTCCAAATATTATCATCAGTTAGACCGATTCGCTTGCAAAATCTTAACTCAGTACAAGTTATAGGCCACAGGCGTGAATCGATTGAAGAAATTTATTTAACTTCATATTCTATTGTGATATTAGGTAATGATGTTACATAAAAATATCGATAATATTGCTATGCTTCGTAAATTGAATGTAATTTACGATAATATATTATTATGTACTTGTGTAATAAAACGCTTATGCTCGAATCTAAAGTGTATATCACAATTTTATTGTGACCTAGACCGAGATCGTCATTGCTTTCAATTTATATAAATACGACAACACAGTTTCAAGTGCAAGTTTAGATTGAATGCCGATGCCCTGAGGTGGAACGTGTACCAATTATCCTCGTTAGTGTTGATGGAGTATGCTGCCAATGCCTACACGGGATTGAAACCTCGAAATGGTTACAATTTAATTTCATAAACGTAAACTTCTAGATCCACTTTTCAAGTTGAACCATGTAGAAAAAAAATATGGCCATTACGTAAAATCATGCCATAATTGGCCAACCATTCTGTAATTACAAGTTGTAAAATGTCAAATATTTTACCACTTGTGTGTTGAGTTAATTATTGTCTAAAATGTCTCCTGAAGTATCTCCTAAAAGTGAAAGAGAAAGTGTACTACATAGAAAATTCTGGAGTAACTCGCTGCTGATGAATAGCTAGCCATTTGAGCTGTCGACGTTATTGTGAGGTGGAATTACTGCTTTCTATGGACGAAAATATTTAAATAAACAGACACAGTGCAGTTTACATAAAGAACTAAGCGATACTTATTTCCGGTTTGCCTATTTAGTTAAACTCTTTGGACAAAACGCCTATTGCTTAAATTCTATAGGCGACACGGAAAAGAATTTCGTCAACTTCTTAAAGGGAACCTACTGGGAACCTTCTTAAAGATATCCATTCGTGCTTTTGTAATAAAAACTTAATTAATCTTAGACTGTATAACTACACTCCTTATTAGTGTATTTACCACTGTAATCCTTTGACAAAACTGATGTAATACAATGAAATTGGAATATAATACATTCTCATTTGGAACTGAGGTATCGATATGTATTTTGTGTAGGTTGATACTTATTAGAAGGGCCTAATTAAGTTGAGAAGTCATTAATTGATTGCTTGTGTTTTACCTTCTCTATGTGTTTACAACGTGTAGTCTTTCTCTGATTTCAACCAGAGTATTTCTCAAATTAGTACCTTTTCCCATAATGAATTGATAAAATCTTGGTTTACGACATTAATTTGTGGCAAGTATATTAATATAGCTATGTTATATAAAGTCATGGTTTTGTAATTTAGTAAGCGGGTCATTCTGATCAAATTCATAGATTCAGGTTTCTGGTAAAATTAGTGGGTGTACCCTAATGACCAATGTGAGATTTGTGAGAGTGCAAGCTGATTGAATCTTACTAGGGTTGTCACAAGTAAGTAGCTACACTGTGCTGCATGCCGTATGCGTTTGTCTATTACACTTTTTAACGTAAAATGCCGATAAACACACTCACAGCTAGACAGGCTAACAGGTTGATAATAAGTGGTCTCTGTTGCCCATATTTATGTCATTAAACGCATCATCGACGAGATTTTTGACTAAAAAGAGGAAGTGCTTCATCTATTACAACGTGTTAAACCAAATCTATTGTCAGTCGATAATTGTGAGTAGGTTCAGTGTGAGCTCTAGTGTGAACGTAAAATCAGAAAACGCCACTTGGAATAGCTTAATGGCGAATTGTCGGTTTGGTATGAAAAACCATGTAATGTAAAAGTTTGGTTTTGCCCATGTCCTTTGGATAATGAGTTGAAATTTATTTCACTTAATTATAAAATTGTAACTGAAAATAACTCACCAATGGAATCACACAGAATTTAACAACACTTTTTATTTCTATTAACTACTATATAACTACGAAATAATTTTGCTTTCTGTTATTATATATACTACGTGTACTATATTACATAGAAATATAGTAAAATGTATCATGTTACAAAATATGTCGTTTACCACAGCCCTAGCCTAACCTCAGTTATGTTGTGCAAGGCACGGGGGCCCGATAACTTGCTCTCGATTCAATTATAGTGGAACTACGAATTGTTGTGAATTGCAATATCTCATACCTGCAAAGTATTTAAGTAGTCAGATCATTTTCAAAACAAGTAGGATAAACTGAAATTTTCGTTTTAAGTTGAGAATAATCAGAAGGAGGAAATAGTAAGGGAAGAAAATCATTGTGATTTAAAACGACGTTTGTTTTAATGTGACACGTCAAATCAAGTAATATTTTGCGAACCTTATATTTCTCATATTACTCTATAAGTTCAAGATCCTTTCAATTTAAGATCGTAATTTTATTATTTATTTTTATGTGATTGTGTAACGAGGCAGCCCAAATGACTTCACACTGTGGGTTCACATTTGATGTGAGATTTTAGAAGACAAACAAATGTCTAGTTTTTATTACTTCTTCCCAATTGGGCGTAACACACATAAATAAGTAGGTACTTACATAATTATATCAAATGTCACTTTTTGCCTTATTGTGTTTCTTTGTAACATACTAAGAACCCTCACTTGTCCACCCACACACTAATTACACAATTATAACGAAATAATATTCTTTTTAGTTTTTAATCGTAAAATAATATATTATTTGTAAATACATGACGCCATATTTTTATTGTATGTATTGATTTGTTATTAACTGTTTTTGATAAATTATAAGTTAAGCTTGACCACAATCTCATCAATAAGTGGTGATGTAGTATTTATTAGCTGGCAATGTGCACTAACGTAGAAGCCTATTATTTCACTTTTGATTATTTATTTTATTTGGATTTTCTCTTGTATACAGTTTCATATGTTTAGCTTATAATGTTATGACTACAACAATTAAACAGCCTGCTTAATATGCTCTGTGCTGTTGCTTTGATTGTATCAGCTTGCAGTATCAATGTATAATACAAATGTTCCCAGTGGTAATGGTATTAAGAATGCGCATTGTGTTGGAGACACTAGCTCCCATTTGGACTTCTGCAGGCGCAAGGTTCTTGTTATGTATTGTAAGACTACTTAGAAGGATGATAGAAAAGGCAGATTTAAAATCTTATGTGAATGAGTTACACTTTTTTAGAGGCGGCTATGTTAGAGCTCGAGTGTAGCACATCTGTGACTGATTTAAAACGAGATTCTTACTAAAAAATACGAACTAAATGATTACTAACAATAACTAGTTAATGTAACGTTTCTAACAACACTACTAAATGGACTAACCATTTTAGTTCGGATTTGAGTCTTGTTCTGTGTCGGTCACAATTGTCAAAGGTGGTACTGCATGCCCGATTGCTATGCTAAATCCATAAAAAAATCATCAATAACATTATAACGTTATTGCGCGTGCGATTATTGTTTTGAACTAAATGATCATGATTTGACGAGCATTACTACAATACCCCTTAGGAATAATAATCACAGGAACGGTAGCAATTATGCTACCTATAAATTAATATATACATGAAGCGATGAAGTGTGACTGTTAAAGCATCTTTGTATTGCATTGAGTATTATTTTTAAACACAAAGATATATTATGGGTTCCACATTTTAAAATAGAAAATTTTCATTTTAAGTCACATACATACAGTAGAGCTTTTTGTTTTGTGATTAAATAAAATAAAACTTTCTGAGCATTTTTTTACTTTTAACATTTGCTAAAGACGATTTACGAGTACATCATGCTAATTAATTAATTCCTAATTGCTATTAAGTGTGTTATAAACAATATGTTACGTATATGCTCCGTTGCAAATTGTATTGCTTCAGTATTTCACAGTATAAAAATAGTATTGCCGTCACGGTCAGAAAAATCTTATGAATTTTGTATGCGTTCTTGAATTGACAAACTTGATAAAAAATAGTGGAGGTTATAAATCTGAGCGGAATGTTTTGAAAGGCTATAAAATTATTATTTAATGTTGAAAGCTTGCTTTTTTAGTAGTATTTCTTATTCTGCCTATAAATTTTCTTTTATTTCATCTGAAATAGCTGCATTTTAATTGGTGGGATATACGAAATATGAATGTACATCTATTCTGTATTGTACTGTATACTGTTTGATGTGTTAACGTAGAATTTTTTATTCGATTATAGCCCATTTAAGCTTTTTCATATACTGGCACAAAAGTGTCAATTGATCTTTCATTGTGACTCGAGTATGAAATATAAAATACTTACTCGTAACTGCTCGAGATCGAGTTATTACATTAATGTAAGTTACCTGGCCGTTCGAAATTGATATAATGATTGCGTAATTAAGTTTATCGTCTGGCCTATATGTGGGCAACTGTGGTCATCGGAACTTTGTTCACTTTCACTCGCCTGTCGATTGTAACGACAGTAAACGAGCAAATTGTTACTTAAAGACACGAATTGTATCTAATATCGTCATATGTGAGTATGTAGGTTTAATAAATAAGATAAATACTTTTGAAATGCAAAACTATTTGACTTGTTTGAGGATATTATAATATTAATTAAAGTTCAAAGTAGAGTCGAATTTGTAAACGAAATATATTTTTTATTCTCAACTTAGTTATTTTAAGTAGTAATGGTAGGTAACAATTATGCAATGAGAGGTATAATTTGGGACATTTTTTATTTGAACTTTTCAACCATGCCATCAAAGGCCAAAATTGCCTGCCTCAACTTTATCTTTCTTATTTGTCATCAAAAAGTATGGTAATGGCTGTGGTCCATATTGGTGCCTGCCTTGCCGTAAGGTTATGAAGGCTCTGCTTGCCTGGCTATGAGTGAGAGGGATCGTCACTATGGCAGGCTTGGCTTTTGGTTTCGGCGATAACGCAGTGAGGGTAATGTTTTCACGGGCAACACGTGGGCTGGAGCTAAATACGTTTCAAATATTATTTTGTGTCAAAATAATCATTGCTTTGCAACCATTGTAGTTCTGAAGCGAAGTAATGTTTTGCTACGTTGTCAACAAGTTTTTCAAGACAGACACACACACACAGACAGACAGACAGACACATAGATTTCGACGTCAAACTTATAAATAACACCCCTATTTTTGCGTCGGGGCTTAAAAATAAAGTTGGTTAATGAAATGAAGTAGACTTTTACATTACTAGAGCAGTACTTTACTCCGGGTCGCGAAACAAGTTGTTAATCAAGACTTACGAGTTATCAGAAGTTACCTTACCACTCTGTAGTAAGATTATGGAGATTATATAATGATTGCAACTGTGGTTGTTATTGTTAGATTCTGACAAGTCTTTTGTCTCAAAAAATTTGATGTAGGTTTGTCAAATATTTTTTTACTGATATTTTTTAAAAACTTGTATACCATAGTTAGTGGGATGGTGGATTCGTAGGGTTTTTTATTCGATGACACTGCTGGTAACAACCTGAAACATGATTTTTTGGAACTTAATTTTTTTAATCCTCTTTTTGATAGAAGTAAAATTTTATTGAAGTTGATTATTCACAAATGTTTTTCAATAATTTGATACTTCTTGCTAAAAGAGTAGATACGTTTCTCAATTTTTTCACTATCACCTCGTAAATAGATTTTATTTTTAATCACAATTCCAAGTTCACACTTTCGCGCCTTTGGAACACGTTGATGAGTCATCTGTGTCACCTCCGTTCCGAATAAAAGTGGCTGTTCTCAATAAACCTGTCCAACTATCCGTAAGAGACCGCTGATAGTTGTAAAGTTACTTAATGCAATTCAAGTTTAGGTCGTCATAGTTACAGGAAATGTAGATCTACATATTTCATAATAATAATTACATTAGACCAAATAAACTGGCTGGATGGTTTCATCACTGTGAAACCCAATGTGAATATCCGTCTTAGACTTACCTACATATGTAGGTGTTTAAACGTCTTTGATATTAATATCACTTGCTTCGGTGAAACAAAAACACTGTGAGGAAACCTGCACACTTTAAAGTTCACCATAACACTTTCAGAAGTTATTTTATCTGTATTAGATCAGCTTGACGCGATATAGTTATAAACTTTCTCATTATTAGAGAATATTAAAGCCCAGTAGTGCGATAATTAAAGTTGGTCACACAGAATGATAGAATAGAATCAGATGATTCGTCCAACTATAGATAGATGTGGGTAAAATAATTAAATAATATACGCGGAAGCTTAAGTTTGAAAAACTTTTCATATTGCTATCCATCAGCTTTTAGAAGTCCATTGCTGGTCCTAATCTAGTCCTGGGTCTTCCAAATAATTTCTTGGCTGGCTAAGGCGTGTAAACTTTTGTTTAGTTATGAATTTCACCGTTACGAAGACTGTCTGACTGTGTTTCTGTACTCAAAATACAGTTAATCTTGCAGAAAATGTATACAAGAATCAAATGACACGGAATTTCCATCTCCTATTGGTCACGGTGTGTTATTCATTGACGTTAAATAGGACACTATGTGTCCATTGTCACACAGACTATGACACGCTCGTTACCTACATATCGCACTTGGCTTGCTTACAAAACCGTAAGGTACATTTATTGTTTGAAAACAAAAGTCTTGTACCGACATAATGTTCTATGTATACCGATTGCCTAATGTAGGACAATGGAGATTAATTTATTGACATAAATCTATATCGTAATCAGTGAGGCGAATTAATAGTAAAAAACGTTTTATTTAAATGATGGATAACGGTTAGTACAATCATGTTAAGATATGGATGGAAGTCGGATGTTAAAAAGGGATAGAACTATTATACTATTACACTTTCATAAAGGTTTATTTTACAGTTTAAAAAGGTTTCATTACAAAATATTTCGGACGGACATTGAACGAAGATTTCAATCATAAGCAAAATTTTACATTTGAATTTTACGTAGTAAACATATTACCTAACTAATAAGGTTTCTAGAAGTACCAAAGAGTTTCTCTTCGAGTTTAACTGAGCATTAATTTGTTTTTCAAGTTACACAAATAATTAGACAATTAAATAATTTTTAATTAAAATTATTCTATAATAAAAATTCTAAAAAAAATGAATTTCAAAATTGGCCTTTTGTTTAAAATCTGCGTTTAAAATATAGTATGACGTCCATATTAGGTATAAGGATGTTAATTAAGGTCAAAGTCGATTGCTTAAATTCTTTGTTAGGTAGCTATTACTTTTGACGTAGTGACATACTTATTTTAAACCGATTAACGTTACTTAATTTCCGGCTGCCTTTTTAAGAAGGCTTACGTATGTGACGTATTGTTACTTCAGAAGATAAAATTACTACAGGCTTAGCCAGTCTCGATCATTATAAACTTGTCGAAGACGTCCATATAGTTTTTTACAAATTTGTTGCTTTTTGGCATAATAACAGCGGTACACACTGCCCCCTGGTGGCTCGTATGATCTTCGAGATGAAAATACATTGTCACTAAAGTATCCACAAACATTATTTTTGCATCTATATTTCAGCGGTACCAAAGTGGAACCAGATTTCAAAAGAATTTTCTTAGCCATCTTGACAGGCTGCTTTTCTTTTATACCACTGACGTATGGAACGTAACGATTGTATTCACAATAGACGCTTTTTGTATCCGTCTCTTCGCATATAAGCTCGTCCTGGGATAGAATATTATTATTGTCATCTGGTTTAACTATGGTTCCAGTGTATACCAATTTTGCATGTGAATTAATGTCAGCCTTTCGATGGCAAACTCTTTCGCCGTTCGAATACACCAAGCAATCGGCTAGATAGAATTTTTTTGTCGGAATGTTATTAATCAGAAACAAAAGCTTATCCATGTTTTTATAGTATTGATATTTCACAGTTTCACAGGCATATTTACTTGGTGTCTCCAGAAAACAGTTTTTCAAACTTGATGTTGGGTGAGACAACTGAGACATCGAATCTAATCTATATGGCTTACATTCAGTCATAGTGCAGGTGTAAAAAACGGATTTAACCCTAGGAATGTATGGTTCATATGACGGTACGTTGCGATTTATACTATATCTATGTAATATGCTTTTTTCCATTGTTTTGCATACAGGAAAACCATCCTGAAATTAGTAAATTATTATGATTACATTCAATATTCATCGATTTTAATTGAAAAAAAAAATTACACTAGGTATCTATGGACTGTAAAAAATACTGCTGCGATAGCTTAGTGGTCTGAACATTGGTATACAACGCAGGGGTCTGAGCTCAATATTTGAATGCATTTATGTATAAGAATTACATTGTCACTTGCTTCGGTGAAGGAAAACATCGTGAGGATACTTACGCACCTAAGAGTTCTCCAGAATGTTCTCAAAGGTATATGTGAACTATGACATTGTAGTCAGTACTATGACCTGTTCCTGGCCCTTGGTTTAAACAGGTTTTTATACGATGAAAAACATACGGAATAATAATATTTTCATTATAAGATCACAGTTTCTAAATTCAAATTCCGTGATCGCATGGTAATAATCACCACGTAATCAATTTGTGATGGGATTGGTTTCGCTTAAAAAATAATTACCTATGTTATACTTTTTTTGAATAAAATATTTAAATGAACCGGGAAACCAAATTTGACATAAACGATAAAAATCGATGCATGCTCAAGATTTGAAGCTTATTGAAATCTAGGATTTGTGAAATTTATTATACCTATTGATAATTTATACCTATTGGTATCATACCTTGTCAATGATGCATTCAACATTTTTGTTGTATTGCTAAAAACATTAAGAAATATTATCAGTAGGGATATAGAAATACTTTAAATAAATATTTGCATTACCTATAAAATATTAAAAGGTAAATTGTGATAACAGGAAATGTTCACTAAAATATTGTAATGTAACTAATACAAGAAAACGTTTTAATCTGAATTTCTTTTGCCATGGTGACGTAAAAAAACGTTACCATGCACTAGAGTAGAACAGAATGATGCCTGTGATCCTCACATCTGCGGTTTAAATTCAAGCAGTTATACTTATTTCATTCTGAAAAATATGTCCTCTACTTTTCTGCCACACAAAAACATAATGCGATACAACGCAAATGATACAATTGATTATCAAAAGTTGATTGATCAGGTTGGACGACATTTAAATAACTTTCGGATCTACTTTAACTTAAACACGTGATTAATATTTTCATAATGAACAGCTCTAGATCACGCAATATATTCCTTTTATCCCTATTAATACCTAAGAGGTTTTATGTCATGTTCTCTATTTAAGTCAATCTGCTTACCGCGTATAGCACGTCGAATAATAAAAATATACATTGAGTAAAAATTAAATACATAGAAGTGAAATTCATGTTTTCTCAAATAAATTGTAGATGGATAAGCAATGAGGAAGTCGGAGTGGATGGGTTATAAAATTTTAACTGTTCACGTTTCGTTGCACAGTTACCGGAATTTAATTGAAATTCACTTTACTTGATCATTTCAGTTTCAAACAGTTTAGATGACACATTATTTATACGTGAAGTTCTATATAATCTTATGTGTAAAACGCTACAGTAAGTTAACCTAAGTTTATCAACAGAAGGTATTTTAATACTTACCAGAAATAGTAGATGTAGTTTAAACATTGTTCATTACAAAATAAACTCGTTGATGATTCTGAAAAGAAGAAAAAATAATTTGTTATGTTTATTCAATTAATAATAATGATGTTTTTATATCATGTTAGCAACCACAGGCTGTTGACGTGTTGACATGGTGTTGTTGTGTTGAATAACGAATTGCAGCCGTATTGCAGATTAGTAAGGCAAAGTGGACTAAGAAAGAAGGAGTGGAACTTTGCTGACACACTTCAACAAACACACGGTTGAGTTACTTTTGTGGCAAAATTTACACGTGTGATGGTAGTTCTAGCCGAGCAGAAATTTACGAGTTTCCTTGGTTTAGAACCTTTTGAATGTTTTCAGTCAATTGACTAATTGTATCGCACGATTACCTATCTTCTGGTGACGGAAGAGACCTAGACCATGTAGTGTAATTTGTAACACCGGCAGCGCGCACGAAAAAGTGTCCCGTTCGGCCTGAGCCTGTGCGTGCACGCGAGAGCGGGGACAAGCGATAGAGAGGCACAATCAGCCTAAACGTTCGGCGTGCATCTCTCTTCCCTTATGACGTTATCACGTAAAATTTTATCGTCCGTAAACGGACTTTACAGACAAACATTTGTTAATTGTTAACAAATTACGCGTGTGAGTAAACAAAAGAATATCCCCCTACTGTTAGTTAACAAAACAAATTAAAATGAGAACACTTTATTATAATATTTTGGCTGTTAGCTGTTTATTGTAGTCACACTCATTGCGTTAGTTCCCTAATGACTTACGGTAATTATGAGATAATAAAGTGCTATTATTATGTTACATATGTCATTACTATTTGCCATGGAACATGGAAAACGGGGTCATGACCATGGTATTGTATAACGACTTGATGGTGACTTATTAAAGCAATTCTAGAATATGGGGCATGAGTTGACTTCTGCTGGGAGTATTCTGACATTTACGAGTATCAAATTTTATTAATTATATAATAAGCAACCGCCTCCATTACTTCGTAGCCAAAAAATAAATTAGATAAATATTTATCTGAATTAACATACCACATCGTTTGCTGGCAATCATGTAAAAATAATTCAATGATGGAAAAATATTTATAATTTGTAGGTACTATTCCGGCTGCATTCTTAGATTAGCTACAATTGTTGTGACCAAGGATAATAATGGCTGTAATATTGTCGTTCGATGCAAGTTCAATTTATATTGAACTAGCATATAATTAATTATAAATCATATTAATTATTTAATATGTATGCCTTTTTCATGACATGCTTAATTGGTCCTAATAATCTCCGTCTAACAAGAATGACGTGCGATCGCACGCTGTCAAAATCAAGGCAACAGCAAATGGGCTGGGCAAGAAGCATGCGCATGAGTTGTCTGTAATGCTGTTCTAGTTCTTATTTGACAAGGTTGTGCGTAGGCGTCGCCACTTGCACGTTGAGCCACGGTCACACTGAACAAAGACGATGCCGATAATATTATCTGTTGTCAATCTTATCCCAAAATGGCCTGGATAACCATAACAAAAAGAAATAATTCGTACTGTGATTACTACCTGTTGTGTTCTTTATGTTATTTAATAGGTATCAGATATGATGTAGATAATGCTAATAGAGTTACTATTAATGATTTTCATATTCATTTATAGCGTAATCATAGATACGTAACAATGATTTTAATTTGATGAAAGCCTCACTATGACAGATAATAATCATCATCATTGTCATCATCATACATGTAACTGAATGATGTCTGTACGGAAGATATCTGAGAAAAACTCTTAGTAGGGGTATTTAATAAGGCAATAGTTTTTTTTAAAAGCAATGCTTTTTGACTCCTTGTCTTTCCTTTTGTTCCCGCTAATCTTAGAAATGGCATAACCGATTTGAATGCGGTTTACACTGATGTACCTATACCTATAGTAAAAGATAAATCTGAGGTAACAAATAGATAATTATGTGTTTTTAAATAATTTGGTTGGTAATGAACGTACACATTTCAAACGTCATGTCGTGTCAAAGGCATGTTAGTATGCATAGAGTAACTAAAATTAGTGCATATATTATTTATATTTATAAGATAAAAGTGAGCCAAATTTCATACTCCTCCGTTCACGCAATTTTCGTAAAAAGGGGTAAGTACAAAATTTTGCTATATAGATTGTACAATACGGATTGACTACGCCTCTACATTACAGGTCATTGTAGATTGCATCGCACCTGAACAGAAGTTACGTTGTAGGTTGGCTACATAATAAAGATGGAGCTGAAAAGGGAATATTATTATTTTTTATATTTATTAATTAATAAATTTTAATTTACGATGTACCAAATTTTATAGTACGCCTTACGTTCCACTAAAGCGGCGACATTGAAATAGTTGCAACTTCTACGCGTGACGGTCGCTAACCTAATAATTAATACTGTGTCATTTATATTGCATCATATGGGTATTGTGTTGGTGCGTTTATTTGTATATATTATGCACGTATGTGAACGCTACAATGATAAGTGGCGCCTGTGTATCTATCAGAAATCGGTGCTAAAGGGCATCGTGATTCGTATTTGCAATTGCAACTGAACCTGAAGATCAAAGTTCTGTATCAATCCATCTTAGTAGTAGTTATTGTGAATTATTATTCACTATAACTAAAACTTACAAACTATTACTAACGACTAATGATGACTACTTAAAGGTTGTCTGAAAGAGTTTTCAGAGAGATAAGACTGCCTTTTGTCTATTGTCGCTGCCAAAAAACAATGATATCAATATATTTGTGTACTTTATTTTGTACACAAATATATTATTATATTCTCCTCTATTGTATTTAGTGAAGATCGAAGATTTGTTAAAATAATAAGACGTGAAACGCATGTGTTTTTCCACATAAAATATGGTAGTCAACAAATATTTTGGATTCCTGTTCTAGGAATTTTAAACGTCACTATGCTCTGCTTAAAAAAGCTTATCATTAATTTATTAAGATTTTATAAACCACAATAGAACATGTCACGGCATAGTTCGACGATCTTAATTCATTCTCTACCAGTAATTATGGAGTATTGTCAGGCAGAACGCAGATCCGATAACAATATTTATTTGATGCTAAAAAAACATCTGTTACACCGTTACACAGATTTTTTAAAATTTGCAATAATATTTATTGTTTATTATATTTATGTCGGTTATATTCAATCATCCTAATCTTAAAAGCTTATTTATTTAATTTATGTACACGAATAAAGTTAAACTGTAATTTATTTCTTGTTTTGTCATTGTTTATTGCATTGGTTTCAGCACTTTCAGAGATGTTTTGCGTGTTTTAATCGTTACTTTTTTATGCTATATTCGGAAAGTTCCAATATTGCTTATCCAAAAATACATAGAAAGTGAAGCAAACAATGAGACATTGAACGATAGTGAAAATACATTCATCCCTTGCATACCAAACAGGCACTTTAAATTGTCTGTCGCGTATAAATGACAGCCGCTATTGACATGCCAATACCGAATCGACCGGCATAATTGCTTTAATGTGCCTTAGGAATGCAGGTTCAATTCGTATGCTGCTAAAACTTCTTATAGATCAAAAATCTATATCTATTTGGAGTTATTTATCTGGAAGGTTATCTATTCTTTAAGTTGACATTATAGTCTTCTTTAATATTGTTACTATCTAATGAAAACAGCTGTGACACGGAATATGTTTAAGGTTCCAATGTCCAACATTATCTCAACCCATAGCTGTCCCAGCGCAGGGCTAGTGTTTCCAATCTCACTGTGAGGGTTACAGAAACAGTGTGGATTGGTAGACTTAACAATTCTTTGAGAACAATTTGCAGAAATATGATTATTAGTGTACTGGTTTCTTCACCATCGAAGCAAGTGATAATAAATACATCTTAATACGCACATAGCTTTAAAATTAGTAGCGTGTGCTGGATTCGAACCCATGCCTCCATATGGGACTGACCAACGTTCAAACATGCACATGCATTCATTATTTCTTATAATGTCATGTACATTATAAAGTTCCAATACAGATGTAGAACCTATAATTGATATGAATGGGCCCTATAATTTGATAATCTAATATAGCGCCGTATCGTGTACCGTATAAACTGAATTATAATTTTACAGGTTAATTTCATAGGAAATCAGATATTAATTAGTTACTGCTACATAAGTGTATTACGAGGTAATAAAGGAAAGTGTCATGCACTATGAGCATAAACATATAAATGACTTTTGGAAGGACATGAAATAGAAGGAATTTAATATTATACGAAAGATTATTATTTTTCACCTTGAATTCGAAACAACTTTCTAAAATATTGCAAAAATACGATATATTTAGATCTTTGGACACAGTTTCCTGTAGTAAGTGTAGTAATCCTAACTTTTAAGTCTCTAGTCTTTAGTTTCAAACTTTCAATGGAAAATATTACTTAAATATATTGGATATATTGATATCTATATCCCTACCTACTTAATATAACACTGTTTTATTGTAACTAGTGTTCCCCAATAAATTGTTTGTTTACGTTATAAAATCTCTATATTAGAATATAATACGACGCACGATCAAAGTATTATAACAGATTAACTATAAGTGAAGTCAAGAAACGCGGATAAGTAATTCGATAGTCCATGTATGATAACCGGTAGCTCTGTGGTTTACTAGCAGCAGCGCATTCCTATTGTTTTGATCTAAGATTCTGTAGTTTTATCAAGGAAATTTATTAAACAAATATTATAATAATATACTTTCAAGAGGAGAGTGGAGAATTTGCTAAGTTAGTACGCTCAATATCAAGGACTTCATCACTATCAGGTGGGATTGTTGTAACCATTAATTAATTTTATGCAAAAAAAGAATGCAAACGAGTTCGAAGAGACGTTTTAGATGCATATGATTATTTTATGAGCAGCGGACATTGAAAGGTGGAAGCAAATGACTATGGGTTAAGGATTAAGTAAAAAAACTTAATTTTAACAAACGATTATTTTTTAAATTATGTTTAACAACTGAGTAATGTGTTGGTGTACTACTTCTACTATTTTAATTTGATAAAACATTAATTTAATTAGCATATAGACTGAGGTGAATGCACGCAACCAAATTAAAAATATTTGAACAGTACAAATAAATCTTCTCCATCCATATCATTTGAATAAATTTTAATCTTTACATAGACGATACTAAATATTTTTAAATGTGAACAGATCGGAAGTAACGTGGGAGATAAACAGTTACTATAAATACTATGATCTTGTTTCGCCTTATATGTGAAATTTGTTTGTTGAACTTTTTTTATGCTTTAACTATGTATATTTATATATTATATACCTAAGATTAGATACTGAATAAAACATTAAATAAAATAAATATTTTAATCGTGTTTTCCTTTAAGATGTTCACTTATGTACTTAGTTGAATTACATTTTTTTTACTCAAGTGCAATGTCCAATGTAGGACGGCATAGTCTTCGAAATAATTGAGATTACTATTTTTATTAAAAAAAATATTATGGTTAAAGCTGAGTCATATAAGCGAATTAACAGGGTACGGGAATGATTTTATCTTAATCTGTGCCATTGATTCAATTAAGCGGGAAGTTAAAGAATGATGTGAAAAGATCCAGCTTGCGAAATTTCAAATTTCACATAATCTTTAGCGAAGTTAGTCTTATACATATATAGTGATATTTTTATTTTTATTTTGACTGAAATAACATGGGATATGGAATTTGTTATGGATAATTTTGTTTTAATTTAAATCTAATATGCCAGTATAGTTTAAATTATAGAATGAAAGATTCTGACAGCGATATTTTTGGAATGAATTGACGTGAATTGATTGATACAGCCTTTTTTTTAACAAAAATATCATTCTTTAGTACAACAATAAACATTTTTTTGTTTTGGTATTATAAAAATATGCTATACCTCTGCGAGCAAACGTTACTATTACACTTATTAAATAATACTAAAATAAATACATTTGCTTTTATATTTATGACGCAGGAACTCCGAATCTACAATTAAAAATATGTTAGCTTCCTATTACTACTTGCAACATTAAGTAACCAACAAATTGCGTACTTCCGAGAACGCTGCATTGCTGGTACCAACTGCACTTTAATATGAACATCGGAATGATAACTTCGAGTTCTAATGTAATGTTAAAAATTACATTATATTACTATGAAACACAAAGCACTGATAGCCAAGTGGTTTGAACATTGAACTCTCGAACCGGGGTTTGAATTCCGCAGCATCTCTAATTTTAAAAATAATGTGCGTATTAGAAATGTGAGTGATTTGTCACTTGCTTTGGTGAAGGAAAACATCGTGTGGAAACTTGCACACCTTCTACATAATCTTGTAAAAGGTACATTTATGTGAAGTCTGCGAGTCTGCTCTTGGCAACCGTGGTTATGTTAAATCATGTCATGTACCCCTCCCATGAGAGGAGACCTGTGCCCACTAGTGGGCTACGATGATGATGTTGATGCGCTTATAGTTCTTTTTTGTTTCGTTGATTATAATTTACTACTAAATTCCTTAAGTTTAATTTACTTAATAAATATAATAATATTAGTACAAAACAGAAATCAGATTGTAACGTTTGAAATTAAAATCGGTTCATACACAATACAATTTCCATATTTTATGTGTCAGTATTATACCAAAGACAGAGATGCAGTTTGTTTGAATGTTTTTTGTGCCTTCAATATTTCAGTAGTAAACTAAGTACTTAACCTCTGAGTTGTTTACTATTTTTGTTAGTGTGACCTTTGTTATATTGCAATATTCAGGGCAAACGTTTTTGTCACCAGTGATGAAAGATGGTTTCAATCTGATAAAAATATGGAAAAATGTATATGTTTTGGCAATGTTAAGAAATAAAGGGTTTAAAAAAATGTTTTCATTGATGAATTATGATTATGAAGTATGAATGGTATGTTCGAGTCAAATCTAGCAAGATGAATAAGATCTACTTCGTCTTATTCTGCGGACTTGAAAGTTTGCGTAATTCTTTAGTTACCATGACAATGAATTTTTAAAGTTTTTCTTAGTTTTTCAAAGTATGTAGTTTAATTTGTTACTATTAATGTTACATTAATTTGAACCCTAACCGTATGTAAGCAAAATATTTTAGTCTATTTAACTAGGATTTATGAAAATTGCATTTTTTTGCAAAAAAATTTAACGTCTTTTCGCTCAACAAATTAATGTATAAATAACAATTAAACATTCGTTTTGGAATACATCTACTTGGTAGTGTAAGTATTGTAGAAGTATTTTTGTATCGGGAGAAGCAAATGAGCGTATAGTTACCGTAAGGGTAATTCATTTATTTTAAATAAATATATCAAACACAGCATACACAGTAATTTCTTATCGTTTAAAAATTCTAATATTATAGGTCAACACAGCATGCTATTTGTATCTTATATTAACCTAACCTGAGTTATAAATGAATACAAAAACTTAGCGCCATGCGTAACCGACTTCCGAATACCTAGGAGTCGGTTACTGGTATATTTTGAAGACCCTTGAGGGTTAATAAATTCCTCTTTGGTAAGACGTTTAGACAAAATACAGACAAACCGTCAATAAGACAGAGACTATAAAAATAATTGTAATGGTATCTAAATCTATTGCAACACCTATAATAAATAGGTACTTCCAATAATAGTTTTTCAGGAATATTTTCTTTACAGGTTTACAGTTTATCTACGAGTATACACGCAATTATGTACGTTTGGGGGTATGAGTACCTCTGTCGCAACTACTAGGGTGTAAGTTCGTCCAGTATTATTTTAAGTAAGGATTGACCTCCTAGTAACATGTATTAATTGTGATTTAGTTAGCATTGTATAATTATGTGTACAGAAATATTTATAGGGATAAAAAAATATTGTTGTATTAGTAACATGGAGTTAATTTTTACAGCAGAATATGAATACCAACCTCCTAATTTTCTTGTGTTTTTATTTCGTTTCTTATGTCACAAAAATAAACTGTACCTACGCGAATTTAAATTCACCGGGGCAAGTATATTCAAATTTTACGAAAGTAGAACTAAGACTATTGTGAACTAACAAAGAGTATTCACAGCGTGGTGGAGAGAATCGCTACAAAGGAAAATGAGGTGTGCCCTCAATACTTCCATTTAAACAAATTCTTAGACAAAAAGATTAGGAGACAAACGCCGCGTTCGCGATCGCATCGAGTTTGGAGTTTTAAATATCGAACGCGTGTTGCGCACGCGCCGGCCCTCTTGAAACTGGTGCTGCAGAGGTTTCCCGCCAAAACCACTCGCAGATACTATCCGAATGCATGCACAGATTCATTCACCGGTTAAATATTATGCAATGCGTCGGTCCAGTTTAATATAAAGTTATGTGTAAAAGTGACCGGGTTAGCCAATCTCAAAGTAGTTGTGGACAAAAAAAATTGGTTGTCTGTAAAGTCGGTTTACTGACGATAGTTGAACGTGACAACGTCTTAAGAAAATACTGATGGAATGGTAGCATTTTTCAAAAGAAAATTTTAATTTCATTTGTTTAATAGATTTGTCAATGTCAATTATAGCATAACCTAGAATCGCTGCACTAGCGGACCGATGCTATTCATTTTAATGATGAAAGCACGAATACCTATTCGACAATATATCACTGAATAAATAATTAATATCGAAAGAATCATTACCTTTATCGCTGTAATTATCGTTGCTATAAACAATTGACACCACATTCACTTTTCACTGCACTTGATACTCGATCAAAACATATAAATGTACTATAGTATAGCAGCTGTCCACGCAGACGCATCGCTCACTCAAGTAGGAGAGAGACGGATGTCGGACGCTGCCGAACGCTGCCGAACGCAAAGGCCGATTGCTACGCCGTTACGGTAACGACGCATGAGTCATGTTTTTTCATGCGTGCCACCGGCTCTATCGAATTATAAGACGTTGACACGTCAAAAAGATATCGAGTTTTCAGTTATTCAGCACAGACGGATCGAGAATTAAGGATTGTTTACTGAACTTACTGAACCATTATCTTCCCTATTTTAGCGTCAGTGGCATTTCGATCGTATTACACATTCAGCCTACCGTGAAGAAGATAAACCGAGATAATTATAAGCCTCATTTAGCTGTTGCGAACTGATCATTATGTAACTTATTCATCTCGGAGTAGTGAGAAGGTTAGTGTGGAATTTCAGCTTCAGAAGCAACCATGGTGGGAACTACAATGGATCGTCTGGTAGGAGTCCTAGCGGATTTAATGGTAGACCATGTATTGTCGAGAGTTCTAACTTTCTTCATGGGGTAACATCCAGATGGCTTTTGTAAGAGCGCTATTACTTCAGATGTATCCTTTTTATCATCATCGCAACCTATAAATGTCGCGCTGCTGGGCAGGGGTCCCCTCTCACAATATGTAAGGTCATAGTACAACAACCTGGCCAGGTGCAGATTGGCGTGGTTCACACACTTTTGAGAACATTATGGAGAACTCCCAGGTGTGCAAATTTCCTCATGATGTTTTCTTTCGCCGAAGCAAGTGACAATTAAATTATAATATGATGATAATGATTTCCCTGTTTGGGATTCCTACTTTCAAACCACTAGGCTATCACTGCTGATATAGCCTGTTTATTTTAACACAAGTATTATAGTTTTTGAATTCCGTTTTAATTGACCTTTCGAAAATGGTTTAGTTGCCTACTGTGGCGGATAGTTGCCTAATGCTAAAAATGTTTCGATGGTCTTGCCAGATGCCGTGTCTCCTCATAGAAGACTAAGAATGAAATTGCTTAATTGGATTGAAATAAAACAAATTTATGTAGAATTAATCAGTCTTAGTGGTTATTGAGATTGTTTTGTTAATACTAACTTAAAATTAAATCTAGGTATTTCACTCACCAGCAACATTAGATCTTTAAAAGGAATAGTTTTGGATAGTAGGTAGGGTTGTACCCTAATGGATAATACTTAGTCAATAAAATGTTGCAGTTATGTTCGCTTTTATTTTATTAAAATCACGCAAAACTCAGATGTTCATTAAAAGGTTGCCCACTATTTTGATATTGAGAATACCGCAAGAGTGGTTAATCTACGCCTATGCCTATTCTCAACTCAACCAATTTCGGATCACCCATAAGTACTTTGCATCTCAACAGATTCCAATGCTATGATAGGTTACATATTTGGCAGGACGTGCACGTCCATACGTGAAAGTAGCATTCAACACATGTCATGTCATGGCCGAACCTGTGTTTTATATAAGTACCGCAGTATAGGTAAAGTACCCACCGTCGCAACTTTGCCAGGACAACTAGCTTCGTAGCGGCTACTCCGGCTTTGGATTCTATGAACTACCTAAAGAAAACTTTTAAAATCAGCAACTGAACGCGGTAGGTGTAACCCACGGACAATCTGAAAAGTAGGTCCCCAAAATTATCAGATACTGTTTGGTGGAAAACAGACATGTTCTTGTTTTCGGGAGATTAATCAAACAAGATTGGCCCCTATTGCGGTCTGCTTTGGAGTGTTAGATTCACACGTTCCGAGTTATGTACCTACATGAGCATATGCCTAGTAAAATAGAAATAGACTCTGAAAGAGAGCTCATTCAATTTTACTA
This sequence comes from Ochlodes sylvanus, assembly GCA_905404295.2. Taxonomy (NCBI): domain Eukaryota; kingdom Metazoa; phylum Arthropoda; class Insecta; order Lepidoptera; family Hesperiidae; genus Ochlodes; species Ochlodes sylvanus. Next base: position 9,374,149 of record FR990128.1, read on the forward strand.
GCCCGAACACGCATGTTGTGGGGCCTGCCACAACTGTGCTGTCGTCTGCACACTTATAGATACCAAACACGAGCAGGTCGTTGATATGTAGCTGGAGTATTTGCGGAGAGAACTGACCTCCAATTTCGACATTGGTTGATTTTAGTTGTAACAAATACTCATTGATAAGCATCTGGAGATATAATTATTTCAAAAAATCCAGTACTCAGATGATCAGGCTAAGGGATGCACCATAAACAGGAAGTTTCACCCTGTTAAAGCTAACACCATAAAAGTGACCTAAACAAACGAGAGATACAAACTTAGTGCAAATAACGATTGCAACGCAAGTGCCATCTTGTATGAAGTCCAATAACCGATGGTTACTTTAGCCCGTATGCAAGACTGCGTGCGAGCTAACGAGCTTTGCGTTGTCGCAGTTCAGGACAATTTGGATAGGTGGCGTTGTTTTATAGCATTTATTTGTTGTTATAGTCATTCACGGAATACAGTCTGTATTCCGTGTAGTCATTTGTTGTTTTGTTAACTTTTATACTCATACCACAAATAATGCCATGGATACTCATGATAACTAAGTTTTTCAATTACTTTACTTTGGTAGTAGATATTCGTACATATATTAGGGCAATGTAGTTTAGTTTATATAATTATTTTAGAAAAGGATTAGGTATTAATTTAGAAAAGCTAAATTAAAATACTTGATACGTCATTAATTGTGTTATTAATAATGTCGAAAACAATATTAAATCGTGTATTTTTCGAAATGAAGAGTATTATTTTGGCTTTACAGTTTTTGCATATCTTGGAAATTTCTTCAAATGTTTTGCGTAAAGGCATTGACTTATTATTACTAAAGTCAATGCGTTAAGGTTAAATAATAAGAAAACTGTATTCAATGTCTGCCTAGTAATAGACCAAAATATTGCATTCGAGTAACAAACAATTGGATCTAACCATTATAACTAGTAAGTATACAGTAGTAATTTACCTATTAACTTTTAATTTACCTATTAACTTTAAAATAAAAAAAACGAATTTTAGATCAAGTGATAAGGTACCATGTATGTAATCACGCTACTAATTTATTGATGCGGGTATAATGGGGTTATAATGTTTTTTGACATCTTTTCTATACTTTTTAATGTATGTACCTATGTACATATAAAATTATTGCTGATATATATTCATATCCATTACGTGGCAGTTTAATAAATGCAATTAAATTATGACAAATCCATAACGATTTCTTTTTTGGGGTTTTTCAGCCTGGTTACATGATTAAATAATTAATTAAAGCCAAAATTTTATTAAATGTAATTTTATTTATATATCGGTTGTGTAAGCGTTAAGCGTTTAATATAACTTATTTATTTACAATTTACATTATTTGATATCATCTTAAAAACTAAAACTGGCAGTATAAGTGGCAGTGTTTGAAATACATTTCGTAAAGTGTTTCATTTGTCTATATCGATGGGGCGAAATGTTCATATCATAATAAATAGTTGATGCAACATAAGTAATTATTCTAAATGGTATAAAATCAATTCGCAAAAGTGATAAAACAATTCAATGGTAATTAATTCTTAATTACTAAATTAAACTACATAATAATACTTTTATTATTTTCTTTCATTTGTGGGATAGTAAATCCATTTAAATTCATAGCCTTTTAGCCCAAACTTTTCATCTTTTTCTGTGTCCGGCTTAGGAACATCGTCAGATAATAAATCTAGTACTTCTTGACTTATCGTTGGTCTAAATCCTTTTTCATCAGCTATGTAGTCAACACGTGTTCTAATACCGTTCCTTCCTGTTATATAATAGTAGCCCATTTTAGCTCCATTTGTATAACCCTCTTCGTGGTGTCCATGAAAACCAACTGTATAATTGAAAGTATACAGAAGGTGAGTCATGTCGTCTTTAGATATACCTGATGGTAAACCTTCATTTTCACCAGGACCTCTATTGTAAATGTCTGTATCTTTAGGAACGATTTGCATTTGAGCTGCAACTAAGGTAGGTCTATTAGAAACTGGTTGATAAGGTTGGGATGCTAAGGCATCTCTAAATCCTTGTGATAGACCTGTTTCAACGTTGGTAGATGAAATATCATTATATTGCTTTGGATTTCTCAAATGCGGTGATTGTAAACTGACACTAGAGTCTTGCCCAGAACCCGGCTGTACTGGAACATAGTTGGGTTGTTGTGGGGGATAGTTTTTGTTAAAATCGCCTTTTTCTTGATTATAATACTGATCACCACTGTTTCCATTTGGAGGATAACTTTGAGGGCTCTCATTTCCAACCTTTTCAAAATCGTTTTGGTTGGCGTTATTTCCATTTTGACGATTGTAATTATTCGATTGAGGATTATTTGAATTTTCATTATAATTTTGTTGAGGATAGTCTTCTTTATATACACCTGAAGGAGAATTTATATTTCTAGAAAGGTCTTGCTGTTGATAATTTTGTTGTACATTTCCAAATGAATTTTGTTGAGAATTAACTTGTGGGTATTGTGGAGTATTTTGACTAAATTGTTGACTAGGTGGATTCGATTGCTGTCCTGAATAAGACGAGGAGAAGCTTTTTCCAACTTCTTGCGGACTAAGATTATTTTGTCTACCGGTACTTGATAACTGGGTATTTTGTTGATAATTATTAGAAGGTATAAGTCCAGAAGTTTCCGGTATAGAACGGTCTTTTGAAACAACGGCTATATCTGTCAGTTGCAGCGGTGGCGCTTTTGTAGTCGTTGTAGGAATACTGCAGTGAGAGCAGGATTTAGCTGGCGATGAGATTAGTTTGGTTATTGGAAGTGGTTTCGGTCCTTGTTGTGGGTTCTCTGAGATTGATGGACCTTGCACGGCTGGAGAATTCCCTGATGGAGGAAATGGAATTGAATGACCTTTTTTCACTCCACCGCTGGATGCCATCGTTGATGCGGTCTTTGATGTCGCCGTTGATGCTGCTGTTGGATCTGCAATTTTATTTGTACATGATAAGTAGGTTAGAATAATATTACCATTCTTCGCGATCTTCATTTTCAAAAAACTAATAAAAGTGTTTGTTTAATTATCGAATAAATTCGATCTTTCTTTTATCGATTTATTATAAAGAAAAAAAGAGAATCGAACGATTCCTAAAATCGAACGAATTAAAATATGATATGATATGAATTACAAATTATTTCTCTGATCTGTATATTAGTATCTATTAATCCCGAATATTCCATACTGATAGAATATCTTTACACAATCGAGAAAGACTTTTAAGGCACCAACTTGTTACATTGGCTTACATTATTTTTATAAATAATTTTATTATTTTTTATTCTTATCTACCATTTTCACAAGTTACTTGAAATGTGTTTGAGTAAAATGTGTGTCTTAATAAAAATACATTTTATTAACAAATTTATTAAAGTTTAAACAAACGGAACGTGTAGGTCGATTGTAATTTTATGGAAAATGATAAAGTTATCATAATAATGATCACTGAATGATTAAGATTAAAACTTACAAGGTTTTACTCGAATGTTCTTCATAGATAAAATCTTGAATCTTCCATTTTCGTCAGTAGCGTAAACCGTTACATGGTATACTCCATCAGCGGTGATAAAGCCAAATTCTCCCATAATAATGCCGTTTTCATCTGTAATTTATGAAGGACATAAATTACTAAATATTTTGTTATTTAATAAAATTGGAAATAAATAAAATTGACTTGACTTTTGTATACATCTTTAGGTATGAAAGTTCTCCTATGCATGCTGTCGATTCATTTATATAATGCCGCCTAAATTAAACTATAGTTAAATTATTTAGATTGATTGTGGTATTTGTCAACGAGGAATAATTACTCAAAACAAAATGAGAATTGTTTTGAGAAATGAATGTTTACAACACATCGTAAATAGTTAACCTTATGCACTCGTCTTTACAGTTTTATACTCAATCTAGGAAGTCAACGTCTACTTGTAAAGCGACGGAATCAAATAAAATAATATTTGTTTAGCCAAAAACGATTAGTACCACTTTAACATCTACGGCATTGCTGCAGTATTGAGTAAAGTTTTAATTTAATTATTCGGTGATGTCAGTGTTTGCCTAATGAGTTTACTACGCATACAAATATAAGATTCGACATATTTATTTGTATTTAGTATAATTTTTACATTTAATTCTTTTTGCATTATATATATTACATTTCACACAAACTATTAAATTAATAAATAACAACTATGGTATTTTAATTTTTTTACTTTACAACCTATGCAAAGCTAATATTATTTATTTTGGTAAGGGTTCAAAACCAAGAGCCACTTACTGCAGTACTAATGTTGTAGGTGAGCACTTCATAAATCTTAACCTCAACGTCAACCATTAGAATGAATGACCTCTTGGATCACGGTCGATGATGCAAGGCAGAATCAGACAAGTTTCGGCTTAAAAATTACAACTTCAGAGGAATTAAAATGTACTCGTATTACCTCCGTTTTTTTATGCATGAATATTTTGACTAAATAGACTAAATAATTTGATATAAATAGAAATAATAAATAAATAGAAATAAATAGAAAAGCTTTTTTCGCTAGACTAGCTTATCAAAGCAGAGCCGAAACTATCGATGCTAAAACTAAAAAAATAATGATCAAATTTTAGTTTGCTTTTATAGCCTAGGCAAAATATAAAATCTATCTACTATATTAATATTTACACATAAACTGTTCGATTTCTTTGAAAATATTTGAGAAAAAATATTTTTGAATAAATTCCAAGTTTCAAGTAGGTACGTCGGATAAAAATATTTCTTATATTCATACAAACTTTTAGTGGATTGCTTATACTTTTTTGTTTTTCTGTCAAATATATATAATTATATTTAGGTCGCAGTAGAAAAGAGATTTTAGCTAATAAGTATTTTAACTCGCGTGTTGGTTGTTTCCGGCTTTTATTTAAGTTGGTAGTGTAACTGCTAATTACTTTATTTACTCGAAGAACAACGAGACAATAACGAAAAATTGCTTAATGCTTTGGGAACATTTCGTGCGGCAATTATCACTCCATTCAACTTGCGGCTTATAAAGGTAAAACTGTAATTGATGTTAGTTATTTTTATGCACGGAAGTATTTTACCTTTTTTCTCGTGCCGATGTTGTTCACCATCGATAGTGAATCCAAATTCATAAGGTCGATTTTCGTCTGTATATTTGTCAGCCGCACGTACCGATCCAATAAGCGCAAGTAAACAAATAAGGAAGCTCAAAACCGTAGACTGATGCATCTGAAAAATAATATAGAATATCGTTTACGACCAAATAAAAACCCAGAATGGAAACAATAAAATAGTCTGTAAAATCGATGACTCTATTAACAATGTCGTGTTTGAATAATATTTGAATTAATCAGGTTATTTTCGTTGCGATAATAAATCGATTTTGCTGTCAACATTATAATGTGTTGTGAATTATTTCTTACTAGCGACTCGCCTTCGCTTCGCTTCGGGAACTTATTCCTTCGGTTTGCAAAGATTTAGTTATATATTTTGGATAATACACACTATATCTTTATAAATTATATCCTATGTGTTATTTTGATGTGTAAGCTATATTATTGTAGTTTCATCAAAATTCATTCGGTAGTTTTTGCGTGAAAGAGTAACAAACAGACATTTATACGTCCATATTATTAGGATAAGTTATATATTTTGGATAATTCACATAATTCAAACTTTATAATTTATAGCCTATGTGTTATTCTGATGTTTAAGCTATATTATTAAAGTTTCAGCAAAATTCATTCGGTAGTTTTTGCGTGAAAGAGCAACAAACATTCATACATCCATACAAACTTTCACATTTATAATATTAATAGGATATGTATTTAAACTTTGACGTAATGAAGTATATCTCACTCGGCGACGATCAGTAGCAGGATATTTGCTTTGCGTAAGATTAGCTAAAATATACACTGGTTGGTACGTTGTGTTCGCGTACAATTAGAGTCACCATCTCAAAATTTGCAAACTCCGGGTAATTAGCTGGATATTATATCAAAAATCCGGACACTACTAAAAAGACGAGACTAGACGAGTGTCTACCAGTAGGTATGTATATTCGACAAGCATGAAACTTTGTGCAGAGGTTTGTAAGAGAGTACCTACTAAGAACCTTTTTTTGAAATTCATAAACTAAATGGGTAAAATGTTGGGTTAAAGTTTGTATGAAAAGGTATAAAAATAAAATTTCCGCTAACGAGGCCTCAGGCACCAGCTTGTGTTCTATAAATCCATTCAGCAAAAATTAAATAAAACTAATAAGATTTGAGAGACTTTAAATTTAAGTTTAAATTTAAATTAGAAAAAAATACATTGATACAATTAAAGAGTTCGGGTTCTCAGTTATGAGGAATAATACAAATATTTTTTTACTTTCATTATTGAAAAAAAAGGAAAATTGATTTTTTTCACCAGAAATAACCCAGCAGTCAAGCAAAATCACTACATAGTATAAAACAAAGTCGCTTTCTCCGTCCCTATGTATGCTTAAATCTTTAAAACTATGCAAGGGATTTTGATGGGGTTTTTTAGAATGATTCAAGAGGAAAGTTTATATGTATAATATACTAAAGTATTCGCAAAATTAAAAATAACGCGTGAAAATAAATTCTTGCGCTGGTTACGTTTACTGGGTTTATGTTCTTGTTATTATTATACCTACCGTGATACTGACAGTCAAACTTTATATTCATGGACGGTAGGTCCTACATACCTACGTACTACGGTACCTACATACTGCGCATTTTGGGAATTAAAATTCGAGACAAATTTAAAAAATGCAATATTTTACTCTTTGTAAGTTTTATTAATTCATTATCACCTTTGAATTGCAGATTGTCTACGATTCGCCTTGAATATATCGGAAGAAATCTATTACTTACTAGGCAAATAATAATATTACTCGTTGTGATATATTGTATGTCATTGCATGTGTAGGTATGTATGTCATAATTATGTATTTTAGTGTGTGAGTGTATACCTAACTGTGTGTGTATTGTATCAAACATTTTTCATCACATTTATTCATGATCACCATAATTACAATATATTCGGGCGGAAAATAACTTAAAACAATCTGCGTAACGTAACTATGTAATTGATATGCTCAGTGTTTAACCATTAATTCCAAATGCAAATGTTACGTGCATATTGTATTAGATTTGCGATCTAAACGCTATTTGATCATTTATCAAAGTTCAATGTAAGTGCAATGCAAGCAGCATTAGTGTTTTCAGATTTGTTTAATTCATTACAATTATTTTTTAATAAATATATAATATGCGTCAATATTTAATAAGTATTTACTTACAAATTCCTATGTAAATATTCAATTTGCTGAACATTAAAAACATTTTGAAACTTCACTTCCAAACATTTACCAGAAACAAGTATTATTATTATCAAAAATTACACACAGCCATAAAAAAATATTTTCTCCGGACGATATTTATATATTTCTAAAACTCGATTAAAATATGTACTTAAGTTAAGAATCGTTATACATTACCTTCGTACTTGCACATAGAGGGCGTGGTGCGGCCTGTTGCGCAAGAGATGGCACGAGACTGTGCCGATTCTTTAGACAACGTAATTTTAATACGTCTAAACATGTGACCATAGATCAGTGACTGTGGTAGGCCGTGTTGATGCCGTGTTGATGTATTTAATTATGTAAGATGCGCGGATACATCGTGCAGCAGATTGCATCGTGTGTTATCAATATTTTAAATATATAAATCTCTTGCGTTACTCACTGACTGACAGACAACGCACAGCCGAAACTACTGAACGCAACAAGCTGAAATTTGGCATTTATTTCTTGGGGAGTGTAGGGGAGAGCTAAGATAGGATTTTTAGAATTTCCCGCCCTAAGGAGGTAAAAAAGGGATAAATATAAACTTTTTATTTCATCACTGGATTCACTTGAAACTTTGTATTTAGGTTCCTCAAGTGACGCAAGTGAGCACTAATTATCATTAGTTACTTAGTATACGAGTAGTAGTGCATTTTGTTCTTAAATAAGCAGTGGTAGACAAATGCTTTGAACGTTGAAATCCCATACAGGTTTGGGCACGAATCCTGCAGGCACCTTTAATTTAAACAAAATATGTGCGTATTAGAATTAAATAATTACTTGCTTCGGTGATGGAAAACATCGTGAGGAAACCTCTACACCTGAGAGTTCTCCATAAGGTTCTCAAAGGTGGGTGAAGCGGTGATGCCCACCAATTAGCACTTGGCCAGCGTGGTGGACTACGTCCTGTACTCCTTACATAAACTAAGAGAGGAGACTCGAGCCCAACAGTGAGAATACAACTATTACTTACGATTCAAATGTGGGGTACGCGTGGTTCGGTGGATGGAACCCCCCCACAAGGAAATGATTATGATTTTATTAATTTAATAGCTGACCTAGCGAACGTTGTTCCGCCCTATAGATTATTTTCATACAAAAATACAAAAAGCGCGATTTGAATGTGAGGCCTGGCGGTAGGAAACTGAAAATGCAGGATTATGTGTATCTTTTTATGCCACACCATAAAAAAATAAGTAAAAAACAATTGTCCAAAAAATAAAAATACATGTTAGGGGTGGACAACCCTTTATTACTTAGGGGTATGAAAAATAGATAGTAGCCGATTCTCAGACCTGATGAATCTTAATATATATATTTCTTGTGTTCGTGTGTATGTGACTGAACTCCTCCTAAACGGCTTGACCGATTTGGTTGAAATTTTTTGTGTGTCTTCAGGTGGATCCGAGAATGGTTTAGATTCACAATTGGACCCGGTAGGTGGCGTTGCTGTCGATATATCACTAAAACATTTTTTAATTATAAAGCGGTACGAAGTACGCTGGGACCACTAGTATGCATATAAAATCCGAATCCGACAATTAAAATACGTGAGGTAAGCCGTGATATACTCGTAAAATGTATTCAGACACTCACGAATCGTTCAGTACTAAAATGCATATAAAATTTCATAAAAATCGGTCAAGCCGCTTCGGAGGAGTATGGTTACTAACATTGTGACACGAGATATAAGATTTTTTTATTGCTTTAACGTAATTTTTTTCCAACATTAATGGTTTTGAGGACAATTGGTTACCTGTGGCTCTTTTGACATTTGTCTGCTGCAAATATCCAAGTATCTAAGGACATCTCTTTTTTAACCCGGGTGAACTCTACGCTCTACTACTTATTAAAATTAGCTAGTAATAGATCATCTTTGTCAAGTAAATACATCTCTTCCAATAGCTGTTTACGAACTGGCAAACCATAATTCAAATGGTTTGTTATAGATGATGCAATTAAAAGCCGATAGTTACTTTATAACTATCGGCTGATGATGTAGTTGTAATTAAAATGTTTTAATTAGAATTAATTCTATGAATAGGCGTAATGTCCTGTTTTTTTGTAAATACCACGTAGACAAAAGACTACAAAATTAAGAAACATGGTGTTAATTAATTCTTTCGTGTTAATATACATATTCTTTATTGATAATCAGATAAGTATCTTTAAATATAATATTGAATTAGGTATAATAAGATAGTATTATTTTAACCGGTTACTTCTCGCGTTTTATTACTTAATATTATGTATGGCTGTATTCAGTAACGAATTCGTTAGCATTGCTTAGATTACAATAACCATCAAAGTCATTGATCATCTTACCTCGATTGCTGGAAACGTCCTCTTAAAAGTGCAGATGACTTTCCCGCATCCGATTCTCTGTTATCCAGTTAAGTACGAGTACTTCTTACCTCTGGCTACATTCAATAGGAGAATCTCTCTCCCTCTTTGTAATGTTCCTGTCGTGGTATATGTCTTGAATATGAGGGAGTACAGATTAAATAACTTTGGTTATTGAACGGTAAATAAAATGGTTAGCGTCTATTTTGCCACACATAATTTTACCATAGGTAATAAATTATTCTAGGTAAATAGTAGAAGACACTAACACCAGAAACTAAGGAATATTTTGTTAATTGAAAGAGTTCGTGATGAGGAATGCTTGGATATTTTTACTAAGTAATTGTAAAATGCTTACTTATCTTATTATGACGAAAATACACATAAGTTAAGCATTATAATTTTCCTCATTTCCGGAACTGTTGGCTACGAGTATATTTGATAATAAAACATTATTGAGCTGTTGAGTCATCTATAGGTACAAATATGAATCCCTATTTCTCTAGGTCACGGCATCAAGCGTGAACCCCTGATTTCGCTAATTATTTTTTGTTGTGAATGTTGTCAGCAGAAGGTTCTTATGAAAGAAAAAAATAAGAAAATTGCGAAATATTAGAAAATTTAAGAATACGTTACCACTAAGAATATTCATAGTTAAAACAGGACAACGTCTGTCGGATCAGCTAGTAGTTTATATAATAAGAAAGTCGATATTCCTATAGTATATTGGAACAGCTCTTCCTGAATACATTTATAACTAGTATGGTAATTAGGGGCTAAAGACATGACCACTATTTATAACCTACTTTAAAAAAACGAAGAGGTTCTCAATGCGACTGTTTTTTACGTTTGTTACCTCAGAACTTTTGATTGTCGTGACGCGTAAAGTACGGCCGGCGGATCATGGCCGCTCTGAAGTTAGGCTTTCGGATATAGTGCGAAGGTATTGTACTTTAGAGGGAGATAGCGACACAAACACTGAGCGTCTGACTGAAACAAACAATGCTCTCTCGTCTTGCCACCATTTCGACCCTAAAATTGACTTCTGCGCAGCGATCCGAACAAAGTTCAGAGCGACCAAGATCCGCCGGCCGTATTATACTCATTAATATTTTATATAAATAACAGGAATAAATTAGGTTTTCTTTCAAATGTAATTTTTGTACACTTTTACAATACATAACGGTAGACTTCGAGTTTAAAGAAAAGGTGTAATGACTTAGGTAGTTATTATAAAGTGTTATTTAAAATAACATTTTGGTATTCAAAATAATAATGTATATTGTCATATTTATACAAACAACACTATTATAAAATCAATAAGTTTTTTCTTTAAATACCAGCTGGAAATATATTAATTTTTAAAGTCATTAACTTTTATAACGACAGATGATCGTAAAATCCTTCCTTGTATTCTTAGCAATATTACAATAGGCAATCATTTTCAAAATACGTTTACATTTATTAAATTTAATGCTGTAATTAGTTTAGACATGTTTATACAAAATTTCCACAGACTCGCCATATTTAACTTTGTAACCATGATATTTTAAAAAAGCTACTTTTGTAAGGTTTCGTACTATAGGTGATAAACGGAACTCGATTAAAATGCCTCCGCTGTCTGACTATCTGTAGAGCCCTATCTCTTAACCGTGAATAGGTAGGTACATATACCTGGATTTTTCACAAAATGCGTGTTAGTTTTTTTAAATTGATTTAAGGTAGCAAACGAGCATGCAGCACCACCTTCCGCTGCCGCCGATGACAACTGTGACCGACTTAGAACAAGACTCATAAGGGGACTGGGATAGTTAGTCCGGTTAGGTGACGGTGTTAGAACATTAGTTGGTTAGTTTGTAAGTATGAGGACTGGGACAGGGACTGTTAGTGAATGTTAGACCTGTTAGTTGTTGTTGGTAATAGTCCAGTTAGTAAATGTTAGTAAGAGTCTCGTTATAATTCGGGCACAGATAATTATGGTGCTACCCTTGAGGACTGAGATGGTCGCCTCTAAGAAGTGTAGCCGGCTCCACAAGTTAGTGTTCCCCCTATTACAACAAATAATAAAAAAGCAGATCCCAAAGGGTGCCCTTATACGAATAACCTTGTAAAATAGTTTTTTTCCACATTCAATCTTATTATATTGACCATTTATAATTAAGAGTTAATATCGCTCGAAGGTACGGAACCCTATATATGCGACTCGCACTTGACCGACGTTTTATTATTATAACAAGCTTTCCGGCCACGGATTTGCCCGCGTAAAATTCGATTATATCACGCCTTTCAATGAACCAACTTGTTTTACAAATACCATTATTTCCAAAAATTCTTTCATACTTATCCTTGCTTACTTGCGTTGCGTCACTTGAGGAACCTACATACAAAGTTTCAAGTTGATCCATTGAAGAAATAAAAAGTTTCAGTTTATCCCCTTTTTATTCCCTTAGGGAGGAATTTCCACAAATCCTCCCTTATTGCTCCTCTACACTCCTAAATAACAAACATAAATGCTAAATTTCAGCTTGTTGAGTTCAGTAGTTTGTGCGGCTGCACGTTGTGTGTCAGTAACTCAGAAATGGAAGTTTCATAAAATTTTATTCTGCCCGCCTTATTGAAAGTAAAATACCTACAATATAGGGTAAAGTAACACCGGATTTTAAGCAAGGCATGTCTCCCTTTATGAAGATCCAATAGAAGTAGAGTCTTACTTAAATGAGACCATTATAGCGTTGCAAATTTTAAACTCTGGAGACTTAAATTAAAACTTAATTAATAAAGCCAATAATAACGCCGTTGTAACTATTATAGTGAGCATATAAGTAATTATAAAATGTTTTCGGTATGCGGTGTAATATAACGAGAATCAATTTATCATTGCACAGGACCTTGATTGTAGCGGTAATTGTAAAATAAACATTGAACACTCAGGATTGACCTCTGTCAATTATTTAGTCGGAGTACAATATTTGATTGAATTATCACGAACTAATACAATGTATGGAAAAACTGGGCCTAAAGTACCTTTTGGGAAAAATATATTTGGAAAATCGTCATTAGAAGTCACAAATAAGTATCACCTAAATTATATTATTTCAAGTACCTACTCAACAGTTTAAAAATGACATTAAATTAAACATTACGACATTGGATTTAAAAACTGACTTGAAAATAATGAAAATATAAGACTTAATAGTTTAGTCATAGAGGCCATTGTCAGAACTGGACTTACTCTCTATATTTTGTCCCTGGAATAAAATTAGATGATAAATGAAAGGGAGAAATGAGACTGTGTGTGTGTGTGTTTTGTGAAGCTTAGGTTTAAAGTTGTAGAAAAATAATAGATAATTATATAAAAGATATGGAACATAAAATATATGATGGAGTAAATGTAGGTAACATTGGCCATTGCCTGCTTGTATCGACATCCTATTTTTAGATTCCAAACATTTTTATCCTCGATCATACGATATTTTTATAATAAGTTGTGTCAAACATTATAAAGTGTGAAAATACTACGCAACGTATCAAACTGTAAAGTTTTTGTAATCTTTACGTACTAAAATATCTATTTGCAAATTTGTACGAAAATGTATGCTGACATCATACCGGTATTGCGTTAAAATTAGTAACACAGAGTGAATATATGAATCCGATAAACAACATTAGGTATGTAAACAATAATACATACCAGTAACGCACATCATTTATATTATCTACTCATTGACTCATGACATGACATACTCTATGCAGGAATAAATGCAGTTCAGGAACTGGGGGCAGTCACGAGCGATGCAAGTATCATCACGCTCTAATGTAATTTACTCAATAGACTGGTAATGAGATACTGAAAAGTCATTGTAGGTTATACAATTAGTTAAGTCATATAATTTTAAATTAATTGTTTTTAGTTACCGATCTAATATGTGGTAGAGCCCATAGAGTTTGTCCGGGGTAGTACCACCAAACGCCACGGTACCTACCATTTCTACCGTGTAATAATTGTTTTAACAGCAATTGTCTTCCGGTTAGAAAGTTGTGGATCCAGTTACACTTTTTGAGAATCGACCATCTTAGTCCTCAAGAGTAGCAATACATTTGTGACCGAATTATAACGAGACTCTTATTACTAACAACAACTAACAGAACTATCACTAACAGTCCATACTTCAGTCATCATAAGCACCAACGAACTGATCAACTAATACATTGTATTAGTTACTATAGTGACATTACTATAGTGACAGTATTCCGCAAACTTTTTGTGTTCAAGGTCTTCTAGGAAAACGAAAATGTTTGAAGGTACAACACATAACGAAAAGCGAAAAAACGCGCTAACTAAACCACAAAATTAGATGAACGAAATAAAACGCCTCGCTAATGCTCACGTGATTTACACACATAATATATTTTGTGTAAGTATTTTTTTTACCCTTATTTACTTCCTAAAAGTATGTTTATAAGATAACCTTATTTTTCCGAGGCACACCAAATAATGAGCAACAACACCAGTGTGCCGCGGTACACCCTTTGCGGAACACTGGACTATACCATCCTAGTCCAGATTTGAGTCTTGTTCTGGTTCTGTTAAATGCTCGTTTGCTATCTTGTCCATAAAAAATATCAAACGTGAAGGTGCTGTGCTCAAAAGTAATAGTTTAAGTGCAAGGACAAATATTCTCATAATACATTCGCTAGACCATGTCACGTGAATCAATATGGAAATTTTTTAGGCTTAAGGGATTTCACCCATCTTTCATCATCATCAAGGAGAGGAGAGGAGAGAGCGGGTCTACAGCTGTCGATGTCTTTGTTGTTTATAACAATCAAAGAGAGAGATTAGTGCCGAAATGATTGCACTTTGCAATTCGCAATTGCGGCTCTATTATTTTCAGGCATCCTCACCGCGTCCTAGTCTGGTATATTTATCCATGAATACTACAATAACCTTTACCTTACTTACATAAATTCCCATAATTATATAGGTTAAACGTATTATTTTAGGAATTTAATTATATAAATGTACATCGAGCCCCATAAAATATCTGTATCTGACTATCTGTAGCAGGTAAAATGAATATACCTAACTAAATTATGCCTATCGAACTTCTGCTATTATTTACTTAAATAAATTGAAATACGTGCATGTTCAATTTAAACAACTATTAAACTTTTGATTTGATTCGATGAGATTTATAGATTTTGATTAATACATAAGTCAATAACCGCACGATAATAAATTGTTAAACGGGATAGAGCATACTTCAGCGATGCCTCTTGGAAGATATTTATCACTATTGTAAACATAGCAAAGATTGTTTTACTATTTCGTGCTTCGCGATGGTTGCAGAAACCTGAGATTTTCATCCCTTGATAAAACAGTTACACATAAATGGGAAATAAAACACTAGATTTGTTAGTGTTAGGTTTAGGTAATTGCACTAATTGCAGATAAGTGAACTAATGTACCTATAAATATAATATAATTAAGGTGTGTGTGAAGTTGGTTAATCCGCATTTGACCAGCATGATGGACTAAGGAATGTAACACTCACATTATGAGAAGAGATTCGAGCCTAGCAGTGGGACAGTAATGGGTTGTGATGATGTACAGTATGTATATAGTATGGATGTACATAATTCTGTAATCAAGCTTATTTTTGATAAAACTCTGGTAAATAAAATAATTTAAGAAGGTACCTAAAACGTATTATGAAACCAAATACCTACCTTAAAATGCATTATTAATATAAAACGTATATAGCAAAGTAAAAGTAACACCCAGTGTCTTTGCTATAATGAACTGTTAGGATCTACACCAGCCAGCAATTTAATATGTTTAGGTGATAAAAATGTCAAATAAAACTTTATGAAACGTATAAAAATGGTAAATATTTATTAATTTTGTTTACAACACTGAAACATTATTTACCATTATGCATTTAAACTCCAAACTCCTTTCAGCGTATATTAGCAATCGTGCCACGACAGGATTTTGCAAATTAAATAGTTTCTTTTTGTTATAATGAATAGAAATGTAATTCACAGTGGATTGGTGGTTGATTGATCACAGTAGAGTTTGAGGAAACTTAAAACATTAAACGTTAACACAGTCATTTTTCAAGTATCGATTAATAGGTTGTAGGAACATTTTATTTTGGTTTACATGAAGTAAATAGTGTAGTCATATAAGTCTAAGCGCAATGACACTTATTAAAGATTAACTTATTTATTTTTTTGAAAAAATAATAATAGTGAATACTAATATAATAATAATACCACAATATTACCCAACTTATTGAATTGCATAAACTTGCCTAATTAGGTTGTCCAAAACTTTAATTAATAGGTAGGTACCCATTTAGTGAAATATTTGAACATTAATTGATTAATTGTCTAATTCTAAGTAGTATCATTAACAAAAGATGGTTAGTTCAAATGTAATGAGTCGGTCATTACAAATAGTATAAAAGTTAGTAAGTCTTACTAGATGTTACCATTTTACAAAGGTTCAGTACTCAAGAAACACAGGATTTACCTTCAATATAATAATGAAGACCGTAAGTAGTTTTTTTTGTATTTCCTTCATCAGTTATCATTTTAAATTATGTAACCTTCTTGTATACTTTTTTCTTACACTGCTACGTACCCCTTTTTCTTTACGTTCTATCTACGCAAAGGTTGCGTGGAAAAGATCGCTATTTTAGCGAGAAAGTCACGTTTTGTATACCATAATTTATCGGTTTCACTGTCTATGCATATTATAATATATTATCTGGTGTACAAATATTTGTATTTTTCGGTCAAACTTTGATTGTGTACATTTTGTTTTGTTTGGGTTCTCTTGGTTCTCCAATTACGCTAACGGATCACTTCAAAACCATTTCATGGTTTCAAAAGGAGCATGGTAGCTTACAATGCAAGTGACCTTGTACCTAACAATGCAATATTGAGACCTAATCCACGTGTAAAACAAGAAACTTGGAATCATGGCCTCATGGTTCGCCACAAGCAAGGAGGTCGTCGTGTACTCGTGGGTGGATGGAGCCTTATGATTGATATTATTTTAATAAGTCGCAAATAAATATTACTTATCACTCGCTTCGTAAGAAAACCAGATAGTTTTCCAAATTATTCTCAAAGGTGTGTGAAGTCTACCAATCTTCACTTTGCCTGCGTGGAGGACTACATTTATATAGTGAGAGGAGACTAGAATGGGAAAATTAGGTTGTTATAATGATAATGATTCCATGTACCTAATAATAGAAGTTTTTGTTGCAGGCTATCGTTTTGTGCGTATGCGTCGCGGCTGCCTTAAGCTCACCAATCATGTCTCAAGATGAGCAATCCGCGTCCGCCGCACTACGCGCCCTTCCCGCTCTGGTACACGAGCAGGTTCACAACAAGCTTGGCGCGTACTCCCTGCATTACGTCACAGCTGAGGGTACTGTGGTGATGGAGACTGGTGAACTAGTACCCACGCCTGATGGCACTGGCCTCGTGCTTGCTTCGAAGGGTGAGGTTATATACATCGGTGATGACGGCAAGACGTACGCCACGAGATATTCAGCTGGTCTCGATGGGTATAAGGTTGAGGGAGATCATCTGCCAAAGGCTCCAGACGGTCCAGCGGTTCCAGTGGTTCCAGATGTTCCAGCAGCTTCCGCAGTTCCAGGAGCTCCAGCAGAACTGGATGTAACGCTAGTGCCAGTTATCTCATCTGTTTTAGATGTAAATGCCCCCAATGCCTAAGTCTATATACGCAACGCTCAATTGATTTCACTGATAGTATCCACTATAGAACTGATGTTATTGTTAAGATATAATAAGCTTTACCAAGTTTTAAGAAGTTTAAATACGTAGAAATAAAAATGAAGAAAACATTGATTTAAAGCGATTTAGTGAATTGTTTTATTTTATTTTTATTAATTGAAGAATAAATACTGAACAGTACACTATTTTACTATTTTTATCTTGCTTAGTTTTAGACAAATAAAAACAATACCAATGTTAATCAATCATTTTATAGGTACCTCTACTGTAATTATAACATGTCTGAGTATTTTAAACTGACTTGGCGGGGGCACCTCGTTGGTACAAAATAGCCGGACTTTTTTAGGAATGTCCAGCTATTTTACTATTTTGCACTATCCAGACAAATTGTTCGAAATTGCTTCATATCAGCAGAAGACTGTTATTTTAGTATTTTCATACAAAACGACATAATGTCTATAATTGCCATATTTCATTGGTTTGAAGAAGTGTTTTGTATCGCAGAACATACGAATTTTAATAAAAAAAAAATTAGACACCAATTTCAGTGCAAAATATAATTATATAAAATACATACCTTTGTACATAGTTACTTTTTTCGGTTTTTCTTGTATCTTTTTTTACGTGTACATAAATTATAAAATAAAGTTTATTATTGAGAAAAAATTAGCGACTAAGCGCACATTAATGTGAGCATTTTCTCTATATTGCTCTAATTTAATTGAAAAACAAAGTAACATTAAATTGAATATATATTTTAGAGGAAGAAACATACATTGTGTATACAATATTTGTTTTTATTTGAAATTAATTAACATATTCATGTGAGTCGATAACGACCCTATGGGCTCATATACATATATGTATCTATATAGTCATATACTACTAGCTTTCATCGTGGATACAATAATAAATAATTTAAATAATTATCAAAAAATTTATTAAGCGGGCACAAAAACATTATTATGCTAACCACATCCCCAAAAAATGAGTTTTCACGTTCTTCCATGAAATCCGGCAACCCTAAGTTTGTATTTTATTGTGCGAATTGATGTACCAAGTTGCTACCGTCAAGTGAGTATTTGACATTTTGCTTAAAGACTGCCGCTTGGGCGTCAAGAGGTCGACTATTTCGTCAATGATTTAGCAACCATTTATAATATTTTACTAACGTTATTGTAAAGTATCTCTATTAGTGACTTTGATCATATTCCTCTTACAATAATTCAAAAATTTTAGAGGTCAACTGAACTATGTTATGCTGCTATAGAAAAAAGTTTCAGCGTGGTGGGTATTCATTGTAAACTAGTTGTGCCCGTGACTTTGTCTGCGTGGAATTTAACAAAAAAAAAACTAAAATAAAAGTATCCTAAGTTACTCCTTATTACATTAGCTATCTGCCAGTGAAAGTACCGTCAAAATCGGTCTAGCCGTTCCAGAGATTAGCCAACACAAACAAACAGACAGACAGACAAAAATTGTAAAAAATCTTTGGTATTTGTACCGTATATACATCCATATAGATACTAAAAAGCGGGTATTTTATGTTACAAACAGACACTCCAATTTTACTTATTTGTATAGATGTAGATGAAAGATGAAAGATGTGAAAGTCACCACGCTGCGCTGGCCAAGTGCGAATTAGCGGACTACACACACCTTCGAGGACATTAGGGTGAACTCTCAGGTGTGCAGGTTTCCTCACGATGTTTTTCTTCACCTACGTACATACATAGATAGATAAAATCAACCAAAATAAAAGTTGGCAGTTTTACTTTGTATAATGTAACAAAACTAGGTACTTGAATGGGACCTTGTAGGTATGTATGACCAAGTTTAAACAAGGCCGTTAAAATAATCATTTGCATTTTTTTGTTATTATGTTAAAGAGCCTGTTGTAGCAGTCGGGATACTTAATGGGGTAAAATAATCGAATAGTTTAAATTGCAACTGCTTTATGATTGTAATTGTTTAGCTATATTTAGATATCCACT
This sequence comes from Ochlodes sylvanus, assembly GCA_905404295.2. Taxonomy (NCBI): domain Eukaryota; kingdom Metazoa; phylum Arthropoda; class Insecta; order Lepidoptera; family Hesperiidae; genus Ochlodes; species Ochlodes sylvanus. The sequence continues at coordinate 9,393,676 of FR990128.1, forward strand.
AAGAACTATATACATACATACATAGATACATAGTACTTATAATACCAGTAACCGCTCCGCTTGGCTTCGAGAAACATAAGGCATATAGACTCCAACTCAAATGGCCCACTGCTGAGTACGGGTCTCTCCTATTGATTGAAGAGGCCTAGAGCATACTCCAACGTTCTGCTCCAGTGCGGAATAGTGGAGTATTGGAAGATTTTATGCCGCCCGAAGGCCGAAAACGTAGCCGTAAAAAAGTTTTATCCGAAGAAATATTTATAACACTAAAGAATCGTTTGAGGGCATTGACATAAATACTATATCATATGTCAATGTTTGAGGGATATGAGGAAAACCGAACCATTGAATAGAGGTCATAAGGCAGTGCTAAGTGAAACTGAGTATAGTGTCAACACGTTGGGTCACTGTTACATGTAGGGTTGCCACTCGTACTATATAATATACGATATTATAATTCTGTGAAAAATGAAGGACATTTTAAGAAAAACTTTTTCTACTATATTATGTATAACATTATTGTTATGTATAATAAATATCTTAGTGTAAGAAAAGTAACTTCAAATGCATTTTTTTTAACGGAGGTTAAAGTGATTGGATTTTAAAAATACTGTCTGGATTTTAAAACAAATTACGCCCTACGGCGTATTTGTTTTAGCCAACAAAGTGTTTGTATAAGCCAACATCGAATAAACTGTTTGAAGCACAATAGAAGTGTAAAGTTCACGTAAATTTCAATCATGATTACATCGGAGATGCGGCACGACTCTGGACAAGTACCGGTCGTCCTTGGCTTCTAGTCGGGTCTTTATTGTCATTGGATGACGACAAAATAGTGCGTAAAGATGTGCTCATGGTTATAAAAAGATTATCAATAATTTTGCTTATCACTAATGTGTAGATGTTAGATAATCCTGTTAAGGTCTGCGCACATTTCAACTCGACTCAGATTCAACTCATAGGATCTATTTCGTCTCACTTACAGTCGAAATTTTTGCCCACATCAGAATTGACTGTAGGAACACGATGTCACAATGGCGGATGGATCACTTCTTTCAAGTAGCTAAATATAAAGTTTTACTGTAAGGACCACGATTACATATTAGACAAATAAGTGTCAATAGCACTGTACTTCTAATTAGTATATTTGTTCCACATGTGTATCTGGTATTTATACTGTAGCTATATTGTTGATTAAGTGATTAATGAATAAATTATATGAGGCTAATATTTCAATGCTTTTGCTCAGTTGAATCGGAGTTGAGTTGATAATTATAATGCGTACAGACCTTTAACCTGTATTATAGCAATGTCGGTAGAGTCACTGCTTGTTGAATAAAGTCACAAGATCGCTATAGGTACCTATCACCCGGGACTAACAATAAAAAAATTAAAAAGACCGATCAATTAGCTGGATTTTACTGACGACGGATGATGTCATTTCAAAAATATGTTTACATTTAAATACAAAATGTAATTTTACCATATTTCGTTTAAAAGTAAGTATAATATTTGTAGTAATTAATTAAAGTTAATTATTTCAAAGGTGATCCAGATTTTTTTTTCGTTAAGTACATAAAAATATGACAGCTTATCGAAGGCTCATTTAATTTTTATATTTAATAGTTTTTGTTTTCAGCTTAAGGCGCGGTTGATGAAGTACTATAATTATGATTATAATACCAAAAACTTTATTAAAGTGTTTTTGCTTGAAGTTATTGATCGGTTCCAGTTATTATTGTTAGATGACAGTTCCTTAAGTCATTAAGGTGGTATAAGAACTTACGAAACTCGGGTTAACTAGTAACCTCTTCAACAATAGAGTACTGTGGTGCAGCATGAATTAAGTGGGCTTATAAAGGGTTAAGGTCATTTGACTGAGTGATGTGACATTTGGGTTTGAATTTTATGTAGTCATCGCTATTTTTTTCTAATTTGTTTCTGTATATCTAGCTAATCAATATTTTAACTTTTTATTTCTTCAATCGATTTAACACGAAACTAATCGATTTTAACGAACACTTGAAACTTTGTATTTAGGTTCAAGTAACGCAAGTGAGAACGAAGAAAGGATTTATTTTTTGGAAATAAAGAATTTCACGCGGGCGACTCCGCGAGCGGAAAACTAGTAAGTTATAAATAGATCTAGGGTACTTATTGCTGTTCTGTTCTGTTCTGTTTTGTTTTACCCAGCAAAAGACTTAGGTATAAGTGAAAAAGTTGTAGTTTTACTTAAATAATAAATAAGGAGGTAAAATCCAATGGTGTGTTGATGGTAAATAAATAACAACAATTTGTTACAATAGCTTTAATATGAAATTATAAAAGTACAAAAAGTTCTTATGGCACAAGAATTTAGACACTTTTATTTCTGGGTTTGAAGCTAACAAAACTGAGATCTGAGATGTAACATGTTAGAATATATACGCCACACGTTATCAAAGTGGCTAATACTGACCGAGTTATTAAAAACAACGGTCTATAGTTTTACGGACCGATCAGGTATTTACAGCGAGTTAAATCGGTCGGTAGAGGTTCTTACTTCCTTTGTCCTACGGAGGTTTTTGGTTGGAAACCATTGGGGCCAGCGGTGAAGGTTACGGTGTATTGCTTGCCATCAGGGGCTACGTACGCATACTGGCCAGTGACGGTGAGAGCTGCGTTCTCAGACTGGGGGTTGTCAATCTTACCCTCCTCTTGCCTCTTAGTTCCGTCGCTTGTTTCATACCTGTCGGAGAAATATGAATTAAAAACTAACAACGTAACAGGCAGCGTAGGTGCAACGCCACTAGGTAATTTTAAGTTTACAATGATTACTTAGACTACTTAGTCTAAGTCTAAAGTCGTAGTCTATCTACTTAGATAAATTAGTTTTTGTATTTGCATAATACACCCACTTGAAGTGAGTAAGTTACAGCTTTACAAACACAATTTTTATTTTACATATATAATATTGGAAATCGTTAAATGAACCTAATTAAATATGTATGATTATACGTAAGGTTTAAGTTTAATTATGACTAAATATTGAATATTCATAATATAGAATTAGTAGATGCCTTTCTTGTTTGTAATTTTCAAGTATTTTTAAACTTTAATAATAAATATTTAATGTGCATAAATAAGTTTCAAATATTAAGCTAATGTGAGAAGACTTCAAAGAAAATTCATATTGCCACTTATTAAACACAAACACATTTTAATTTATAAAAATAATGCGCATAATTTCTAAATAGCAGAACTTCGCTCAATTCAAAATTTAATAGTTTAATTTGATAGGTAGGTAGATACTACTAATGTCGATGTTACTGAATATTCATTGAAATTCAATTTATGGTTATCCGGATAATTGACACCAATTTTCCTTTATTATTTTGACGGAGACGATGCGTATAGCTACAACGTCTAATGCAGAATTGATTTTCAAATGTATAAATCCATAATGATAGGTAGGTATACCTTTATACATATAATGTCACCAGCTGACCCAGCGAACGTTGTTCGGCCATTACTTACATACAGTGTGTGATTTGGCTATTATTCATAAAAATACTAAAAGCGCGATTATAATATTGGGGGTGGAGATGGGAAGGTAAAAATTTGGAGTTGTAGGTATTTTTTTATGCCAAATCAACCAAAAAACATATAATATCGATAAAAAACATCTGGATGGATCCCTTATCATCCAGCGGTGTGAAATATACCTACTTTACGACCTATTTATTCTCATACCTATCAAATATACAAAAAAAAATCATACAACTCGGTCGAGTCGTTTCGGAGGAATTTGACCACTACGTGACACGAGATTTTTATACCGCTGTAGTAAACACATAGCACAGCATTGAAAATGTATTTTAAATAAACAATCTATATTATTATTATTATCAGGTATTATTTTGCACAAAAAAATCTACGGGAGTCTATTACAGGTACATGCACCCTAGCTGGTTTAACAATTAAATCGGTAAAAATATTGTTATCAATAGAGTAATATCTTACGCGAAACTATATCCGTCGGGTTGAACGTCACTATCAAAACGAAGGATCTGGACGTCTTGGGGATTTTGTGGTGCTCCGGCGCACAGAGCCGCCAGAACGCACAAAGCTGCTACCTGCACCCAAAAAATATAACATTACATTAAACTTATTATGAAATTAGTTAATTAATACTTAAATTAGTTATAAATTAGTATTAATTTACGCATAACAAAACAACGAACGTGACGTTTAGTCATTCTAAAAGGTTTTTAAGCAGCATCAGATTTTTGTAGGGGTAGGTTAAAAATGGGTTGTGATGAATTGTGCTAATGGTATGTACCACTTCGTGATGATGAGTTGTGCTAATGGTATGTACCACTTCGTGTCGTCCATACATCTTTTGTTTTCATTGCGACTTTCACAACCAACGACACGGGACATAACAATTGCGATCCTTGGCTATAAAAGCTTGCGGTAAAGATTACGAAACACACTTGTATATTAGCAAACAATTTATAATAAACTTACTACGATGATGTATTGACACTAAGTGTGATGAATGACCTTGGACTATTCAAAATAATATTTATAGCGTGATTATTTTTGTAAGAAATTTAGTAATAAAAAATTTGACTTACGTATTTGAGCATGATGTTTAGTTTTCGTGTTGAGCACAAACTAACGAATGAGTAACTAGCCTAAGTTCGTTCATTTTATATATGTTTCGAGATGCAGCACTTGCACGGATGATGCGCTAAAGCCTCACGAAAATTCCTCTCTGCCTGGTGTCGGACATTATTACGCGTTTTATTTTCGCTTCAACTTTATTTACTTATTTAACCATTATTTTGCATTTAATTCGCGTAAATATTATTAATACAAAACGCGGACTTATTGTTAGATGCTTTATGTACATCGTATGAATATAATATAATCTAATTTCGTTCTTCACCAAAGATACGAAAATGAGACAAGATAATATGTAAATATGTATTTTCACGTAGTATATTTAAATGATACAACAGATAAACTGAACAGTTATTTTTGTTTTGATCCGATATTATCACTTTGTAAGATCATCGCTTAGTGTCTACAAGGACAATAGATATGATCAGTTTAATTGTCGCCTCTCAAATGTGCCTTGTAATCTTAATTAAATTATTTTGCATAACAAAATATAAGATTACTAATACAATCCTAGAACCTTATATTAAGATAAAATTGTATTTTTTTCTACAAAAATGCAGTAAAATAAAATAAATATAATTATTTATAAAATTACTAGCTTGCCGAGTCAGGCAAACTTCGTACCGCCACAGAATCAATAAATAAAGAAGCAGATTTTTCATACTTAATCACCCTTTAAACCTTGACTGGACTTCCACAAATAATTCAAAACTAAAATTAGCCAAATCCGTGAAGCCAAGCAAATGATTTTTTTTTTATTTTTTTTATGTTAATAGCCGACAAACGAGGAGATGGGCCACCCAATAGTAAGTGGTCACCGTCGGACCGTCGCCCATGGACATCAGTAACACTAAAGGAATCACCGATGCGATGTCGGCCAAAAAAGAAGGAGGAAAGAAAGAAAATAAAATACATGCTAGCCATAATTATGGTTCGTTACATAACGAACACACGGTGTAATTTATAATTATATTAATTATGGTTGTCGTGTGCAAATTGGACACCCAAAAGTAAAAAAAACACTCTTTAAAATATTGCATTTTCTTGCATAATAATTTTTATATGTATAAAATACATTAATTATTGGTAATTTATAGGTATAAGATATTTACCTGATTATCTAGCTAGATGGTTATGTGGCTCATTGGTTAGTTAGTCCTACGAGTACATACATAATTAGGATTCGATTTCCCTTCAAACAAACTTTGTTTTATATTTTTTACACGGTTTGTGATGTTTTATTTACGTCTATGTTAGACGAGACAAACCAATAAACCGCCAATCAGACAAAAGGTCTAAAAAATAACTACACAGTATTATTGTACATTTTCTTATAGGTACTTAGATAAAAGTCTAAAATAAACTTTTAAGAAATAAAATTAAGCTATGTTACTGTAGAACTGAGTACTTAAACTTGTCTTTATTTAAGTAACTAAAACTATAATTTTGTTACGTCTATCAAAAGTTATTGTTACTTCATTTGTAGTAGTAATTAAACACCGGCTTCAACTTTAATTTGTAGACACACAAAGTCGTAAATACATAGGTAGGTAGGTACTTCTTGTTTACGCTAAAGTAACTATACTCGACGGTATAGCATACCGGCAGGTAGTGTACCTAATAAGTACTGATATTAACATGTATGTTCATTGACATAAAGTTAGACGAATAATGAAAAAGCCCTTTACGCAATGACGTTTGTTAATCCATAATTATGAATGTTTCTCTTAAAATATCAATCATTGAAACAATTAGACGAAGTCCACCAATTTTTGACACGGTGTTTGAGGTGCTTACAAAATGTTTACACAATGCTTCTATTTTTTATGAGGCATGGTATTAGAAAAATAAGTTGAGAAATAACACGTGAGTGAAAACACAATGAGCTCATTTGAAAGTTCATAACATTGTTATGATGACACAAGTTTTTTAAGCTCTTGTCATGATTTCGTCAAAAAGAATGCTTGATTTATACCACAGTATATAAATATATAACTATGCAATAGAGTTCTTATACATTATTTTTATCAATATATTATACAGCTAATATTGATTTAGCATTTTATAGAGTAAACTACATTTGTCGAAATGTAATATACCGTGCCGCGGTTTGTTTATCACACTTTAGTATTCGGCGCAAAATTAATTGAAAATTAAATAAGAACAAACACTACGAGGTGAAAAGGTAGGTATGTATAGTTTTTATAAGATATGGTGAGGTGTCTTTTTGGCGTTTTTTGTTGATAAGGCATTGCTCCGAAAAATGGGTACCTAGAGGAAAATATCGATCATGAGTGTATTGACAAATATCTAAGGACATGAAATAAACGATTTTGAGTTTTTATAATAACATAGTTTTATTATAGCGAATAGTTTATTTGTGAGTGAGCGTTTACCACGTTTATACAAATAGTTTACGGTTTTATGGAGAGAATTATTTCTAACGTACATAGTCTTCCGAAGCGAGTGATAATGTAATTAATATGCATGTAACTTAATAAGTAGTGGTATATAATCGCATAATTAATGACATATCTACGTCTATGATACTACATTACGTAAAGGTGTGTTAAAAACTCGGATTAAATATGTAAAGGAATGAAAAACGATATTGTTTGAGGGGGTAAATCGTTACAAAGACTTACCTAACCATGATAAAAATGTAATAATGTCAATCAATACATTTAAGAAAATAAACCAAATAAATAAAATACAACCACTAGACTAAACTTTTAATCTATGTTTTTTTTGTCGCGGTTGCTATAAACAGCACACAGTAAAGAACACACACAAAAAGAAAATTTAAAGTTTTATCGTTCAAATTTCCACTTCGCTGAATAGCTTTCGCCAAATCCAACCCAGAAAGAACCCTTCAAGTGTCGATCCGGCATGACCATCATCATTGCGCCATAAGTGTCGGCAACATAGCAAATATGAAGTCGAAAATTGAAACATTAGAACTTCGTCCAATCGAAACTTATTTATTTAGTAAAGATTTTTGAAGGTAACGTCGTTTTAATGACTTAATGAATTCTTAATTATTATCAAGAGATTTGAATTTGTGTTCTTTTTAAGTAGGAAATAGATATCGCATCATTTCATCATGACCCCTTCCTGAGCCACTTGTAGGTCAACTAGTGATCCATTAATTATATTCTAAATTTAATTTTGCCGGAAATTTAACCCGGGACTCCTAGCTTCGCAAGCAGGGTCACTTTCAACTACACTATGGGGTGGTCGCATAGACAAAAGAACACTAAACGCATAATAAACTCTGCCTATGGTTCGCAGTACACCGTTATTGCGATGAGGTTACCGCGCAGACAAGCAGTTGATGATACAATACCGTGTACAATACTAATAGAGCATTCGTAAATCTCACTATAAATTATTTCATGCTAATCATGTTTATCTGTCTACATACGATAAATTTGTAACCGATCGCTGTCGTCTGTACATGGAAAATATATGAGAAAAACCGTTACTGTGGGCCTCTATCCTCGCGGTAGAACCCAAAACAATGATTTATAATTTTTTTGTCTGTTTGTTTTTTTATCTGTTTGTTTGTGGTTTTGTACGCGCTAGTCTCTGAAACGGCTTTACTGAATTGGATGCAGTTTTCATTAAAATATTGTGGTAAACTTCACTGTTTCTTTTATGTCAATCGGTTCTTAAATATAAAAGTTGTCACTTTAAAGAATCACGCGTAACCATTTCCGAGTGTGTGTACTAAGGGACATGTTTCCGAAGTGAGGGCGGGTTTATTAGGTCTTAACTAATATTCTGACATGACAAATACAAATAAATAAATTAATAGTGCCGTTCGTTCTAGCCCAATGACGCGACCGACGTTGCGCGCCCTTTGGTCTGTTACGTAATAGACAGTCAACTGGCATTATGTTTTACAGCCTTTGGCATGATTGCAATTGTAAATTGCAATTGGTATAGATTGGTAACTAAAAAACAGACTATTTGAATATTTAATTGGCACTAAAACAATTTCACATACTGGCTCTACACCTACCTGATACTGTCCTCTTTCTAAACTTAACTGTGATGTGTTTTTACAGTTCCCTGCTGTTTTCTTCGCTGGTAACATTTGGGTGGTGTTGGGATTTATGTGGCGGCATTGACCAGCTATTTCTTTAATTCCTCTTCATTCTTTTGTGGCCGACAAGAAGAGGAAGATTAGTTAATTATAATATCATGATACTTCTTCGCAAACACTCTTGTCAGCAATTACACTGTTTGCTTACAATGTGGTCAGGCGTGAGTATATTAACATAATAATATGCTCGTAACAATATTCATATCCGGTTGTAAACAAATTTAATATTCATATAATACGACAATTATAATGAGCTGATAGACCATCTCAATTCTCAAGGCTCAGTCCTCAGCCTTACCAAAAAGGACTAATTGGACTATTACTAACAACAACAACAGGTCAATCCAGCCAACTATCACTAACAGTACCTGTCCCAGTCCTCATACTTACTAACAAACTAACAAAAAAAAATTCTAACACCGTCTCCTACCTATCCTAGTCCCCTTAAAAGTCTTGTTTTTGCTCACAGTAAGTTGTCATGGGCGGCAGCTTAGGGGAATAATTTGTATGATATTATTGGATTGGACGCACTGTAAGTTCTCACATTGTACGAATAGAATATTAACGATGGCGTCCTCGTATGTTCCACCGGAGCTGCGACGAAGCGTGCCCTTTGACTTGTTATGTGCAAGTACAGACAACTGGCATTATGTGTTACGCCGTTTGGCATACTTACGTCGATTTTAAATATTTCGATTTGCATAGTTGCTTTATTTAGTGGGTAATTTCGATCATAATTAGAAATACAACGTTTAAGACGCATCACACATAGGCCCGCTCCTCGCCACTTACCATCAGGTGAGATTGTAGTTAAGCATTACCTTATATTAAGTAAAAAAGACAATTTTAGCGAAATATCACTTATCTGCACGGGATTCAATGGAGAGTGATAAGAGGCTTTTGGTGACTAGGTATTCTACACACGACATTTTGGGGAGTGGTGCGCAGGAATTACCTACACGAATTATTTCCTTCAAAAAAAATTTAATTGAAAGTTCGTATTTTAAGTTTTTAAGCCTTTAAGTTCGTAGTTTTTCAAGTTACTTTTTTTTTCTCAATCTTCTAATTTGTCTCTACAATAATTGCGTGCTTTGACATATACGAGTACCAGTACACATAGTCCCATGTACTCGTAAGTATGATATTCTTGCTGACGGTACACCTGTAATTTATCATAACGCGTAGTCCGATATCAAACCTATACTTATTAAAATAAAACTCATTTTTTACTACTCAAAACTCCTAATCAAACAGTCACGGTTCTGTTTAAAGACGGTCAAGTATCAATTTAATGTTAGTTTGAATACTTCGCCAGCCTTGACCTTTATGTCCATCATCACGTAATAATTGTTTATGGACTTTGGGGCTTAAGTTTTGATCGGCATAAGATGACTTGGGAAATCCTGTTTTACTACGTTGACTGTCAGGGTTCCGTACCCGAAGGGTGGCATAAGGAACCCTAATATCCCTCCGCCGTCTGTCTGTTTATGCCAGGGCTCTATGTCTTGAACGGTGCAAACAATGGGTGTTACTGTGGCCGCTATAAAATATGTAATACAAAAGTAAAAATGTTAGATCCCAAAGGGGTTACCCATACAAGTTACCTTGAACAATTGGGGTTTTCTACAATATTTTTCGTTATTGACCAAATAACGAGTTTATATTGCTCATTGGTACGGAATCCTAGTTGTGCGAGTCCGACTCACACTTGTTCAGTTTTTAGTTTTTTCTATAATATTTTTAAATCTTTTGTTCATAATTAAATCTGTAGATACAAAATAACTAACACCTTTAATGACTGTATCGGAGTTTGATTATAAAAATTACGTGAGCAAAGGTAATTTATTTTATAAAGTTTCAAACGCTAGAATCAGAAATGTAAAGTTATCAATTCGTTACAAACTAAAATTGTCCGAGTATTGGGCTCAGGATGCTCAGAATTTGCACATTTCATACAGCTTTGTGATTTTGTGCGGGTTTTTTCACGATGTTTTCCTTCATAGAATTATGTTATGAAGTTATAAGTAGTAACCTAGTAACTGCCCTCGCTTGGTTTCAGGATACTTATGCTTTAGTAGTAAACCACCATCCATATCTTGATTAGATGGGATTTTCTCCTCATCTCACCTCTCCTTGCCTCGCCTAACCTCGCTTTACCTCAACTCACTTTTTCTCTCCACTTCCTGCCAATCCTGTTCCTCTCTGATGCTTGTAGTGGAGATAAAAACTAAAAATACTTCTATTACTATTATAAAGCAATTATAAATAATCTATCTATATATATAAAATTTTTATGTTGGTTTGTGTACGCTTCTAAAACTCAAAAAGTTCTGCATCGATCGAGCTGAAATTTTGGCATGATTTATAATCCGCATCAAGGATTGTTTTTATCTATTTTTTGCATCAGTCACATATCCGCGACCGCGAAAAAACAGTTTTTTTAACGATCAGCTGTGTACCAGTGACCGCGCCATCTGCCGGAAGCGAGGAAAACACTCGCTGACAACCGCAATAGTAATGACGCAGTCACATGAGAAACAATATTCGTTCCCAATTACATTGCCACAGCGAAGCGTGGCAGGGTACAGTTAGTTATAAATAATTGAGTAACCTAACATTTCATTAAGTTGCAAGCAAGTTTATTTTTAAATTAAATATTTTTTTTCCAATAATTAGCAGATGATGGTAGTGATCATACAAATCGTACAAGGTAAGACTTTTTTAGATGTTAACCATAAAAAAAGTTTAGAACAGATCGACGCAAGGCGTAATATAATAGTATTCATTAATTTTTTTTGTGTTATGTGTGTAACTTACCTTGAAAAAGATGTAGTTACCTTGAAATATGGTTGTGTGGTAAAGAAACTTACTTTATATTTAAAAAGGGTCTGTAAAAAGTAGGTCAGGATTATTGGTTAAGTCAAAATACTATTAGCCTAAGGATCAGCGCTGACACACGAAACGTAAGCGAAGCGCAGGCAACTGGTCGCCAGATTTAGGCAAAGACCAAGAGCTGTCTTTTCTCTTAATAAATTCATACTATCCGGAGCAAAATATCCTCCTAGACTACATGTCATATTAATGGCAATTCATACGTACAACGTTCTCACTCCAACTTTTCGACGCTTGTGCGTGCGTAGCGCGCGCGACGCACTTTGTGCCGCTTTGTACCTCATCTGAAGTATGATTGTATTTTGCTCTACCACTTTAAATCTTATGTTTATGCTTGTTAAGCCGAACTTTATAATATGTATTTTCGTTGACCCTTGAGGCTGCACGCAAACAATAAATTTACACAATTGACAAATTCCAGTAACGTTTTCGTGGATCGCCGTAAATACACTGTTTGCATGATTGTAATTAACACCTTTGGTTGCATTGAAACTTCGAAACACCTCACTGTCAATACAGAATTGATATTTATAGTCCAAGTTCGCACTTCACAGTATAGACGTTCAGGGCTCCTCCAGACATTCACATCTACTTCTTCTCATATTTTTTTTAAAGCAAGATGATGAAAATCGTAAGTTTTTAAATCTATAATCATAATTTTAATATAGCTGTAACTGATCGATGTATGTACAGTCATGATTTTTGAAAAAAAACATTAGGCGTGGTATAAAATGTCACCAAAATGTCAATCTTATACCTTATAACTTAACTAATAACATTTTATACGAAAAATAATCTGAAATGTCTCGTCCAGAATATTTAAAACGTGTACTCGCAAAAAACTACTTTTTGTATTATGCCGTTATATTACCTAAGGGTGCGATATATGCCTTAACAATTATTTTTCGAATTTTTGTATTTGGGCTTGTTCCCCTTCCCGCTAATCTCACTAACGGCTTATGCAGATTTCGGCTAATTTAGATGCGGTTTTCATTTATATTTTGTAAAAGCTTGAGGTACAATAATCTGTTTGCTTTATTTCAATCGGTGAGGGCGATCTAATTAATAGTCTTAACATAATTTTTTACTAAGATATTTTTTACATCCGTATCGTTATGATGAGCCATGATGATATGTTTACGTATATCTAATGTTATTAATGGCTTTGCACAAGTAAACGACGATTAGAGTTAGAAAAAAATATCGACCAAAACATCGAGATATAAGTAGTACGTTAGTACTTATATCTCGATGGACGAAAACTTGGAAACATATATCGCTCCATCAAAGATTGAATAAAAGTTGTTCGTAGATAAAATGGCAGTGGTTTTAGTAAAAATTGTGTTTTTTCTCACAGATGTTCATAACCAAGTAATAAAGGATCCTTCGAATAGGACTAGGTCAAGTTCTAGTCGAAGTTTAAAGGTCAAATTAAGGTCCTCTAGTACTTCACTCTGCCGAAGCTAGTTAATATTATAATTAACAGACAAATAAAATGAATTTCTATTTTTGACCCCCGACACAACAATAATGCGAGAAGTGCGACGTGTCTGTATATGTGTGTCTGTCTATGGCATTGAAGCTCTTAATCGAATGGACCGAATTAGATGCGGTTTTTTTGTTTGAAGTCTTACGTGATCGAGATGGTTTTTTGCTATAATTTATGAAGATCTGTTCAGACGGTTGAGGATTTTATTGAAGGGGGGTTTTAAATTTTAAATTTAACGTTTTGAACGAATGGATTTAATAAGTAGTTGTTTTCAGACAATTATCGCTCTGGCTGCATTTGCGCTGGCTTGCGCATTGCCTCAAGACAAGGCGCAGGCGCCGCCGGTCTCGATTGTCAAACAAGACTCTGAAGTAGATGTCGACAGCTACAACTTTGAGTAAGATATTCTTACATTTAATAATTAAGTATAAAATTGTGAGTTAAAATATTAACTTAAAATATTAATCACCAATGCGAAAAATGATAATTATTGGTTTGAACATTTATCATTTTTCTCCTAACACAATATTTATCATTTAACTCCTAAACAGGGAAGCCGGGTTCTAATTTGGACATACCTACCTACCTCTAATTTACAAAAAATATGTGTGTATTACAAATTTCTTATTACGTGCTTCGTGAAAGAATACATTGTGAAGAAACCTGCACAGAGTTGTCCATAATACCCTTAAAGGTTAATATCCGTAACTATCATAATGCACAGTTACAAATAGTGAAATGTGTAGGTACCTAACGTTATTAACGTAGGTTTTAACGTAGGTTTTATTTATTTCAGGTTCGAGACAAGTGATGGCACATCTAGGCAGGAACAGGGAGATTACAAGAACACGACCGATCAGCAAGGTCTGTCCGTGAAGGGCAGCTACAAATACATCGCCCCTGATGGCCAACACATCTCAGTAACGTTCGTCGCTGACAAGAACGGTTACCAGCCGACTGAGCAAAAAGATGACCAAGCTGCCGCACCGCAGCAATAAAAGTTTGATTAAAGCTTGAAAGTTTGATTAAAGCTTAATAATGCTAAAACCAAATATATTACCGGTATCTAGATGTTATAATCTAGTTCTTTATCTATTGTAACCACAAGACATACAGAGCCCTGTATTGCACTATCCAATAATAATAAACATTTTTCAAAAAGTTTTAATTGATATTTATTTTTCCCGCTGTAGGTATAGTAATGATGTGCTGATGAATACACTCACCGCACCGCATCTCACCTCGCCACATCAGTTCACCACACCTTGACTCACCAGGTCACCAAACCGCAGTAGGATATAATATCATCTGTTACAAATGAATTCATCACTAGCATTATTCATATATCCTAACTTCTTGTGTCAATGATTAAAGCCATCATCCTGGGCAAGGCTCTTCAAAATGTTAAGAAATTTTAGCTTGTTAAAGAATCTGCTGTTTCTGAGTGTTTTCCACTTCCAGAACAAGTGATTGTTCTTTCCAGATACACGCATAATTTAGAAAGGGTCACAGCATGGCCAAAATATGGATAGAAATTTCATACTACATAACATAAATGTATCTGTCGAGAAATAAAGAAGTAAATTGCTGATAAATGACCATGGATAACGGATGCGTTTTCAGCGGTCATTCAAAAAGAAAGACTCATAAATGAAAAGAATTATTTGATTTTTTTCAGTAATTTTTGACTAATGTCATTGCAGATACACCAAAGAATATTAATGAGCCGAATTTGCCGGCTATTCACATAAAAAGTAGTATTTTATGCATAACATTTATCATAAGATCCGTTAACATGAATCCTGTATCCGTTAACACGTATCCAATTGTGCGCGAGACGCTACCTTAACTCCGGAAACATTCATCATTATAACCAGAAAAATTCGTAATCGCTCACGATTTGAATGATCTCTCACGGTGATAAATTAAACTCTCTTTTTTTGTTAGTCTGTTAACCCTTTTATACAACGAACATCCGTTATTTTCAGAAATTGAATAAAAACAATAAAATTGTTGTGAAGCAGAAATATCAAATAACAAGTCTTACTTAATTACAATTTCATAAACATATTTTACAAAAAAACTAGAGTAAATTAACGACTTTTAAAATATTAGTACTCCCTGTAAAGTTGCAATTTTGCAGTTACGCGTTTAGGGGAGGTATAGACTATAAAGGGATAGGCTGTAGAGTTGCTTTTATACATATATTACTCTTTATACATTTTGAAGTGATGTCAGATACATGAATAATAAAAGTGACTTAACAAATAGTATTAAAGATGTGGACCTAGATTTAATTAAAAGTTGTTATACAGATATTGTATTTCTTGGTGTTTTGTCTTAATTTTAACTTTGTCTACCCGATGCTAACTGTAAGAATATAATTATATTTAAAAGTTAGTTTACTTGCCGATTATTTAAAGCAATTTTTGTCAGGGCAGTTGTCCATAACTTAAATATATACATCATTTAGTTTCTACCTATCTATAGACATATAATGTATATAGACATTCACCAGCCTGTATAAGCTCCAAAAAAGCTTTAAAACTTCAGCCATTGGCTGGAAGTAGGCCTTCCCTTGGGCCACGGTAACTGGGCTCACTGTGATGTTTAGGTCCTCAGGCGACGTCTGAGAATTCTATGATTCGTTACATCATCACAGACAATAGTTTTACGTGTTATACGCGAACACTTGTAAACACCTATAGACTTCAGTTTACAACGCCGGTTCCCTTCGTTTATGCTTTTGCTACCTTACTGCTTGAATTACAGTAGTGTAGCAATTTTATCGATATAAATGTAATAAAGCTTTTTTAAATTAATAAAAGCCTATTAAAAAGAAAGCAATTCATTGTAACGAAAGATAATTATAGTAGTGAAGCGGAGTTTATTCATTAGCGTGGATGCTCAACGCCTATATTGCGTGCCCTAAGATAAACTTGAATACTTCAATATTTCAGATAATTATAAATACATCTTGATTGAAATTATAGTTATAGTCATGATCATATGAAATAGATTGTGTTTTATATTCCACTTCCTGCATTTAGTTTTTAGCCGTTAAACTTGAGGCTCTCGAATCAGAACTTTGATAGTATCATCCTGATAGGATGATTGATTTGATAAGATATGCGTTTGGTGATATAATACTACTCGTAGTTGTTATCAATAAAGTGTTTAGCTCTATTAGTGAAAGTAAACGGTAACTCGCAGACTGAATTCTCTCTAGGGCCACAAAGGGTACAGTTAAATAAGTTAAAACCAATATAATTAACATTTATTGACTACATGCTGGCGCGACACACATCTCAGGCTTAAAACCTTTGTTCAGCTAATCACAGTTGGGGAGAACCAAGGTATTGGTGTGACGGGTTCCTACTAGTACATTGCGCCTGATGGTCAACAGTACATCGTCAACATTATTACCATCGTGATTATTACATAATTGTCGCAACAAACATATCTTCTTAAATACACAGTTTGTTTGCTGAAGTTACAGCGATGACCAAATGATTGAACTTTCAACTAGGCAAAAGAGGTGATAACTGCGATCAATTGGCCTTGCAATATTGACAAAAACGTGACATAAATTGCGACAATTGTAAATACGCCAACACATACTAAACTAAGGTGTGGGAAAAGAACAACATTGGATAAAGCTTGATTGTAAACTCTAATAAAAAAAAATCACACCCGCACTCACACACACACAATATAATAAAACTTTGATCGAACTGTGTATAGGTACATGGAATATATTTCATAAATACTATAAATAGGGGTATGTATTTATAAATATATATGTATTTATATATTTTTAACTAAAAAATATTTTTATGTGATCACATAAAAATATTTTTTAGAATTTTTGTCCCGCAGTGTGGTGCTTTTATCCACGCTCATCTCAGTCACGGCTTAATCGATTTGCTTACGGTTTTTAGTAATGTAGTAAGCCTCCGTCACCGTGTGACGTGTGTGCGATGTCACCACATAAGCATTCATTATATACTTAATTAATATGACGGCGCAATCTTAATTAATTTTATTTAGTCGGGTTATAGTTAAAATTGTTTTAATAAATAAAATTTACAATCATATCTTAAGACTATAATTTAATAATTTAATTAATTTAAATAATAAATACGAGATTTATCTGCTCGGCTATCGGCTCTTCATGTTTCTGTGACTATGAAATTTTTTTGATGATGGTTCTGTAGCCTCGCTTGCCAGCTTTGTAGGTCATTTCGTAAAGGTCGCCTCTGTCGTCGTACCAGCGGACGGTACCCAGCACGTCGAGCGCAGCGTCGCTGGTGCCGGCGTTCACAATGCTCCCTTGTTCTGTTCGAGACGAACCGTCGCTGGCGTCATAGCTGAGATAATAAAAAGAAAGGAACAAATTAAACTAAGAAATGTTGAAGGTGGAAAATTAACGCCGGCTACAGCAGACATGCCTGTTTTAAAATTATATTGTATTCAACCATAGTAGAAAAAATGTTGAAATATTGGAAAGTTCAAAGTAACATCGGAGCTCGGGAAATATATTTCCCTAAAATATAATTCGGGAAATATATTCGTTTAAATGTTTTCTGTAATATATTGTCGGTACATAAATTATTTTCATTGCCTTTCATAGCAATTAAACTGTTTTATGCGCGATTTGTTATTTTTGTAGATAAAAGTGTTCACAGTATAAACCTCTGTAAGGCTCTACATTTTGAACCATCACCTGGATATAATATTGGATGTTTTTATGAATAGTTGTTTAGACATGGATTACATTCGTATTACATTTGTAATAGTACAAACGTGAAAGTTTTTTTGTTTTTTTCCGGCGATACGGAACAACGGATCGATGGGATTTTTAGAATGGAGATATTAAAAGGTCTGGAGTTTACAATATGACTTTTCTACAGGAAATATAGTTATAATCAATAAGTACATAATGTTTGTAAACATAAAGAATTAGTTTTCCGAAGCAAAGCGATTGCAGAATCCTTAATATTCTATCATTTAAGGATTTATTCATATTAAGGACTGTAAAATATCATTGTGTAGTAACCTAGTAACTCGTTCCTATTGTAGCTTCATATAATTATGTTGTATATCTATAAAATAATAATGTATCATAACTAAGGTTAAACGCAGATAGTTATCGGCGTGCTAAGTGATCGTGATGCAATCATTAGCTTATACGGGTCGTAATCTTCAGTATCCATCTACCTAGACATTAAAACGTAAACAAAATTATAAGTATTGCAATATAATAATAGTTCACTTATAAGACAACTTCAGTAAATTCGTGCTCAACTTCGCTTCAATCCTATTATCGATGCAGTAATAGTTTGGGAGTCTATAGGATTTTACTAAGTTAATCCACTTACCACTATTAGACATCATCGCCACTTAACATCAGGTAGGATTGTTGTCAAGTATCAACTTAGCATCGTGTAATAAAAAATATATATTTTACAACTCGAAACAACATTTATTATCTAAGAAAATGTTTGGTGTTGAAATTTATATTAAATTATACATAATTATTATACCTACTTGTTATTCTTTTCACATAGGTATTCGAAATTGTTTAGGTGGTACTCAAAAGTTATTTGTGTCGTAACTACCTAGATAGCTACCTAAAGATGTAAAATGTGTAAGGTAGGTTATATAAAATGAATCTGTTCTGTCTTATTTTTTACATGGTACATAATAATACACTAATATTTATTATGGTGATAATGGTGTTATAAATTTTAAATTTGTATTTTGTAACACATAAAGTGCAATCACATCCGTGTTTTAGAATTCATGATTAAGTATGAACTATGAAGGAATTCAGTGGAAATATACCCTTGTCACACATTTTCAAAACTTAAGACGAAATTTTAAAGTTTTACAGTTAACGATATTATCTGCATGAAAGTCATTTTATCAATCTAAAGTGCCTTCAAAATAATCTGTTCGATGTAATTTGCTGTTTCCGCAGCTAATTTTTTTTAAACCTTTTCAGTAAAACGTTACTTAATCAAAATTTATCTGAATAGCGTGTACCGCATCTCATTAAAAAGGGCGATCGTATCTCATTTAAATAAAATTTCGAGGCGAAAATAAAATAAGGACTTGTATAGCAGGGTATTTTCTCTCGTTAGGACATTAAAATACAACATTGTGTGTCGCTATTTATCTCCAAGAACCCTTACAACTTACATGAAGCCGGCCTGTGTCGTCGCTGTGATAAGGCGCCCGATTTATTGATGCAGCTTGTCGAAAACATTCAAACTTGAGCAAACGAGAGCATGGGAATGTGGCGACTAAATGGTACTTAATATAAATTCTGGCGTATGCACTTATCTTCTGGTCTTCTGGCACTGCCTGATGGCGAAATTAAGTACGAATTGAATTCTTACGGAATTTATGTTTTTGTAAACCTTACCGCACAATACATGACAAACTATGTGATCCATAAAGGTAGACATAAACGATGTCTTATAATTTTGCAATAAGTAAATCTGTTATAAAGTAAGAATTAATCAGTAATGATATTTCGAAGTAACCTATGATTAGAAAAATATTAATCGCTGAAATCACTGATCTAAAAAGTTGGTCGTCGATCGAGAGATTTGTCGATTTTAAAATATTTGTGTTTTTTTTTATAATCTTATAATTATGTTATCAGTAATTAGATAAATCAATAGTTTTCCAATAAATCTGTAAATCTATAAAATACTAACTGATGCCCGCGGTTTGTCCCGCTCGACTTTGACTTTCAACCCCTATATACATACAAGGAGCCCCTAAGTAGGGATGGAATAACAATATATGTATATAACAAAATAAGTTCTTACCTAAAGTCTCCTATTCATAAACTACTTCCTTGCCAAATTAATTTCATCTTTATAGTTCAAGTAGTTTTCAAGATTTCATGTTTAATCAGTGAGTGAGCATCATTTCGCTTCGCTCGATTCGCTCAATTTTAAGCCAAAATCATAATCATAAAAGTCATAATATCATCCTCAGCGTGACTGTCTGCAATATACATAACTTATTTGTGTTTCTAAACTTTGCATTGTTCTATGATTTATTAGATATGTCGCATTTATTGTGTGAAATTAAATAATGAATTGCGACGTACCTACACAAAAAACCATGGCACTCGATAAGGTTGTACGAACCGCAAACGGACATTCAACTTGTTTTAAGGCGGAACATATATTCAGAACCAAGTTTTTGTTCCACACTGTGGTGTTCGTTCTACTTTTTATAAGTAGTATCATTGTCACATAACGTAGATTCATCAAGCCTTATGAGGCTGATGGATATTCGGTGACATTTTTAACTTGACATGACAATCGTAAAGCGGCCCTGTTGTAAGTATGGGCCGCATTTAACGGGAACAATAATTACTGTAAGCGATTTGTCACTTATTTGCAAAGCCGGACTTCCATCAATAGGAAAGCGGACTCAGAACTAACAGAGGAAAACTGCATACCACCGGTTCCACTAAAAAGACTCTTAGATAGAGTAGTTTAAGAGGAAATGGTTGAGCGAGTGAGTTTTGGTTTGACTCTCACTCGCTAAACCCTTTACGAGCTCGCTCATTTCTGGCAGTAGAAAGCAAAAAATGAAGATGTTCAAAATTTCTTAGTGAAACCTATTTTAACTAGTTGTAGCAAGTCCGTTCGGCTCGACTGTTTTCCATTCGTTACACATTTGCAGTGGAAGCCCGGCCTAATGCAAGCAAACTCATTAGCTGAGTATGGTATAGAAATAAAAATGAATACTTAACCTTGAAGTCTCTTGCATGGTTATAAAAGGAAGCGTTTTTTACTGTCTTAGACATACAATAGGGGTAAGATAATGTCTAACAATTACAGTAGCACACAAATATAAAATACATTAAGATAATAAGAGGCGTTTGAAATTGGTCAACCGGCAATTGTCCATGATCATTTTATAATGTCATTTTCATGGCGATAAAATTAATTATCCCTAGAGAGCATAGGATATTTAACATACATGTCATATGTAAGTAGATAAAATAAGTAAGTAGGTCTTTTATTTTAGGTGACACTGTTCTCGGAAAGGGCCATTAAATTCGCAGAAGCTACTCGGAATAACGGATTCATTGCGGAAGATCAGAATTAAAATATTTACTTTCGCCAAAACATTGCCTTGCTAGGTCATGTGAGTGGATAATCGGGCTATAACCATTGTTCACGTAAGGACAACGTGAGTAAATTAACATAAATTCGACATTCGTGTTGTTTGTTCCGTCAAAATACTTATTCAACATTCTATCGTTGGTCATGACTCATTGATTTTACTTTCCATTTTGTCTTATTTGCTTTTGATACGTAACTACTATCTACCTACTTCATTGTTTCAAATTTTAATATCTTATTCATCACGGAAGTAATTTATAATTATAGTTATGTTAATTTCATTGCTTTTAAGATCTTTTACACCAGTATCAAGCTTAGATAAAGAGAGGTCAAAGTACTCTTGAACGTGAGAATTTGATGTCTTAATGTGGTTTAGGAACATATATTAAATTTAAAAAATTATCTATGTTATTTGTTAAGCTTTCAGGTAAACAACAGACCTCATTTAGACTTGAAAGAACTTAATTTTATACCTATGTAAGTATATTCCAGCACTCGTTTCAGTTCGGGAAATATAATTATGGTCTTTAAGTTCAATAATAGAAACCACAATTGATGTGGTTTCTATAAGGCGTTTCAAAAAATTTAACTTTTACCCTACAAATCATATTTTATTATGTAATTATCGCCTTAAAGTTCATAAGTGTATATACTAGTAGCATACTAGTAGGTAAATTTTAAGCATTGTACGAAAAGGCTTGTTACATAATATCTAATGATATTATGCATGATCAACAGCCGTGGGCTCGTGGGCGGGCGGGTTGATATGCCGGCGATATTTTTACAAAAAGTTAGTGAGCAAAAAACAACATTAAAATGATATCGTCAGCTCCAGTTATGTGTGGAATCCAGGATATCATATTATTACTTTAATTAAGTGATTATGCATGTCTACTCTTTTTTGTTTGTTTGAAATCCTTAAAAATGTTAAAATAAAATTGTTCAATACCATTTTAAGTTACGTCATTCTCTCATATTTAGCGCGTCTCTCTGATTTATTGGATTGGTTTCATTGGTTGTGGTCATTCCCTAAAAATACCTAAGTGGTATATTTTCTATGAGTGCTAAAGAATTTATTATAATGGGTTCATGTATCTATTACACATTTTGGTAATAATCTTAACATAATATAAAAACGGTTTTTCATGATGTATGATTCATCACTACAGAGTCAGAACTAGTGAAGCTAGAAAAATGTAATTTAGATAATGGGTTACTTTTATAACTAACCCAATAGTATTTTTTTAATAAAAGGATGTATATATTATATTTTAACTTGCTTTATTTCAGTTACTACTATTGGAGATTATTATGAGCCCTAAAAACTACTTTCAGGACATTTTTTTATTCCCTCAGGAAAGATAATAAAGAGGATTACTTATTAGGTCGCCAGTTACAATCTAGCGACCAGTCCCAGCTTCGCAAGGGAAGTATGTAGGTACAATAATTATCCCTACATGTTTTTTTCTGTCATATTGTTACGTCGAATGTAATCATGGTTGTGAATATAATTGTGTGTTTTGATTTTGCGATAACTCCTTAGATATTCATTTAAATTATATGGTGAAAAAGATTATCATAATGTTCTTGAAATCATGAAATGGATTTCAGGTGACTAACGTAATTAAGTCAATAAGGATTAATACTGTATTCGTTTAAATATCGTTTCAATCACCGCATTGTTCATGAGCAATTTTTTAGTGGTTAAAAATAATGCCTAGTAAGCTATTCTAGAAAGACATACCATCGCGAATTTTTCATTAGACCTATAAAAGAGGAATATCCTTGTTATGCCCCAAAGGAATTAGCCAGCGTTTTCGCTAAAAGCTCCCACGTGGCCTGACTTATTCCGACATTTTCTACAGTTCTTGTCATATTTCAACCAATTTACACAAACCTTTCATTAATTATATACCTAAACCTTCGTCATGAATCTCTCTATTTGTGAAATCCGAATTAAAATCCGTTGAGTAGTTTTTGAATTTATCGCGAATAGATAGACATACGCGGCGGGGGACTTTATTCTTATAATGTTAAGATTAAAATGGCTGTATTTACATAACCATACCATTATTGGTACTTAAAATATCGCATGTAAGAATGTCATAATCGTCAAAAATGTTCTTAGGATTTTCTTTGGAATTTCCCCTAATATAAGCAATAAAGAGGCTGAATGTTTTTGTTGACGGAACAATTAATATCACTATACCTAAAATATCTATTTCTGGGATGATTTGGATTTCCATGAGATGGAAAACAAAGATTTATATTTTTGCTTTTAATTTTCCTTATTTTCGTAACTAAATTGCGGCAATTTTTAAATCAATGTGAGCGTAGCCGAAGTAGTTGCTCATAGTTCCATAATAATACTGGTGTTTTACATAATGCGAGAACATTGACACGGTCAAGGTCAGTTCTGAATAAATAAATGTTTATAGACAAACACGCCTGTAAGCAACTATAACTATAATAAAGAAGAGCTTTATTTATAGGTTTACAAATTATTTAAAGTTGTTATTCGGAGAATATTTATTTTGTGTATTTAAAAACGATAAATGTATGGTAAAGGTAAAAGTATCCTTTGTATTTAAAAAGGGTAAAGGTATCTTTACATGAAATATAGGTATTAGAAAATGAATGATGAATGAATGAAAAAGAATATGGTAGGAGAAAACTATTGTTGGGCGTATTTACATGTAAATGCAATAGTTCCTATAACAATGTTTTTTAGAGGTTTTGTCTGTTTGTTTGTTCCTACTAATCTCTGAATCAGCTTAACCGATATGTATGAAGTTTTAACTGATGTTCTGTAGTAGGATTAGAGTGTTTAGCGTTTGTTATTTCAATCAGTTTTTAAATAAAAATAAAGTTATTATTATGGCAATCTAAAAAGCCCGTCAAAACATATCTCCGAATGTGAGTACTAGGGCATTCTGGTCTCATGTGATTAGTACCTGAGATCAGTGTATATCTGTCTGTTGTAGCTTGCCTCAGGAATTCAGACATAGCGATATATGTAGGTCCATTATGCTAAACAGATTTCAACAATATTCTCGAAATTGATAGAAGTTAAGAGTTTTATCAGACCACAACGTATTGTTGACGACTCTATTGTTACTAAGTCTAAGAAGTCGATAACCAAAAACCCTCAGATAGTTTATCTGCTCGTTAACTGGCTATTTATATAACAAAAGAATTACGTGTATCATAATGTTAAGTAAAGTCTTGTTTGAAATTTGAATTAGAACGATTCTCAACAACAACACCAAGAATTTATTTGAAAATTTAGAACAAATCTAAAGCAAGACCGAATCGCAAAACCAGTCAAGTTGAAATCGTTTTCGCGAGATATTTATTCAACTTGGTTTTAAAATAATTGCAATGAATCATGATTCATGTGTGTTTTAGTCGTCTGTTAGTTACGATCGTGTTTAAACTTTGTTCACTTATATATGAAATTAAAGTTCAGCAGACGTACTGCTGAATTTCAGTTTCTTCTAATTTTGAGAGGGGTTCAGAGGTTCTCAAGACTAAATGCACTTACTTCATAATTATAACCTATAACAGATATAATAATTATGTAGAGTTCTGAATATGGGTTTCACTAGAGCGTTTTAAATAAAATTAAAGATTCTGTTTGTAACTTTAAAATAACTGTATATTCTCAAGTGCATATACTCGTAGTTATATTATTTATACGACACAAAAACACAAACTTTTTAAAATTTTGTCTCTTATTCTGCCTGTCCAGGCCAACCTCTAAAACTGATGACTAATGATAAAGCTGGACTGATTTATAGGCTACTTTTGGGAATACTACATGAGAATACCCATGGGATTAGGATTTACGCGGAAGAAACTTCCACGCGACCGAAGTTACGGGCACATCTACTAAATCATAAACTATACACTCAAACCCCCGCATAACGAAGAACACAATTAAGATACCACTAACACCTATAACCAGAGAGCAAAAACTTATCTGTCATATAAATATCTGGGAATAGAACCTCGGATCATCCGTCGTTTCGCATGCAGAGTTACCAACGACGCTTCGGGGACTTTAAGCGGGTAACTCCTTTGACATTAACTACTGTAGCTACATTCATAGAATGGTTGTGCGTATAATATGAATTTAAGTTAGAGTTACATACTAAACAATAAAAGAAAATTTGTCAGTAATACTTACTGGAAATTATAAGAGTTAGGCATATTGGCAGTTTCCATTTCATATCGTATGACTTGCGGTCTTGGCCTACTTTCGATTGCTGGACTCGCTCCAAAGGTGTTTACTAACAGTGAAATACTGAGGATCTGTAATTTAAAATTATAAAGGTAATCAAATATATACTAACGTATAAAGTAATCAAAACAACGTAATAATAATTGCACGTACCCGAACACAAATAAAGGATTGGAGATTCTATTTCATCGTAAACATTCTAAATAAAAACCTGTTACTTTAGCTATAGAAAAATAACGAATAATTTGACCTTGAATATACCTATGTGATTTTAATATACATTAGCTATTCATTTTTCTTTTATTTATTGTTATTTTAATGTATCTATAAAGTATGTATAAAGGACTTCAGGAGAGTGAACGCGGTGAAGATAAGGTAGGTAGGTAGGTAGGTAGGTAGGTAGGTAGGTGTTTTTAGTCAAACGAGGTTCAAACTTGCAGTCCAGAATGACTGCAAACATTAAGAAAATATTTATATTATTGCAACTCATGCAACTTGCAACATAACTTAAGGTTGTCTTCAATAAATAAAAATTCAAATTTCGCAAAACATTTTCATAATTCATGGCACACTACGAATGTCACTTCTGTATTAATTCTGTATAAAAATGAGGAGTATAAAAGTTCGATAGTTACCAATATTAGCAGCATGTTGTCCACAGTAACAAAATCAACAGGTGACTTCCTGGAGAAGCTTTGGTTGGAATGTGTTAACGGTTTCGTAAGGTGTCCTTATATATAAGGAGTTCTCTGTGCGCATTGGTTCGCCGAATGCGGGTCGGCGCTGAGCCTCGCTTGCTCTGAAACTGAGCCAATTCTAGCTGACCAGTAGCTTAAGATCAAAATATGAATGGGCAGACGATTTACCTAGGCGTTACGTCACCGTGTCGTACCTATCTTCCATTTAGGTATATCGAACAAATCTAAACGACTCATGTAATTGTGATTGGCATACGACTGAAAACGCGTTTTAGCTTTACAATTTAATATTGCTAGACAAGAAGCGTTTTGTAAGTATGTTGCGTATGTGTTATGACTAAAAGTAAGTATACCTAAACGTGAGTACATATTTGTAATGTGCAATTCATAATGCTGTACTGCAGAGTGAGTGGCTTAAGCTTAAGTAATATAACCGTTCGTTGGGTCCTGGGTTCGATTCCCAGCGAGGCGAAAATTTGAATAATGAGCGAGAGATCTCTCTCGCTCGCTCGATTGTTGTCTTTGTGTGTTGTCCATGACACCCACAACACAGGGATCCCTAGTGTGGGGCTATGAATATAAAGCGTTATTTATTAACTATTTATAATGGATAATATATATAAAAGGCACATAATAAATAAATTTAAATCTAATAACTTTCTAAAAAATCTAAAAACCAAATTAAACTCCCATAACAAAAGCCCTACTTCCAGATTCATTTCTTCTTTAAGTACCACAATCTGACCAGCATTAAATAGTAATTCACCACATCACATTCACCACGCATTAATATACACTACATCTACCGCGTAACATGTTTAGTTGTTTACGTCATGATACAAATATGGTAATGCTGACACGATTAGTTTTCACGTGGTTTAAAATCTTTACGCACTACAATATCATAATGTAAACATACCATAATTACACATTATACCTATCACTTATTATAAGTAGTGGAGTAGACCACCTATCAGTTTTATAAAATATTTGTAAATATAACATGTATTTTTTTTAATATATTATGTAGGTTAACGAGACGTGGGTTTTTTTGGCCTTAGTTAACGTGAAATGCAAGTCATCTAATAAATATTTTTATATTGAGAAAACATAAAAAAATATGGTAAACTGTTATTTTTTGGCGCTTAATAGTCACTAACTGTAAGATTTCGATTAGAGTTATTAATTTATTATTAGTCGGCGCTGTATGTTATGTGGCGATTTGAGCAATTTAGTTAGATTTATGTTTATGAATATTAATATGAGTAGCACTTGATTATACCCATCACAATTAAGAATACAGATTGTGTTTTTGATGCTAATAGTCATTGATTTTGTGAAAGTATCCTATCCTGCAATACCTAGTACCTAATCTATATAATTATAAAAATGAATCCCTATTTTCCTTGGTCACGGATTTACGCGTGAACAGCTTGTTGTGTTTGTTATAGTCAGGAGAAGAAGAATATGAAAGAAAAAATTAAGAAAATTGCGCGGAAAATTATAAAAATAATAATATAAACTAAAATTTTAATGATTTTGATGATTGGTGACGAATATCTGTTGCATGAAGGAAATGCATGAGGAATAACCATTTATTAACAATAATTTATAAACTGTTTTTGAACATATTTATAAACGTCGTCATAAAAAGAGGTCAAGTAAAAATATTATGATGATCATGATATTTAATTTCATCGATAATGTAGCTTAATGAGATTCGAGAGTCGAAAGTGCGATAAATCTTTGCGCTCATACTTGCAACATACTCGTACACACTTCCGGATACAGGTACATATAATTTCTTAATTTATGATGTTATATACTCATAGAGCTACACTAGGATTTGCTTGGAAGTAAAATGGACAACACACAATGACCTGTACACACACACCCTGACCGACAACAGAATTTAACGGCACCATTCAAATTCTGCCTCACTGGGAAACAAAACCAGGGCCCTTCGAATGGCAGTCAGGCTTGATAACCGTTGCGATAAACGGTTTGGTTTTTTTCAAGAAATCTCAAGACTAACAGGCAAGCGGCCCACCTGATGGTAAGTGGTCACCATCAGCTATGGTCACGTGCAACGTAGGAGTTACAGGTACGTTGCTGTTTGCTGGTATAAGAGTATATTATTAAGTATCTTAAAGAATACCATTGTCGTAGCGCGAAGTGAATACATCAGATGGGAGCTTAATCCACGGTCCACAGGTTTCTAGCAGATCGAAGCGGCACAGGTTCATATTGGAGCAGTAGTCTGACGAAGCAGTTTCCTCCCAAGTCAAGAGAGGCTGTTAATGTTACCTAAGTGTGTAAGCATGCTACTGCATGTATAATAGTAATAATAGTCAATCACGTTCAATCTCAAGATTAAAATTTTTGGGCTGTTTTTGGTGTTTTATTGTGTGAACAGTACTTCTACCTACAAAAGTCTACCGTCTAGTATTTTCTCCGTTAAAAGGATTTATACCGTTAAAACCTGCATCTTATCTCGGAACAAACAGTTCTGGTGCCATTAATGAGGTGAGTTGAGACTGCGGACGACATTACAACCACTTTGGGTTTCCCAAGTAGGTAAATTGTTTTATTATAATTATCCGTGGCCTGGATGCACACTAATTTTAATTATTAATATTAAATGAATGCGCTACGCCATAAATGTGTAACCTCAGCCAAGTTTATGCAAACAATACCCAAAAATAAAGGAGCATACTTACGAGTATATAAAAAACAGGTTTCAATTGACCATTCATCATTTCAGTAATAAATTCAGTAAGAATAAATTATACATAGATATACATAGATGAGGATTTTCGCAAAGAACTTTTACTTTTCTTTATTTCTTTTATTGCCGGTTGGTTGAAAATTAAAAATATGTCTAAGAAATTAAACAATAACGTTTTATGGCACAGACAACCAGTGACACATACACAGTTTAAATAAGTAACATATTTGCTTTACATGTTCTTACTTACTTGTTTTAATACTAGATATTAATAAGGGATCCTCTTCAATATTTGTAAAAAGCATCCATCCAACCGTCCATCTCATTATAGCAGCATCATAAATTTAACTGCCGTTAATTTTTAAGCAATTTGGTATGATGACACGCCGCTAAGTAGCAATTGCACAATAATAACAGGATTTTCAGTTACTAATGATAATGATCATTATGTAACAAACCGTAACTTAAGGACATGTGGCGCAAGTTTTACCTTAATTATTTACTTTACATTAATTTTCCTAAATTGTACCCGACTACGGCGAAGCACAGGATTAGGGTTAGAATTTTTTTAGAGTATTAGGAAGTAGTAATTAACTTTTTTAAGTTATAAGTTTTAAAACTCAGATCATGTTCTATTTGCAAGTGCATTAAAGGGTAGTTTCCAAAATGTATAAGAATTGGCGTAATTTATAGGTAACACAAGGAGCAATAGGTGCAATAAGCAATAATAATTTCCTTTAACAATACCCTTTTTTTCAAATTGTTAAGAAGCTAATGAACAATTTTCAACTAAACAAATAATGTCAGTAAAAATGCCGCCATCGTTTCGCTTCGGTAAACCTGTGCTTGTAAGTTCACGCACCTGAATCATTGCTACTTATTTATATCAGGCATTACGCACATAAGTCGCATATTCACTCATTTATTAGATAAGGAATAGAATATAATATATGTATTATGGCAAATAATGGGAATATATATATATATGGTTAGAATTGGAATATATGGGAAAGGGATAGAGTTAGGGAACAATTTGTGTAGTTCTGTAAACAAGAAAGATGTTTATACGTTGTTTAAACTTCCATTAACTAATTTTTCATCTTAGTAGCCTAGGCGGTAAAAGTACCACTGGTATTATAATTATTATATAATTTAAGTAGTTATAAATATGCCAAGTATCATCTGAATTGTTCAATGATTTTCGCGTGATGTACATACATACAGACAATAATTGGAAAAAATAATTATCCTCTTATCGTTATCAAAGCACATTTACCTTTAATTTACCCATTGATATCCAATGTACAGATACACCACGTTACACAATTTTATTATTAGTATTAACTGTTTACGATTTAAGGACAAGGACAAAAATGAACAGAGGCTATGTTTGTCCCGACGTTTTTAATCGGTTTGGTAAAAGAAAAGGAATCAATCAATTTGCTTTCAGCGGTTTTAGTCATTTTTACAAGTCCCGTAGCATAGTTCTGTATCTAGATACGTTTCAAAGAAACCTGCCACGTCTTTCAGATTGTACATCCAGTACTGGTTCAGCATTTTATCTTTATCGTACTCCTGGTACAACAGACTCTCAATTTTATCTCGATTGACGCCTTTAGACCTCAATGCTTCAGATTCGTTGATAATGAGAACGGTTCTTTGAGCCTTTTTTATTTTTTGTTTGAGTAGGGTGCGGTTTTCACTTTGGTAGCTAAAAAATGTCCAATGGTAAACAATTAAATTCATGTTTATTAAGTACCCACCCATATTATAATTTAAAAATATGATAGGTACGTAAAACGCCACCAACCTTATAATTTCTTTATCAGAGACGGTATTATTGACATTGCAGTTAATAATTGTTAGTAAAAAACAAATCTGTAAAATCATAATCAGATAACATACCTACTTAATTTCACAGTACCTACTTACTTATATCTTTTGTTAACCAGATAGTTTTCTCTAATAAAACACTGATATTTTCTAAGATATCTCTTTAGATCTTTTAGATTTTTGGAAAATAACGTAGTAACGAACTTT